>JASJET010000020.1:795000-1195000 GCA_034092305.1 Diaprepes abbreviatus | reverse complement strand
AAATTTTAAAAATTTTACAAATTCTATTTTCCGAAGAATCGATCGATACCTTCAATAGTATAATAATGAGCAATATGTACGACAATACGACCCACCCAAAATTGTTATATTATTATGTCTTTTGCCCGGAAGCAGACTGTTAGAATGTTGGTTAGACAGAGCTCTATTAATTATGGCAAAATGTCAAATCTACACATCTGCGAATAAACATATCATCTTTCCGTAACAAGTACTTACATCAAAATTAAATTTAACAAAGGACACTGAATTTGCTGTCAGAGCATGTTTTCAATACTGCCGCCTAAACCCAAATTTTCACGCTAACCCAAATTAACTTTTCCAAAACGAGACATAGTGTTCAATAGATTTCGTAAATTAAATTAAAATAAATTAATTTTATTACCTGATTTTGTACGACACACTGTTAATACGGAAAATTTTAACAAATTATGACTAGCCGATGATATAAAGATAAGGCGAATTATTTTAGTTTCAAAAATTAACATGAAACCGCATGCTAAATATTGCTCGTTTATCATTGTACATCCACATCCTCTACTTAAAAACAATACCATATCGAATGGTTCAAAAAATATCCACTTGTGGTGAAAATTAATTATACAGGGTGTCTGCGAAAATACGGAAAATCTGACTGACTGACTCCGTAGCACTACAACCCAGGGTGGGTCTTGACTCTCTCGACTATCTGCCTCCACCTGGAACGGTCTTGTGCCAGCTCCCTCCATTCTTGCTGGTCAACTTCAAGGATAGCTAGATCCTTGTGAATGTTATCTCTCTATCTAAGCCTAGGTCTTTCCAGTGGTCTTTTTCCTTGTGGTGCTTCCTCCCATACTCGTTTTATTAGTCGATCGTTTTGACTCCTTTTTATATGATCTGCTCATCGCAGTCTTCTGGACTTTACTTCTTGAATGATGTCAGGGCTTTGATATATTTGCGCAAGCTCTATGTTGCTTCTCATTCTGTGACGGCCTGTTTCAAGGTCTCGGTATGGGCCATATATTATGCGCAGAATTTTTCTCTCAAACGTTCTTAGCAGCTCGGTATATGAAAAAAAACGTGAAAGGATTACTACAGGTATATGAACTTGTAGTATAAGCCTGCTCTTCGGAGATGTAGGCTCCCAAATAGTAGCAATGGAATCAAGTTTTTTACACAGAATTATTGAATCACCAGGTTTATTTCAGTATGATAAGAACTTTGGACAACTTTTTTTACATACCATTAACTACTGACTAAAAATTAAGTACTCTTCCTTCATGTCGCTAATTCTGACCGTTTTCGAAAAAATGTCATTTTTTTACACTGTTAGTCCTCTAACTTCTGTAGGGTTGAATATGAAAAAGAAGAATTTTCTCCTGTCACCATAGTTTCAATTGTTCCTTATTTGATCAAAATGAAACGTGATTCTCCGTAGAAGTTCCTCCGTACTATCGACCGGAGTGGAATACACAAAGTTTTTTAAGGTATCTCCACAGGTAAAAATCCTGCCCAGATATTAATTGATTGGAACTGATGCTGATGATGCGAAGCAATAGTTGCCTGAGGATTTTCGTCAGCCCATACATGTTTGTTTTTTTAGTAAACCCTGTTTCATCCGTGAAAAGTGCTAATGAAGTTTACATTATTTCGTTGCTGATCCATTAGCCAGTTTGCAAACTGCAATCTACGGGAAAAATATTTAGAAATCAGTTCATACACTTTTCCCAAATGCTATTCTTGAAAAACTTCATGTACTATTGTTTTCGAAGTATTAAACTGCGCTGATAATTTTGCTTAAACTGCAGTGCTTGTATTCTTCCTTAAATGGCTTTCTTAACAAGGTATCTGCGTTGCTATACATTCTTTCTGGTCTATATTTGATATTAAAATTTTACTGTTGAAGTTTTTCCTGATTTTCTTCTGTGCTGTATCTGAATGGTAAACCAAACTTTAATTGCACCTCATGTGTCAAGTTCCGGACAGGAAATATTTCCCTCTGTTCCATTTTGCTGCAGTGCTTGTATTCTTCCTTAGATAGGTTTCTTAATAAGGTATCTGCGTTGTTATGCATTCTTTCTGGTGTATATTTGATATTAAAATTTTACTGTTGAAGTTGTTCCTGGTTTTCCTCTGTCCTGTTGCGGAATGGTAAACTAGACTTTAATGGCACCTCATGTGTCCAGTTCGTCCACATCTGTAGCGCTTTATCTAGTCTCTTAATTGCACCCGACAGTCCCGTCTCGTATGTCCAAGTGGTCCACATCTGTAGCAATCGATCTGGTTTCTGCTAATACATCAAGTATCACTTATTCTGCGTTTGATTTTAGAATTGGACTGTTGTAGTTTTTCCTGGTTCTCTTCTGTGAAGTCTCTAGATGGTGAAAGAGACCTTAATCGCACCCGATAGTCCCTTCTCATATGTCCAGTTAGTCCGCATCAGTAACACTCCATCTGGTTTCTTCTATTACGTGAAGAATCACCTCTTACGTAGTAGTTCTTCCTGGTTTTTTCATAACGTGAAGTATCACCTCTGGTGTCTAGTTTCTTAAGAATTTCAGAACACATTGTCTTTATTGCTTGTATTGGCGAATCCTCATTTTCCTCTATAATAACAGCCTTTATAATTTGGCCTTAACATATTATAAGCTGCTTCAGTTTCTAAAGCATTGTCAAACGCTTCACTAAAATAATTAAATTTGCTTATACGCAACATAAGCTGTATTTCCTGATTTCTTATCCCATCAATAAAATACTCAGTTGTAATCTCTTCCTGGAAATCATCCGTCGCTCCTGTGTAAGCCAGATGAACAAGACGTCAGGCATCTGTTTCATATTCTAGCAAACTTTCTCCGTTTCTTTGATGTGTTGACTTGAGCTGTGACTGACATAATTGGCGTCGATATTGATCTCCGAATCTGCTTTCCAATGCAGCACAAAGGATTTCATAGTCTCTCTGCTGGGTTATGGGGTTGGTTTTGAATAACTCCAGTGCTGGTCCGCGATATGCAGTTACTAAGGCCGTAACCATTTCTTCGTAGTATAACAACCTGATTTTTACCTGTTTTTGTTTCGCATTAGTAACTTTTGAATGTTTCGCATAAAAACCTATTTATCTCGAAAACCACCAGTTTTATCGACATAAATTTAGAGTACCTTTTTGAAGGGGAATGACCGAAGTATTTAAAAAATCAGTTTTCAACTCTGTAAAATGACATCTGCCAAAAATTAGGCCCAACGAGTGTGGCTGCAAGTCTGTTCCTGACTTCTCTGATGATCTAAATCATCTAATGTGGTATGGTTTAATGAGCCTTTATGGCCCCTATAAAATAGTAAAATTTCATTAAATTATACAAGTCAGTTCAAAACCTAGAGCCGATAAGGTAAATCACTGGATACCCCTTTAGGGCTGCGTATCTCCGTTTAGGAGCACATTAGGAATTTTTTTTCTATAACAAACTAAGGTTATTTTAACCTCCCCTGTATGCTCCCAAAAAATTAGGAGGTACTTACCGGACACTCTGTATGGATCTTTGCTATTCCAGTCTAATTTCCGCAAGATACTCTCTTGGATTGCTATGAAGAGCTTCGGGATATTGTGTCACCTTGTCGGACTCATTTTTTTGTAGGAAATTCTAGGGTGTTCTTATATATGTTGACTCCAGCTGTGGCTTCTCTGTATAAGTTAGCTAACATTTCTACATATCGTTTGTCTACTCCTTGATTGACTGGAGTTTCTATTACTGCTCTAGGATATACCAAGTCGAAAGCCTTCTCAAAGTCTATGAATGCTAGCGCTAGTGGTAAATCATATTCTTTTGTGTGACTCATTATTTCTCTTAGTGTTTGAATATGATCCAGTTTGTCGCAACCACTTCTAAGCCTGCTTGGCAAAGTTGCTTCCATCTGCTGAGGTGTACTTATTATTTTTAAGAAAACAACTTTATTATAGTCAATATTTTTATGTGGTTCATAATGTTGGATGGCACGGGACACTCAACGTAAGAGTCACACTTGTCCTTGGACAGCATTATATTTACTTTGTTATTTTTGTTAAATATCTAACGTCAATTCATCAATTAGATCTGTCGGTCAAAAACATGTATTATTTTTATTATTATCTGTAAAGGATATGGAAGGAGTAATAAAACACCATTAAATTTAATTCTATAAACAATTATTATATTTCACAACATTAAACTTATATCGTACAAGTACATTTTATGCATTACTTTACTTTTAAAATAGGTACAATGGTTTTTATATAAAAATTACTAATATATTGTTACTCTGCTAGCTATTCACAAAAATTACAGAAAAAGAAAATAAAAGCTATATACAAAAGAAAACTAAACAATATTAATCTTTAAAAAGAACGTCTCGTGTCTATTTTTCAACAATGAACAATTTGCTAACAATTCATAAGGCTCCTTCTATCAGAAACTTGAAAAAAGCGCTCCTCTACGTTTTGATTTTATAAGTACAGGTAAATTATATTAAAATCAACAAATAAATTAACCTACTCCTTTCTAGTGTCTTAACTCAGTCTTATCACAACATTTAGCTTAAGTAATATGTCTAGAAAAAGTTTTGATATTACTGTCATTCATTTTTTGAAGTGTTTATGGATCTGCAATAAGTCTACTTAAATCCGATTATCAAATGGATTCTTACGAGGTGTAAAAAAGTTAATACTAACGTTCTCGTTCTTCTTCCACAATATATGGCAATTTCTACGGATTGACATCACAGACATGTAAAGATATAAACCGAGGATCCTATAGAATTGCGTTGACTCTCGCTTAGCAGGAGACAAAGCGCGAAATAGTAGTACCTCTCTTTCTGTGGGTAGAGCTAAGGCGCGCGATATCTCTCTCACGTGACAGCCACAACCAACCATTCAGAATGAATTGAGGGGTAGCCACCCTTAAAGAGACAGTACTGACTAACTTCGCTCTGTCCAATTCTAAGCGAGAGACAATGCATTTGCATAGGACCCTTCGGTCTTTATATTTTTATGTCTATGTTTTAGATTTATACTTAACCTCAATATTATTTTCAAATAATTGTTTTGGTTGAAAAATCAAAGTAATGTTTGTAAGAAATTACAGATCTCTGTTAAATACTTCCAATTTTAAACTATGTTATATGTATATTATAAATTCTAGTAAAATGTTAAAAAGCTTCTTTCGTACATATGATAAAATTTTCTTCAGTGTATATATTCCTAGCAGCTATGTATATGATAATTTTCGTTGATTATTTCAGTATATTGCTGTAGGTAGATATAATAATAAACTAACATAACTAGAGAAAAATACTGTAAGTACAGTTGTTCATATTATAAATCCAATTTTTCTTATACGGGTAGCCCAAAAGTTACCTCCCATTTGCACATTGAATAATTTATTTCTTATTACAAATATTGGGAATTTATACCTTTTAAAAATTCATGGAGCAAAAATATGTAAAACTGATAATATTAAAGGGATCAAGATCTTCTTATGTTGCAAGACAAAATTTGAGGGTCAGGAATTATATATAATGCAGGACAGAAAGTGTGCATCCAATCAGAAAATTTTTTTATTTAAATTTAGATTTATTCAATTTTCTTGACTGTAGGTAGACCTGCCTTCTTTAAGAAAGAGTAAATACAGTAAATTCAGTAAAAGAATTAAAGTACGCAAGGGAGAGTTTGAAAATTTCAGCTTCCACCAAAAATTTTAAAAGATGCATTGTACTTGTGTAAAATATGAAAAAAAGAAACCATAATAAGAAACATTTAAAAAATTCTTTAAATTTTAAATGCAATAAGTAACTTTTGGCCTGTTTTATTTTAAATTTTAAGAAAACCTAATAAATAACAGGATAAAAACAAATAGAAGTCGATAATTTCAACTTTACAGGCCCGTTATGGACCGCGTTTTTAAAACACACAAACAAAATAAAAACGAACAATCTTACAGAGTTTCACTCTGGTTGTCTCACATAAAGAACTACAAAAAAATGGTAACGGAATTTCAAGATAAGTCATTTTTCGCTCATTTTTATTTCTAGACAAATTCAACAATGACACTGTCCTCCGTGGTGGCTTCTCGTCTGCAAAAGGTCATAGAGATCGTTTTGCAGAGTGTCTCCTTTACTCAGGCATACGAGGAGTCTTTGCCTAAATTGCTGGAAGTGCTAGAACGGCTAGTGGATGATAACCTGGAAAGGAACATTCGATTTCAGGATTGCCAATAACGATTTTTGTTCATAAGTTCATGGGAGTTTTTACAAGTAATTGTTATATATATGAAATCCTGCGAAATTTGTGCTAAAAGTTATTCTAAGAATTTTGTTATTAAAATAAAGTTACTTTCTATATTTGTTTATCGAACTCATCGCTTACCTTCTAACATCATTTGTTATCGAAGATCTGTCACTTTTAGATGGGGAAATTGACTTATGATTTGCTAAAAATGTGTTGACTGATTCGTCTGAGCCGTAACTGTCTCCTTCGCTGTAATAACAAAGCAACAATAATCACAAAATAGTAAATTACAATCCCTATATATATCTATAATTTTTATAAATAGACCATCCGTAATCACCAATAATCGATTTACTTATTCACCTACAAATTCTGTTCCTCCTTGTTTTAGTGTCTATTCCAATTTTGTTTTTTTTTAAGCGTAAACATGACTTCTAGTTCTTAATGCATTACCTTAAGAACCTGCTCGTTCGTGACGTAATCCAATCAGGAGACTTTCAGCATTCGCCTGTACACCCCCAACCTTGAACGCTTTTAATCTTTTGGTGGTTGCGTTATTCACAGTCCCGCCCTTGAAACTATAGAACAATACCGAAAACGGGTAGCACAGAACCATTTTTGTTCTTAGTGCCAACAGTAGATCTAGTGCTGCTAGTAGTTTCTTCATTTTGGCTTGTTCAATACCTGATAAAATTCCTTGTTTCTGTTGAACATTTTCATTTATTAGAGTATCTAGATATTTGTAATTATGAAATTGTTGTGGGCTCGCCATCTGCAGTTGGTTGACATCTATTATCGTTGCTCTTGGATGCTACCAACAGCGTTGTTTTGTTGGTGTTTACATTTAGATCGTTCACTTGGTTTACCATCGTTACCTTATCTACAACCCTTTGAAGATTTTCTAGAGAATTCTCTGTTAAAATGGTATTATTATTTACTGCTATCTCAACCATTTAATCAATCAGCGCCATATACAAGAGTAGTCCAAGGAGTACCCGACCTAACAAAGGAAACAAAAAAAAAATGGAAGAAAAAACTTGATTTCGCAACATAGTCTACTTTTCCAGCGATATTCAATAACTTAGATACTTTGTTTATAGTAAGAACCCTCGAACTCTTCTAAATAGCCATCAATCGCAGACTACATCTCATCAGTGTTAGCAAATCTTTTACCACTAAGTCATTTTTTCAAGTTTGGAAAAAGAAATAATCCGAGAGGGCTAAATCTGGCGAATTGGGTTTATGAGAAAGTAATTCGTACTTGAAATCATTGATTTTGGTCATAGAGATAACAGGCGTGTGAAGTGGTGCATTGTCTTGATGAACAATACTTTCTTTTTCGCCAAATGAATTTCTGAATTCTGAATTTCATCACTTAAACACTGTAATAAGCTCGCACAATAGATAATCAAAGAAAATTATTTCCCGAGCATCCCAAAAAACTAACATCATAACCTTGCCAACAGATGAAACTGCCTTTGCCTTCTTTGGAGCGATTCTCCCCTTTCACTCCTTTATTTTGACTGATCTTTGGTTTCAGGGAAAAATGTGGACTTTATTGCTGTAGAAAATCGCCAAACACTCAATTGAAACATCCTCACGGCACTATTTCTGTTCCATTGTAAGCAAACACGACACCCAGCTTTCTCATGTCCAATTTTTCAGTCAATATGTACTTTTTGAAATGAACCATGTTCGTGAGCTCACACTCTTTCAGTCGACGATCATCCAATATCATTTTGTGGATTTTCTTCACCATTTCAGGTATGGTCACCTCATTAGGCCGACCACTGCGATGTTCGTCTAGGCAGCTCGTACAGCCTCATTTAAACTCTGCCACCCAATATTTTATTGTTGTAAACGAAAGTGCAGACTCCCCCAGAATATAATTTAGCTTGGTTTAATATTGGTTGGACTGAGACCTTTCAAATAAAATCATAAAGATGACCACTTTTTTCCAAGTTTTCAAATTCACTGAGAGGATTCACTATTGATGGCTGTCAAACAAATACTGAACAACGTAGCATCTTCAAACTTCAACTTTAGCTTTATTAGATTGGTACTTCTGACCATAGTACTATACTTCGGGGACTATCCTCCTACTGAATAAAATGAGTGAGAGAATTTAGACTTGTCTAACACCTTTTTCTATGCGGATTTCTTCAAACAGATAAATTAAGGCATTTATTTTAGCCGTTTATCCGCAATTGAGTTTAAATATCATTTGAATGTCCTGCTAATCTATTTTTAACTTTGGAAGAATGTCTAGAAGTTTTCATGTTTAATTTTGCTATGATGCAAACTTATACTTCGTGATTTACCTCAAGACATCTCTGAGGAAGTCCATTGAAAACAAATATAACATCTCCCGTTCCTAGTCCTAATTGTGTGCTAGATGTTTAATTTTGAGGAAAATTTTAAGCACTCATTGAACTTATAAATTAATGGTCGTCACACATAAAAGCCAGGGATGTTTGTGGAATTGGTTAAAAAATAGACAGAAGCCATTCATGTGGAATGTTACCTGTTCTGTGTACAGCAATTTAGAATTTTCGTTGTAAATTTCATCCGATCCAGATGTTTTACCAAATTTAGTAATATGTGCAGCATGTTCAGCTTCTATTAGAGTAATTTTTGGTGCATTTTCTATTGCTGTAATCTGTCTGATCTATGCTCCTTGATGAATTTGCAATGTAGGTTCTAAATAACTTTAATTTTTCTCCTATGTCTATAACTACAGTATTTTGACCACCTTTCAGTATGGTTGGTTCTCGTTTACTTCCAGTGTTATGTAAGTTAAAATTGTCACATTTTATTTCGAATTCATTATTCGTTAATAACGGATTAGACTCGAAGTTAGATATGTACCGAACACGACAGCAAGCTTGATTCCGATCGGGATACAGCAACAACGACCATCTACAAACACTAAAATGTCTCACTGAAAAGTCAGTAGAATATAACAAGCCGCTAATTCTAATATTTGTGGATTACGAAAAAGTGTTCGACTCCATAGACCATCAAAAAATGATGGAAGCCTTAGCCGACTACCGAATAGATTATCGGTACTGCACCCTAATCCAACACATATATAGTAAACAATAGCATGTGTTAGACTTCAGGAGACGACAAATAACTTCAGAATAGAGAGGGGTGTCCGTCGAGGCGACACTATCTCCCAGAACAAATGGGTTTAAAAATAAATATATATAAATATAAAAAGCCGCTAATTCTAATATTTGTGGATTACGAAAAAGTGTTCGACTCCATAGACCATCAAAAAATGATGGAAGCCTTAGCCGACTACCGAATAGATTATCGGTACTGCACCCTAATCCAACACATATATAGTAAACAATAGCATGTGTTAGACTTCAGGAGACGACAAATAACTTCAGAATAGAGAGGGGTGTCCGTCGAGGCGACACTATCTCCCTTAAATTGTCTAACGCTGTACTACAAGTACATGTGCCAAAAAGTAGACTCCGACAACCTCGGTTTAGACATAGGTGATGAAAATCTATGTTACCTACAATTCGACGATGATATATTCCTAATATTTGACTGTATAGGAAAGGCTGTGATAATGTTAGATAAACTAAAAACTGCCCCAGAACAAATGGGTTTAAAAATAAATATATATAAAACCTAACTGATGACAAATCTAATAATTGGCAAGACGAAGAGACCAAGTCATACAAATATTTTGGCCATGAAATTACCATTGGTAGACATACCCAGACATAGGACCTTACCAGAACAATCGGTTTGATGTAGGCAGCCTTTGGTAAGCTAAACTACAACTTTAAGGCAGATCTGCCAATATGTCTCTGACCAGTGTATATTGCCCGTTCTTATGGTTCAGAAACTCTAACTTTAACGAAAAAGGTCAGGGCAGGACAAGGGTGACGCAGCGTTCAATGAAAGGGGTAATATTTGAACTGTCTCTAAAAGATAAAGTTCCAAATACAGAAATACAGTGAAGAACAAAGTTAGCGGATGTTGTAGAAAAAATAGCTAACCTAAAATGGAATTGGGCTGGTCACATTGCGAGAGCCACAGATGACAGATGGACTAGAAAGATAATTGAATGGAGACCACGGCATGATGCATTTAGGAGCAAGACAACCTCCGACAAGGTAGCATGACGATTTAAAAAAAATCCACACCAACTGAATACTGGCAGCGCAAGATAGGAGATTGTGGAAGCAATCAAGGGAAGCCTATGTTCAGCAATGGACTTTAGAAGATGGTTGATGATGATGATTTCAAACTTTAATTTATTTGCATTTCTCGTCCCTCCAATCCTGTTTCACTTGCCTGATTTAATTTATTATATTTAGTTTTTATTAATTTAATGTTACTTTTGTTCTTGTATTTTTTTCTGTCTCCCATCCACATCAAAATATCATGTGTCTGTTTTGTTTCGCGTGTTTTCATTTGTTCGGATATTTTCGTTCTGCGTAGTTGTGACTGCACATTTAATTTCTCTCCCATTGTTCCTCCTCGGCCTCGAGTGACCCCGGATCCCCACGAGCTCGGTTGTGCAGCCGTTCCTCGTCAGACTATTCAGTATATACTCAGCACTCAGACACCAGTTACGAAGTTACGACACTAAATTTCAGTGCCAGTATTGCAGCTCTACTGTCTGAGCATGTATTTATAGTTTTATTTCTGTTTATCCTCCTTTTACAGAGATGACCACACTGTACAATAGCATAAAATTTGCGTCCGAGAGAGTAAAACTCTTAGACTACTATGCTTCAACCAAACACTCAACCTCCAGATCTTACACCTTGTAAAGATCGATCTGTAAACCACTATGATTCATTTCTCGGAAAATGTTGTTCCTCTCCCATTCCCTCTGCTTGGCAAAAGTATCTCAAGAAGGTGGGGTTTCCTGACCACATGAGCAGCCGTCAGTTCCAGTTGCAAGATACTTCAGACAACTGAGACGATAAACAGCTTATAGAGCATCGCTGTGAATACATAAGTGGAGAAGAGGTAGATTCATTAACAACTCCAAAGCCCTAGTGGGGTCAGTCCTCGTCGCACTCATTTTTAGAGGAATTATTTCATATTTCTTCTTGATGCAGTTAAAAAACATCCTCTTTTTTATTGTTTAACTGCTGCTATTTGCTTTTATAAAATAGCAGTGTAATATAACGCAAAAAAGTATAATTGTTTGATGATCCTTTCAAGAGTAGCAAAAAATAAATTTGATTACTATAGCAACAATTTAAAAACATACATACCTATCTGATTCATTAGAAATGCTATCTTCTAATTCACCCTGTATAGCTGATTGGAGGTCCTCTATTCTTTTCAGAGCTAATCTTAAATCTGTTCTACAAGTTGAAGCTTCAGCTTCAAGTGTTTCACAACGTTTTTCTAGTTCCTTCTTTTTTATTATGACTTCTGATTCTTTAGCCAAACTTTTGTTAAGTTCTTCTTTAACCTCTCTGAAAGAAAAAAAAAACATATCAATTTAAGTAAGTTTATTCAATTTAAAACTAAAGAATTTAAGTTTAAAGCTAAAAAAAAATATACCTAAGTTGTCTTTGTAATTTCCTAACTTGTTCCTGAGCCTGTTGTTCTTTAATCTTGGAAGCAGCTACGTCGGCCTGGAGTTTTTCCATTGTTTCCTTTAACCTGGTTATTTGTACTTCTAATCTAGATCTTGTAGTTTGTTCCAATTCCAGTTTTGATTCTAGCTCTTTGACTTTAAGTTCCGATCTGAAATAGGAGAAATATAATCACTACATAGTATAAAACAAAGTCGCTTTCTCTGTCCCTATGTCCCTTTGTATGCTTAAATCTTTAAAACTACGCACCGGATTTTGATGCGGTCTTATTCAATAGATAGAGTGATTCAAGAGGAAGGTTTATATGTATAATAACATCCATTAAATAGTGGAGAAATACTGTTATTTTTGAGGTTTCTAATGTGATGTCGTTAATTATCATATTTTTTTCCGCTTACATTGCAAACGCAGGCTGAACCCTACGAGATTTATCAAAATAATGTACTAATTATTTGTACACATTGAAAAGGTCTACAGAAAACTCCGCGATGGTATATGTCTATCTCTCATGGATATCCCACAATAACATTTTTTTGTCATTTACTTTTTACGACAAATAATGGCAAATTTTGAAGCGATTTTAACCAATACAGCATTAATCCTTATCCAATTAAATAGCTTAAATACATTGTTGATTTAATATAGATCTATATGGTCCTTTACAGCACAAGATTTAAATGAATATTTTCGAAGATATTACAGATTTAAAATTGCGGGAAGTAGCGCTTGCGGCGGTACTGGCCGACCGGGGCGGCGGCAGCGTGCCTATAAATAGCGCGTCGGAGGCCGATGTAATAATTGTTGTAAAAATAAAATAAATAGTTACAGTTTTTCTGTAGTGTATTTAGTATCAGCATTGCACCCGTGCGAAGCCGGGGCGGGTCGCTAGTGTTTATATAAATTGAAATAAAACGGTCTAAATTTTATGGATTTTGTTAAACCGGCTTAAAACATTCTGTTACAAAAACACGATGCAACTGTAGGGTAAGTTAGTTGCTAGCAAGTTTCTTACCTTTTATACAGTAAGTTAGAAGACGCACCGCCCATACTTTCGGCGCTTTCTAATCTTGAAGTTAATTCAGCCAGTTGTTCTTTAAGATGATTTCTTTCAACTTCTAAGTCTGATACCAAAGAAACTTGTTCCTGTAAAGCCATTTGATCCAATGACATCTGAAAAAAAAAAATTAAATATTAACATTTCATCTACTGTAAAACGTAAATAATTACTTTTAAATAAGGCACGACTAATACCTATATATGACTAATAATTGTTGCAAAAGTAGTATCAGTAGCTGCAGAAACTTTTCCTGCTTCCAGAGTCATCAAACGATACCTGCCTACATCTTCAAAATTAGAAAAAAATAATATACACATCTTACTTGTTGTACAGCTGCCTTATACTTCTTCAAAACTTCTGCCAGCTCTTCTTCGTTCTCCTCCAACTGCGTCTGAATATCGGATTTTTCTCTAAGCATAGCATTAGCTCTGTCTTCAGCTTCAGTTTTATGTTTGTGAGCTTCTTCGAGAAGCGCTTGTGTTTCTGACAGTTCTTGTTCTAAGCTTTGTTTCGTTTTGATTGCAATAGAACGAGCGCATTCCAGGTCTTCTAGTTGATTCCTAAGTTGCCTAATCATGTTTTTACCTATAAAAAAGTTTCATATTAGAAAATAAAATAGTTACAAACTGGTAAGCAACTATAAATTATAAACTGTAACAGGGAATGAATGAATGAATGAATGGTGATACTAGATCATCGATGCCTAGGCCTCCACTGGGCCCTTTACATCCCACCATAGCTACAAGTTATTCGAGACCGATCGCCTTTGCGAATCCAAGCAGCCTCGTTAGTTGAACTTGCCTAACTGCCTCCGGTAACAAAATTGTATCTCCGAAATATCTCTGTTTCAGTCCATTGAGTGCTGGGCAGTCTCTGAGGATATGGTCAACAGTTTCATCCTTCTCCAATTATCATCCGCACGTCGGGTCGTCTTCGACGATTCTATGAAGATGGCCCCTGAAGTGACAATGTCCTGTCAACAATCCCACCACAATTTGCAACTCTCTCAAGCCCAAGGAGAGAAGCTCCTTAGTACGCTGTGCACTAGGCCCAGTTATATGTTCCTTAGTACACCTCATTCCAGGAGCTCCCCTCCACGATTTAATAAATTTATTTTCCAGCAACGATTTTCCCTATGCCCATAGCAATTGGGACAGGTAATATTGGTTGGGGTCCATACGGTTCAGTCGCCGAACCCAATTTTGCCAAATGGTCTGCTTCCTCATACCCATACGAGTCTGACTGTGCAGCCTTTCCTTGTCATACCATTTAGTACATCCTTGCCCACAGACACCAGTCGCGAAGGTATGACATTTGACCTCAGTGCCAATATCGCAGCCTTACTGTCTGAGCATATATTTATTACTCTATTCCTATCTATGCCCTCTCACAGAGATAGGCACACTGCAGAATAGCATAAATTTCCGCTGTGAAAATTGTCGCACATTATCCGAAAGCGTAGTACTCTCTGACTCCTACGCTCCTGCCGAATACTCGGGCTCCAGCTCTTTTATCTTGTCGAGATCCATCAGGATACCACCAGGATCAATTTTTCGGAAGATTTTGTTCTTTCTCCCAATCCTCTCTACTTGGCAGAAATATCTCCAGGGAGAGGTTGGGTTTTAAAAGCGGCGTCATGTAATCAGTCCGCATGGGGAGTGATGGACACCTCTCCATCGCGCTTTTCCAGATACCTGAGTACCCGCCCGTTCCAATTCCAAGATGTCCCAGGCAACTGAAACGATAAACAGTCTTCAGGGTCTCGTTCTCTATGTATAAGTGAAGAGGAGGCAGGTTCACCAAGACTTCCAGAGCCTTGGTGGGGGGCAGTCCTCATCGCACTCTATATTCCCACACAAGCCATTCTCTGAACGTTGTCAAGTTGAAGAATGTGTTTGCGCTTTGTTGTACTATCCCACCATACAATAGCGGTAAACGTTATCATGGGGCGAATGACCATAGTGTATATCCAAAATAGCACTTCAGGTGTCAGGTACACTCAAAGGCTCATTTCCAAACCCAGAAAGCACACATGGCTTTCTTGGTTCGATATGATCATTCCAGCTCAGTCGTGAGTTCAAAATTACTCCCAGGTATTTAACTGTCCCCTTAAGTTGAAGAGTCCTTCCCACGAATGTGGGAAGTCTCCCCATTTTCCTCTTTTTTGTAAAGAGTACCATCTCGGCCTAGTCTGGATTTATTCCGAGCCCCTCCCTGCGGCACCATCGTTCCGTGATCGGGAGGGCCCGCAACCTTAACAAGGAATGAAATGTAAAGTTGGATTTTTAATGTCAAAACGTAGAGAGAAGCCTATAAATTATACGTGAATACAGTTGAAATAAAACTGAATACAAAAACCATATCCCCATTTACAAAAATTAAATACATAATGGTAACTCTAAAGTTAAATCAACAAAGGTTAAAATACTATTATTCCTTAAATGTAAATACAACATTCTTAAAGCCATTTTTTAATAAAGTTAGTTTCTATTTTTGATATTTTCGTTTGTAACTTAATAAAGGTGCAGAAAACTTAAAATAATAATTAAAAAAATATATACCAACCTGGTGTTTCTGCCTTTTGCCTCTCCAATTGAGCCTGCGTGTCTCTAAGCAAAGCCTTCGTCCTCTTTAAATCTCTCTTCAACCTTTGAAGCAAGGCTTCGTCGCCCGCCCTGTCTTGTCGTTCAGCATCTGCAGCAGCCTGTAATCTCCTCTCTAGCTCGTGTTTTTCTCTTAAAAGGAGCGTTCTTTCTTCGTGTTCGTTTTCTAGTTGCTGTTCCAAAGCTGAAACAAGAAAATTATATAGATAAATATTTATTTGAAACCATTTACTAACATAAATTAAAAAACTTGGGTTACCTTTGACCTTCTTTTGCGCGTTACACCTAGCCTCTTCCAATTCCTCTTCCCTCATTTGCGCCTCTTTTTTAGCGTCCTTCCTCATCGATTCCAAGGTCATTTCTAATCTTAATTTAGCCTGTTCCAGGAGTTGAACCTGCCCGGCAAATTCATCCAATTCCTCCTCTTGATCTTGAAGACGTCGTTCGCAGTCTATTTTTTGTTTACGGAGGATGGTAACTTCTTCCTCTGTTTTGCCTGAAATCAAAATTAATAATGTTAAAAAATCAATTAAACTATGATGATTTTTTTTGTTAAATATACAATGTCCAACCAATTCGAGCTTCATACTCTACGATGAATTTAAAAAATCAGTTTAGTATTCTGACCCCCAAAATTTTCTTAATAAATTGCTAAATACATTACTGAAGTTGTGTCTCGAGGACAACAAAGTTGCTCCACCTATTACAAATTCTAAAAATACTTTTTTGGAAATGCAACTGAAGGTTGCATCTCTGATTAAGCGAGTTTTACGTGAAAATATAAAGAATTAGAATATAAAGTAAATTTTAATTTATTTTTTATTGTAATATTTAAAGTTTAATATTGCCCCAAATCCCTGAAATAAATTAAATAATCTAATTAATACGGCATACAGTGCTAAAACTACAAATCTTCGATTGCAGAAACGGGGAAACCCAGATATTAAACGGCGCGGAGGCGGCACTTTGACTCGGTGCTTCCCCGAATTCAGAGCGCGACGTCACCACTGCTATAAAAACGAAGAGGCAGTGGCAGTGTTACCACCTCTACTGATTTTTACTTCAATTACCCGATCTACCGAAATACTATTGAATTATATCGAATTTTGAGCTTAGACAGTGAAGGGCATTTTTTGGAAAAAAATCCTATTCTAAGATCGACTTTTTTTTTTATAAAAGTACCCAATTCTCGATGTATCGATGCAGAACAGAAATATCAGATGAAATTAATTTAGGAAGTTGCTTACTCGCAATATAAACTTGTTTTAAAAGTTACTAATGGAAAGATAATAGTCTTCTGCTCTGCATCTGCTCTCTATGGACAAGCTAAGGAAAGATTTATTTTAATAATGGCAAACCCCAAAATATTTTTATGTAAACCTTCTGGGTGAATATCCGAAATTTTTTGTGAAACCCTTCAATGAATTCGCGATTTATAAATGAACGAATTTATATTTTACGATTTAGGACATGAAAATTAATTAAATGATGTTTTAGAACAAGCCTTTTGTCGTTCATATTTTGAACATACACTATGGAGGCTTCATGCAATGCGCGAATGTTACATGGCAAAGAGAAAAAGAGAGAGGGGGCGAATACGAGATCATGCTATCTCTCCCGCTCCGAACGTTTTGTTTTGTTCACCACTCTCATCGAAGCTTAACATGCTGGTAATGTATGCTCGAAGAATTCATAATATCGTTGATAAATCGTTGGCTGTAGCTGATAATATGCCATTTTGAAAATCTGCTGAAAATTATCTAAATTTACCGAATTTCTACGAAATTTCTACTGAAATCCTTACATCTGAGGATGGCAACACTGGACAGCGGCGTAACTAAGGACATTACGGATTGCTCTTCTTGAGATGACTCGTCCTTTTTCCGATTAAGCTTAGCTCTCGGGGGCCACGTTGCTCGTGGTTCTTAAAGTAGGTTGTTTATAAAGATCGTACACGTGTCTTTGTTACTGAAATTGATACCGTCGATAAAAAAAACAAGGTTAGCAGTGCGTACGAATTACTTAACCGACGAATAATTACCAGAACGTGACAAAGTGGACTGATATTGACATTGCGACTAATAGTCAGCTTCGTGTTGACTATAAAGTTATGAAAGTCCCGATCTTGACAAATAAACCCGAACGTGACAGTGGAGAGTAAAATAATCACAAATTTGACTTGCGGAAAACAGTACTGAATTTAAAAAAAAAGTGAATAAAAAGTTAACTAAGAGTCAAGGATGATACTTGATAACCTTTTCCTATATAACTCATTCCCTTCGTTAATTCTGAGCTTCACTCATTCCCCTTATATTCCGGTGAGCGGGAAGAAAGAAGAGGTGGCTAAAGTTTTCATTCCAGTCGGGAGTTTTGGCGGGACTTCACCAACAACCCCTGATTTGTGTTAAAAACTTAGTTTTTACACAAATAATTGATAATGCAAAAATTCTTTAATAAATTAATTCCGACAGAAACGAACTTCCACGTTGTCTGAAGGATAAAATTAATCCAATAAACCCGGTAAATGCATAAATAGATCCATATTCTCGGAGATGAGTACAAAAATGCCGAATAATGGCGAGGTGCGTTGACCTCTTGCTAAAATCGAAAAATTGTTAAAATTGCAAAAGGTAGTTGAAAGAGACCCTTGGAAAAAATGTACTAAAACTTAATAAATAAAACCGTTAATACAACATGGAATCCGAAAAGGGGCATGATTGTTACTAACGTTGCCAAAAAATTAAAAAAAAAATACTCATACTCTGTTAATACGACAACATATATGGTTTATCAGAATTGTCGCCTAGAAGCTTATCGGCCATAAATGGTGAAGGTTTTCAAAACTTGAAAAATTCATGCAAATTTAAATTTTTAGAATTGAAAATCTTGAAGAAAAAAAATTTTGCAATGATACATAACCTCAAATTTTGGCCAAAATCGCGTTCTTTTTGCACTTTTAGGTTCGGATATTTCAAAAACCTGATGTAATGAAGCAATTCTAAGTTTGGATTCAAATTCAGCGTTTCAAAATCTACAAGAAATGACTATTCTTATTCAATGTACAAATTTCACGTCGTGCTGTGTTACCAATTTAAATCCCCGGCATTTGTCATTGGATGGTCAAATTAATCTTGTGTAAATTCAAATAAAATGTTAAAATAAATGAAATGAAAAAACTCTTTTGGAAACGTTTGGTTACTATTAAAAACTTAATATTTTATTTTTATTTGATATAGAAATAATAAAGTGTTAACTGCAACAAAAGCCGATAACATAATAAAAGCACGTTATAAAATCAGGAGGAAATGCCAAGACCACATAAGTTTAATATAACTGTTTGGAATTAAAAATAAACATCATTTATAAAAACTGAAAAATTAAAACAAAAAATTTAGTTTCAAAAATGTGTGGTAAAAAAAATTAAGATATAAAGGTTAAACCCTGAATTGTAGGGGTTTTACGATGCATTATTTCGTCATATGTCATGATTATTTGTTATTTATTGCTGATATGTATATATATTGTGTGTTTAGTGATGATGAAATTATAAAGATATTAAATTATTTTGAAAATTTTTCATGTTCTATCATACCTCCACAAGTTATTTCATCAAATTCCCTTTGCAAAGAACCTAATTTCTCCTCCTTAAGATCCAGCTCCAATCTGACATCTGCCAATATGCCTTCAAGGGTGAATTTCTCGGCTAGTAGAACTTCCTTTTCTCTGCCTAACCTGTCCTTGGCTTGTTTTTCTTTTTTGAGTTCATCGTGGAGCATTGATGCCTCAGAATCATATTTTCTGAAATAAATTTGATACTGTATATTATATGTCTCGAGTTTCGGACAGATCTATTTTAAATAAAGGGGCCTTTAAGAACAAAATGAAAATATTTATCATTTTCTATGATTTTAATCAAATTAAATACAAATTTTTCTAATTTTTTAAAACTTACTTCTTTTTTGAAACTTAAAAACAGGCATAAAAGGGACTATTTCCCAAAAAAGGAAAATAATCGATTTGCTACTGGCGTGAGAACAAAACGGGTTCAAATTTCTGTAAACCTCAACTTATATTAGCCTAAAACTTTAATCACTTTTGTTAAGGATACCTAATCATATTCTCTATATCATTGGTTCCCAACCTTTTTTAATCGAGAACTTTTTTCGACTTTTGGAAAATGTTTACTATCCCCTTTTCCCATCCACCATATTTAAACAACAAAACAAAAAAAAGTTTGGAAAAATATTTGTATTTATATTCGTAAGTCTACACTCGCGGCTGAATATCTGAAGACTGTAGCCTGTCATCTGCTCGTTGCTCACATATCTGTTAAGACTACTTTTCCGATTATTCTCAGTTCGGCGAAACGTCGGACCGTTCGTCTTAAAACTTTTTTTTCCTCCACGTTTCTTCGAGAGGCAACAGAATTTTGCAATCGCTGCGAATTACCCGGCTAGCTTGCCCCAGTCGGGTTTTGCCAGGTATAAAGACAGCTGTTTGCGCCGGCCGTTCCCTGATTTCATCGCATGTCTCGCGTGTTGCCAAACAAATAAATTATTTACATTTTATCACTTACTTTTAAATGGAAATTTAATTTTGGTTTTTAAAACTGATAACCACCCTGAGTGACTCGCAACCCACCAGTTGGGGATCACTGCTCTATGTAGAATAAATATCTAGAATAAAAAAATACCTTTGCTTCTTTTCCAAAAGATTATTTCTGCTGTTTTGTTCTTCCAGGAGGAGTTTGAGATCGTTCATTTCACCGTTGAGCTTTTGAACTTTACGTTTCCAAGTACCCACCACTTGTCTTTGCTCTTCAACTTCTTCGTAAGCGTCTGCTAGCTGAAAATTAATAATTTGAATTAAAATTTTTTGTTAATAAACAGAAAAACATATAGGTAAATCGGTAAGGGTGGGGGGCTTAAAGTTCCTCTCACATTTCCTTCTTGGTGTGATACTGGAAAGAACCTGTTTAAATACTAAATAAATAAGACAAGAATATTAGCATTTGAATGTTATATATATATATATATATATATATATATATATATATATATATATATATATATATAATAGAGATAAGTTCTTGTCCGTGTAATTTTTAAATAAAATAGGAAATTCTCGGCTCTGCGGACATAAAGATCGTTGATAAATATTACTCTCATGTTAAAAAATGCGGAGATCTTAAAGATAATGGACAAACTCCAGGTCCGAAAAATAATGACAGCGGTGTTTCGTCCTAGATGGGACTCATCAGGCCACTGCATTCAGTATAAACCATCATCTCGCATCTATGCCCTATGAACAGATTTCACAGTTGAAAAATAGTAAATAAGACACAGTGGCGACATCTCGATGCATCACTCAATAACACAAGAGCAACACAAACCAACAATGTTGTATAAAACCGCCATGTGTTGGCGCGACGGAAAATTAAAAAAAGAATATATCAAAACTCGATACACGAAACGTTCTACTCTAAGAATAGAGGTCGCATTATTCGGCATCGGCAACCAAACCAACCACGAATTCCGCAGTTCAAGTAAAGTGTCGCACCAACGATCTTCCTAAGAGAGTTGTTGCGTGTTTTTTAAGCTAACAAATATAAAAAAGAGATAAGTTTTCGCCCGTGTAATTTTAAAATAAAACAGAGCTTTGCTCTTGTGTTATTGAGTGATCCATCGAGATGTCACCACTGTGTCGTATTTACTATTTTTCAACTGTGAAATCTGTTTATAGGGCACAGATGCGAGAAGATGATTTGTACCGAATGCAATGACCTGATGAGTCCCATACTAGTACGAAACAGCGTTGTCTCCATTTTTCGGACCCGGAGTTTTTTCATTATCTTGGAGACCTCCGCACTTATTAACATGATGGTAATATTTATCACCGGTCTTTGTCCGCATAGCTGAGAATTTCCTATTTTATTTTATATAGCAAGACTTTGAATTAAACTAAAAGCACAGTTATTTTAGTTGTAATTTCATTATTGAATCAAAAGTACATAGGACAAGGTTAGGTATGGAACAGCACATATATATATATATATATATATATATATATATATATATATATATATATATATATATATATATATATATATATGTTATATCGTAGATTTTCACGGATGGTAGAATGAATAGTTTGGTTATTCCGGGTTTCAATCCGTTCGTTCAAAAAATCGTTTTATCGTTTTCACGACGTTTCGCCAAAATCTCATTTGGCATTTTTAAGTGCGGTTCGTCTCGTATATATATATGGGGTGTCCAGAAACAATATCAGGTAGGAAGTCAAGAAAATATCAAAATATTAGTGGGGTTTTCTAGTTTCATATTTTTTTGATAGAATAAATTCATTGTGGAACACGTGGCGCCAGTACATTTGAGTTGAGAGAAATTATGATAAAAAACAAGGTTATCAAGAACAAATACCTCCTTTGTTTCATTATTACACAGGAAACTTTTGAACACCCTCATACTTAAACATAATATATTTTCAAGCATAAAAACATTATTACTACATAGATTTTATTTAGGAGGCGTTAGTTAATTTCTTAAAAATTAAATTTTCAAAGTAAAGGCATTAAAAAACACAATTGCATTTAAAATTGTTGAAAATATTTCGATAATATTTATCAGGTGACAGTGACGAGGCATGACCATAGTCCGAAAGGTTGAATTCGCTTCAGTGGCTTTACCTACTGGGTATTCTCACCCCTATATGGAACTTCGTAAAATACAGTAAAAACTATATGTGTGTAGTAAAAAATGTGATACAAGATTTACCTTCATTTAAATTTTTTTTTAATTAAATTAATTTAAAATTATTTTTGAATCACTGTCAAAAAAAAAACACTATTTTCAAACTATTACTCAGATATTTGGTTACTCACTTACTTAACAATTTTGGGTACTTATTAGGATAACTTATTTCACAATTACTTGCCAAAATTTCACTATGTATTGTTATTAGCATTTTACAACTATGTTATCATTTGCACGCTGCTTATCAGTTTTTAAATATTTCTCACACCTTGCCATTAATCCTTCTAGGTAATATATCTGTATTATGCAATTATTTTACTATAGCTAATTGTAATAAATAGGATGCAAGATAAAAGATATAGGATATTTGGGAAAAGGTTATTAAAGAAATTGTAGGTCGTAAAGTCTGCTCCCAAAAAAGTTCTTTAAATTCAATTAAAACATGTGAAAAGGTGCAATGTTTATAGTTCTTGGGAAAAATTTCCATTTTTTTGTGATTCTCCGTTTGATCGAATTCATATTGAATTGTATATTTGTGATATTGTTGGTCTTGAAAGTATTTATTATTGATATTGTTTTTGATGTAAATAATAATTTTGAAGAAACTAGTCTGCATCCTCCTCAACTCCTGAAGTTTTCTATATACCCAGGGGTATTCTGAACGATCTAGTCATACTCATCAATGTAAAAGCATGGCAAAACACTTATCGGTACTCATAAATATAGTAAAGTAGTGGTGAACTAAGGCGTACCTTCGGATAGATTCTAGAAAAACCACTCATACCGTTCACTAAAAGAGGGAAGCCTTAGTGAGTTAAAACTACCAAGTCTCTTTAACACACAACTACAGTTAAGCTAGATTTAATCCTAGTTACAAAGCTTACCTGAAACTGAAACATGTAGAAAATTATAACCAAAGGTAAAATTATCGTCATGGCACTGAGCAAAACATTGTACACTGGCTGTATACAGCAGTCGTAAGATCCATGGTAACCTACGAATGGGTTATATGATAGACTAGGTCCATTCAGAGGCCAGAGACGTAGGAGCTTTTTGAACTCCAAGAACTGAAGGTGTTAGAAGCAATTCGACAAAAGCCATGGAAATCTTATTAAATCACCCCCACCTCCTTCGATATAATCAAGGCTCAAGCGAGGGTAAGGGCAGAGCTTTGAACAAAAGCTTGGTGGCTTGGATCTGCCTTCGAACATACCAGCATCAAACAAACTCATTACTGGAAATGAGCAGTGATACTATTCCAAGAACCTCACAAGCTCTAAACCATCCAAACTGGCTGCAAGGGACGATCGGATCATCAAAACTCCCAAACTGATCACGCGACAGGAACCAGAATCCACGAGGCCACCCCCAGACTCAAAATAAGTAAGGCACTGGTGTAGCACATTAGGGTATTCTAGGCAAAAATACATACAGTTAATATCTGTTTTCGAGAGAATATGATGAGGAGTTACGGGGACAGCGCTCAAAGCCTTTGCATGTCATCGCATAAAATCGAAACAGATCTGGGACTGTCTTACAAAGCTTATCGCCTAGGTAAAAAAAAGGTTGACCAACTTGCTGGACAAGGATCTGCTACCTCATTTATTGGACCGAAACCAGCATTTGACATCACTAAGGTTGCTGTTTGTGAGTGGACATCCTGGTGTGTACTGAATTACGTCAATTGGCCATAAAAGATAAAATTTTTAATAAAAAATTGACTTTCATTTTTCTTCACTGCAAAAGCCCTAAGCTCAAATTTAAAATCTCGATAACTTTCTTGAAAATAATTTTTTCGGAAAAAGGCCAAATACATGTATAGTTTTTTGGGTTCTAGAACGATATATTTTACGGAGAAAGCATCTTTTTTGACTATTTTTACTGCATTATTTTAAATGGAATCGGTCGAATATTTTATTCAATGTGGATCAAGGAAGTTAAAGGGGATATGGAAAACTACAAAAATAGGCTAAATGCCATCAGATGGCTACGTGGAACAAACGCAGAAAGAAATTTGATAGTAAATTTGTTGTATGAGGCTGGCAATAGGAGAATCAGGAAACCAGAGCAGGATTTGCGAATGTGGCAATCGGCGTCCCGGCGTATTATTTGTGTTTAATGTGGTCGTTTGTAATTGTTCTCGACACTTAAAATTCTCTTTATTTTTTTGCTGCGTCGCGCAGAGACCTTTAGGTAAATTTTGGAATTTATATTTGTGTATGCACTTTTAATTCTGAAGAAAACACCGAACTTACATATTTATTTTCAATGGTACTAGTTAAAATATCATGTACGTAATATATTTCAACTATTTTTGCACAAATTTTAGTGAATAAATTTAGAAAAACTTGTATTTTTAACGAAAAATATGTTCCGGATAGGCCATCGATCATCAGACTCGCGAAAAAGACTAATATTCATTTGACACGTTGTCAGATGTAAAATACTTTCATGGTATATACTATAAAATTTATCCATCTCAGTCAACAATATAGTTTAATTTTTAAAATTTTTTATACAGTCTCAGGGAAAATTAATCTTAACCACCCAAAATTTTTGGTTAATTCGGGTTTAGCCTGATTTTGGTTAATTGGTAAAACTGAAACTAATCTGAACTAACCTAAATTGATCTAGACTTATACTTTCGTAATATAAACTATAAAATTTATCCATTAGAGTTAACAACATATTTTAATTTTTCTAATGTATAAAAAAGGGTAAAATTAACCTTACCCTCCCAAAATTTTTGGTTAGTTCAGGTTCAGCTTTGTTTCGATTAGTTTGAGGAACTAAAACTCAGCTGAATTAACCTAGATTTATTAATTAAAAATGTTATTGTTCAGCAAAGACCACGTAAAGGCGGGACAATGTTTGAAAGAAAAGAATATATGTGAATTTCACAGAAATCGTATTGGCAATCTGGCAACCGCGCTAATTTTTGGGGTTTTAGGAACAAGTCACACCAATATTTAATGGCGGAAGGCATTTTGTTTTGAACTATTTTTTGATAATTTTCTTGATATTTTCAATAAACATGTGCAGTTTTATGAATTTTTATATAATACAGAGGAATTTGAGGCTGTAACAAAATTTTAACAATTTAGTACAAAAAAATTGAACCTAAAGTGAAGAGTGTTTTTCACTGTTTTCCCCAAAACTGAGGAAATATTAAAGAAAATGGAGTTCAGAATTGTATTTTACGACCTCTAAATAGGGGGAAGAACTGAATTTTTTTTCGAAAAAACGTCGTTTTCCTAGATTTCCCATGTTGCAAATTTTTTCCAAAAGAATTCTATTTAAATCTATTTCATGTCAGTATTTATTTTATTAATCATTTAATAATGAACTCTAAATTGTAATTTTTCCAACATAACAGCGCAATTATAGTACAGCCCCTTTAAAGGGAGTATAGCTTTACATGTCGGACCAAATATATTTTAGGGTACTCCCCTTCCGTTTACCCCCGTCAACTTCCTTAATATGGATCAGCATGACGATATATTTCCAGATATTGTAGGAAATATTAAAACTTTTCTAAATGCCTCATCGGTATTTGGGTAAGTACTATATTGTGCAGCTTTACCTAAATTTAACTTTCCATGTATATAAAACCCAAATTTGTAGCACCCTGTATTATATCATAAATCAATAAATTATTGCCCAATATTTCAGCAGTATTTGTCCTGAATCCATTAAATAAGAAAAATATACATATACTTAACATTCAACATATATTTTATTTATGAGCTATTAAAAACAGTATTGCAGCAACAGTTCACTTTTAAAAACGGACAATTGCTACATTATAAATATTTGTAAACAGTTTAATTATAAATAAATCTTAAAGCAACCTTACATACAAACATCATAAAGAATTCACTTCAATTATATTCAACAAGCACGGTGTAAAAATAATTGTGGTTTTGTAAACTAACACCTTCGTGTCTGGTTTATTTTCAACTTAGATTTAAATTACAGAATGCAGTGGGCGCATCAACCATTATTATATTGTGTATCATTTTCAAGAGTTTATTTGTTTAGATTGTATTTCTTTATGCTGTTTTAAGTATCTTCAAAGAAATCGAAGAAGAATATGATATCCGACGTTTCGTTTCTGATCGCACAAAGTTTTGTCAGCTAAGTATGGTAGCAGTGGCGGCTAGTGCATAAATGATGTAGAACTGCAGAACTACCAACATCTTTAGGCTAAAAGAATTGTCGTGAATTCTGGAATGCAATAAAGTCAAGAGTTTGTTTAAAAAAGCGAAAAAATTAATATTAAAACACAGCAGACAAAGCATGAAAGAGTAGTTCGAAGAAGAAATGCAATAAGAAGATAGAATAATGTTGGTATGTCAGATTATATCTAATCGTTGTCAAGCGCTTGACCACTTGACGCGTGCGGCTAGCGCTGGCGGTGGGTTCCATTCGGTCATAGAAAATAATGCAATAGGAAGATGTTCGTTCATTTCTAGATACGTTTGAAACTAATTTGATTAACTCCGAATTCGCAGATAGAATACTGCTTTCCTTCCCACACCCGCCGCGCCCCTCGTCAATGATTTAACATAGCAAAAATTTAATCGAGACATATATTCTAGAAGTGTCTGGATATCTGGCTGTAATAGAAAAAATGCACTTTTTTGTTTTCCATGTGTACTTTTTGGAGAAGATAAGACTTGGACACAAATTGGTATAACCGATCTAGTGCATTTAAGCGAAAAAAATAAAATGGCATGAGTTATCTAAAAATCATTGCTTTGTTAGGGACTGTTAATATAAGAGAACAATTAGATTCGGCATCCAACACTGGGGAACAGATTTCTACTTTTTTTTGTGTCCTAAACACACCCAATTTTTTCGGATTTAACTACACCCAAGTAACTAAAAAATGCCTATTAAAGATTTTAGTGGGCTCGCAAAAAAATTTGAATTAATTGTTATAAAATTTTAATTCATAGGCATATAAAATGAACATACAAAATACCGATAACAACATATTGTTGGTTCAACAAAAGTAATTAAATAGCACATTTTTATCATTGAATCTAAAGTTGACACGCTCATTTTGCGTTTCTTAGCCTGCATTTTAAAAGCAGCTTCTGGGTTATCTCTCGTAATAGTCCAGCAATAGTCAGCTAATATCTAACAGTCCCATTTTCCCTGATACTTTCTTTCCATGTTTAAAAGTAATCCAGATGAGAATCCAAGAAATGAATTTTCAAGAACATACTACACCCTAGGTTTTGGTAACACAAAAGAAATTGAGCAACCAGGTTTTTAGAGTTTTCTGCTTTAATATTTCCCATTGTTGCAACCATTCTAAAAGCATCTCAAATGCTTCCATCCTCTTGGTATCAATCTTTTTCAATGTCCGCGCTTCCATTCCGTAGTAAAGAACTGACAGCACGTAACATCTCACAAGGCGAATTTTAAGTTTAAGGCTTAAATCTCGTCCGCAGAACACCTTCTTCATTTTAATAAACGTAGCTATAGCTTTTTCCACTCTGATTCTGATTTCTTCAGAGCTATCATTATTTTCGTTGATAACATTTCCCAGGTAATTATATTTTCACTCACGTTCAATTCTTTGATCATGCACGGTTATGTCAGGGAAGTTTTGTGGTGATTTAGATACCACCATTATTTTTGTTTTACTGATGTTAAGTGATAATCCATATTCTTCACTGCATTCTACTATCCTGTTAATTAGTATCTGAAGATCCTCCGAAGTTTCTGCAATTACAACCGTATCATCGGCATATCTCAAGTTGTTTATTGGGATTCCATTTATTTTAATACCTATATTTTGCTCTGAAAGTGCTCTGTTTACGATGTCCTCTGAGTATAGGTTGAATAAGATTGGTGAAAGTATACATCCCTGTCTAACGCTTTTCTTAATCTCGAGTTCCTTCGTTGTCTCTTGCTCTATTCGAATATTCGCTTTCTGGTTATAGTAAATCTTGGAAATAATCCTGATGTCTCTTTTATCCAAGTTTTTTTCTACCAGCAGTCTCATTAGATGTTCGTAACGTACTTTATCGAACGCTTTATTGTAGTCAATGAAGCCACATATACATATCTTGGTTCATATCTAGACATCTTTGGCACATGACGTTAAGTTCAAATAGTGCTTCTCTCCAAGCCCGTTCCGAAATCCGAATTGAGTATCACCAATATCCACATCTAGTTTTCTGTGAATTCTTGTGTGAACCACTTTGAGGAATACTTTTAATGTGTGTCCCATTAGGCTTATTGTGCGATGGTCAGTGCACTGTTTTGCGTTTGCCTTTTTTGGTATGGTGACAAAAGTTGACAGGAGCCATTCTTTTGGTATTTCTCCTGTTTTGTAAATGCAGTTAAAAAGGTCGACAAGAATATTCACTGATTCACCTTCCACAAGCTTGAGAAGTTCCGATGTAATCCTATCTGGACCCGGTGATTTACCATTCTTCATTTTTTTATAGGGTATAGTATTTCTTCTTTAGTTATGTCTGGTCCTTCGTCGCCTTGTATGTATCTATATTAGGTTCTTGTCTTTCATCGTCGAACATTTCTTCTACATAATTCTTCCAAGTCATAAGCTTTTCTTGTAGATCGGTTATTATTTCTCCATTTGCGTTGCATAATAGATTGGGATGTTTCCGTTTTTGTATACCTGCCAATTCCTTTATCTTTTTATGTAAATTAAAAGAGTCATGTTTTAGTTGCAGTTCTTCAATTTCCTCGCATTTTCTTCCATAAAAAGTTTCTTTTGCTGTCCTTATTTCGTTTCTGATTTGTTTGTGTACTTCATTATATCTTTGTCTGCATTTTTCCTTGCACTGTCTTCGCTCTTCCATGAGTCCTAAGATTCTTTTTGTTCTCCACTCTTGTCCTTTTTTCTGTTTCTCTCTGGTAAGAATACTCTGGGCAGGTTTTATTGTGGCCTCTTTTAAATCTTGCCACTTGTCTTCTACATGTGTATTATGTGTCTTTGTAGAAAGCATTCGTATGTTATCATTGATATGTCGTTTTAAATCTTCTTTGATTTTTGGATCTTGTAAGCGGTTGGTATCCATGTAATCTATTTTTATTTTTTGTGAAGGTTTTTTTTGAGTTTAATGTGTACATGTGCTATCAGGGGGTTATGTTCTGAAAAAACATCTGCGCCTGGATAAGCCTTAACTGATCTTATAGTGTTTCTATATCGCTGATTTACTAAATATAATCTGATTCTAACTGTTTTCTGACTATTGTTGTGGGGATGTCCATGTGTACAGTCTCGGTTTGGGTAGCTTAAAAAATGTGTTTGAAATTATTATATCATTTTCTTGCCAGAACTGTAACATCCTGTCTCCTTTGTCGTTTCTTGACCTGAGGCCATAGTCTCCCACATATTTTCCGCTTTTTCCTTTCCCAATTTTGGAGTTGAAGTCTCCAAGGATGAGTGTGATGTCTCTTGGCTTAATAGATTGTGGATATCTAACACAAATTTCTAGGTTTCTTTTTGTCTCTATAAAATTTAAATGTAGTGCAGAACCCATAATTTTTCTCGTCACGATTCGTCATTATATGCGTGTTGAAATTTGATATTTTTACATCACATCCCGAAATTATTAAAATGATAAAAGGAATTTAAAAACATTTTTAAGCGATTTTTTAGCCAAATTTTTTTGAATAAAAATAAAACTAACTGATCCTAATCATTCTCACGAGTTCCAAATATTGGCCGAAAAATTCCCACAAATCCGACAAATTTTTATATTATTATTAATAATTAATTAAATAAAGGTACTTTATTACTCCATATATATTTACCTTCTTCTCAAGTTGTTTTTTAAGTCCGACAAGCTGTTCTAGGTCATCTTCGTGTTGCTGCTGCAATCTTCTTTTGGTAAATTCTAATTCTTTAATTGCTCTTTCATATCGCTGTTTGTATACACCATCACCTTCACCTGAAAAGTTGTCTGATATTAGAAAGTCTAATTTGAAACGTGACGTTTCAAAAATTAGAATGCTTTAATTTTACATCTGTCAGTTTAAATAAGTTAAATTAGACCTATTCAGTTAAGTTTGAATTCAAAATCGATCATTTTTGAAATACTCACATCTGTAAAATAACATATTTTTTTTTTCATATTCACTAAATATTGTATATTTATTTATTATCTGAATTAAATCAGCTCCCAATTTATATTTTAAAATAACTTTTACAGCGAAAATTTCTACTTACTTCCCTCCTCATCTTCTTCACAGATACCATTCAAATCTGATCTGGCATACAACAATTCCATTTCCAACCTTTCCGAAGCTTGTTGCAGTTCCCTATTCTTATGTTTTGTATCATTTAACTCTTTTTCAAGACGAAGTCTTTCCGACGTTTCGGCGTCCAGTCGTTCCGCCGCCAGGGTAGCTGTAGAGTGCTCTTCGGCCAAATCGGCCGTCATCTCGCTTAACTGCAATAAAAAACAAAACCATTATTAGTACTTTTAGGACAGTTATCAGTAATTGTAGTAAGAAAAAGTAAAGTGATATAACAAAAACCTTTTAGGAATATGTTTTTTTTTTAAATCAGTCATCATTTCCAAATAACTATATCTTAATAGGTATTTAACAGTTTATACTAGCGTCAAAACTGAAACTGAAAGTTCAAAATTGCAACACGCTGTAAAAAGTTCATTATCACGGTTTTTATCTAACCGATTTGGTTAATTTATTTAATCCGACATGCCGTCAATCAAGGGCAACGATAATTTTTGTGTAACAAACATAGCTGATTTTACAGTGGTATATCTTGTAAGCTATCAATCGGATCGGAGCAAGTCTTTCATTAGATGAAACGTCTGCTTGAGTACTTTTATCCCATATTTATTTTTTAAGATTTCGTTCAATAATCGCAGTCACTCAGTTTATAAGCAACAAATAGAATGGTTCTCAAAAAATTTCCTTGGCTTCCTAACTTCCCAAATAAGTAAAAAATTGGCGTTCTAATGAAATTATTATTAAACAACAGAGTAAAATAGGAATTCTTGTCTCTGAACATATCTAGATATCTAAATCATAAAAATCTATTAAAATAATCACCCAAAATGCTTGAAATTTTGAGCTCACAAATCACGTTTAAGCAGATATGTTACGATGGGTATAAATATGGCAAGACGAGCGCATGACGAGTATGCTACGAACTTCCAGCGAGACTCCTTTGAGTTTTGCTAATTTGTATTGTTATTGAGGGCCATCGTCGGCAGGTTTCAAAGGAGCTAATAATGCAGTTGGGTCACAAGAAATCAATTTTTTTATAGTTCTATTGTTTTCGAGTAGCTCGACAGATACTCGCAACGGTCCATTTTCTGTCGGTTTTTTGGTGCGAACTCAAAGAATTTTTTTTTATCTAGTGGGACAGGATAATGATCCACTCTTTGGAAAAAATCTACATTTCAGCGAGCCTGAAGACCAGAGATTTTTTATTCTTTGTTGATAAAATGAAATTTATTTAGTACTTGGCAATGATTAAAAGTTGTTCATAAGTGAATATGGAGTCGTCTGAAGAAAATATGTTGAATTTAGAGGAGCGAGAAGCGAGTTTCGAGTGCGTCTGCCATATGGAAATGGGCTGCTGAAAATATATTTTTCCTTTGGAAATGGCTACTTTTATTTTGTTTAACATATATTCAAAATGTAACGAAGAGTTTTTGATGAAATTTCTGTATTATCCGCTAATATGTTGGAACTATAAATTTAACCCCACTGTAGAAAACTAAGAAAGTTGTCATTTGTTCCTCATTGTCAGACAAAGTATGACAATTATATGCACAAGAGATTTATGTACCTGTGAAGAGCCATAAACCAAAGGCATAGCAATTCTCGGAACATACTGAAGTATGTATTTGAGGAGAGAGTAGTATACTTAAAAGATAATTAGGTTCAAAAGTATACATCTTAATTGGGCAATTAACAGTAATGCCATTTTTAAGTATAATTCAGATGTGTATAAGTGTAAGGCTTTGTTATGTTATTGTCTTACAACATTCAGTGTTAACTGTTAAAAATGTCTACTTTTACTCCAAAACTTTATATATGTGTTTCGGATTTAAAATCCAAGACAATACTTTTAAATGTGCACAAGTCACTTGTCCAACCAAGAACTCTGATGTGGATGTGTAGTTTATTTTCGAAATGTGCTGACATAACTAGACTTAGCGAATCTACAACGTACAGGCGAATTAAGGAAAGGAAAAGTGGAACTGTGTGAGAACCTAAACCGTCTCCGAAAAGAAAAAAATTTTACGAATACTTCAGAAACATACTAAGGGCTAAAGAACATGGAAATGTGTTTCGAGCACCGCCATACCACTGTTAATTAAAATCCATTGAACTTATGCTGGAAAAATATTTCTTCTTTGGTTATAACTGGTCCTATTTTATTTAATAAGTATTCAAATTTTGTATTGTCCGCTAATATGTTGGAAATTTAAATAAGCCAAAAGTTCCGATACTGACCGTTTTTTATGCATCGTTGCGATTTTCGTTTTTTATTTAACAAACTTAATGATAATAAAACCCCACTGCATAAAATTAATATAGCTGTCGTTTGTTCTTCGTCGTCACACATGACAGGGCAGGTCTACTTTATTCGCCCACTTTCTATTAACTAAAACGTTTGGTTTACATCGCCCAGACGCTACACATCTCTTTTGGCGCCGGGTGTCGAAGATAAGGGTTCAAACCGCCAAAGTTTAAAGAGGTTCGCCGCAAGCTCGTCGCACAATCGTTATGGGCGCGTCACGCGCTCGTCTCGCCATGTTTATACGCACCTTTATGCGCGAAAACAATAACTTTATTTCTAAATGGAATAGCGTTATCTCTTCTTAAAACAACCAGTCAAAATATTTGAAATTTGGAGCTTAAAAATCACCTTTCAGTAGATCGGTTATACTCGAAAACAATAACTTTATTTTCAAATGATTTCTATATTATTGTAGATTGTGCAAGTATTTCGAATCACCATGTGTTATATTGTAACATCAATTGACCACCTGGGTATATCTAGCAGATGAGGCAATTATCAATATTTTATAGCCGTAGTATATGCCTTTAATTGCGTTAAAGATGCGGATGTGGCTATTTAAGTTGATTTAATTTTATAGAAATAACCCATAACTTCTCAACACGCACAAGATCTTTAGGTATTTTTTTAAGTTAATCAGAAAAAAGTGTGTATTTTTTATGGTTTTTAATATAAATCGTAATCACTGCCCTGCCATTAAAATGATTAGCAGTATCTATGCATATGTAACCAAACGCGACGCAGTGTCCAACGGCTGTTGGTTAATAACCTTAATCGAGCTGATGATTCATTATAAGAATAACCTGCTACAGTATATTGTATGTTATTCTATGTCATAGCAGTCAATATTAATTAAGGTTATATTTCAAATTTATAGACAGATGGTAACCGAACTAGGATATGGATCAGCTGTTCTAGGACACGTCTTGTCTTTTGATTTGGTGTAATATCACATGACACTTGAGAGGCCAACATTTTTCTGCTTCGAAAAACAGAAATATAGTCGCCAACAGTTGATATAATTCCAATGGTAAAGTTGTGATTTTGAGATCATATAAAAATCTAAGTATATACCAAAATAATTTGGCAATAATAAATAATGAACATGCGTCAATGCAATTTTTGCAGTGCGATAAACTATATATACGCACAATGTTTGGCAAAATTACTCTTGAAGAATTTAATTTGAAATAAATGATAATAATTGAACTATGAATATAGACAGAGTCGGACTGAGACACCTGGTCTTTCGGTATGTACTGACATAACGAAAAACGGATATAAGAAATTTGAGCCACATTTAGACCAGCTTAATTTAAACAAAAATATTAAGTATTCGATCCTGTTAATAAACATCAAAAATTGAATATCCTCTTAAACATAAAATAAATGTATGCGTTTTTCGGTTTTTTGGTGCATTGTAGAATATAAAAAATAAAACACATTCGCATTCCATGTATCCTCAGTACCTATACAGACGACGTAAATGTTGCATTTCATTATTAATTAATAAACAAAATGTACAGGTATGTATTGGTAAAATTAAATATTTTTTTAAAAATTTAAATAGTATTTTAAAGTGTTTGCTTGTTTTTTTTTAATTGTAGATATGTTCTTATATAAATGTTTTTAATTATATAAAAAATATTTTTAGGGCGGTTAATAAATAAAAAACAAAAAATTCTGAAAATGCATTAAATAGAAAGCGAAACGTCAATTATTTGTATTCTTTCTTGAATAAAAAACCTAAACCCAAGAAAAGACAAAATAAAAAAAAAGATATAATCTATGGTTCAAGAATCTGGAAAATGTAATGTATAGATACACATATATATATATATATATATATATATATATATATATATATATATATATATATATATACATCAATTACTCCGGAACAGAGGCACTGATTTGAAAGAAATGTTTTACGTTATGTTTAGGAATTTTCTCCGGTTATCCCATATTATTTTGGACGAAATTGGTTCAGTAAAATCCGAGATGGCGCTGATAATGTGGCGAAAAAAAATATTGATTTTGTCCGATTTTCTTCAAAATTGGTATAAGGGAGTTTTAAGGTTTATATAGAATGAATCTAAAATTATTTTAAAAAAATTCAATATGCCGGATCCAATATGGCAAGTTAAAAATATCTCGATTTGGTCCAAAATTAGTGTATGGTGCTTTAACGGTGTGGATTATGAATTTAAAATTGTTTTTTAAAAATTCAGTATCGCGAACTAAAAATTTTACATCTCTCGATTTTGTTCAAGATCGGTATAGCAGGCTTTTTAAGGGTGCAGACCACGAATTTCAAATTACTTTCGAAAAATTCAATATGGTGGATCCAATATGGCAAACTAAATATTTAACAAGTCTCGATTGTGTCCAAAATTATTATAGGGGATTTTTTAAGGTGTAAATTACGTATTTGAAATTATTTTTGAAAAATTTAGTATGGAGGATCCAATAAGGAAAACAAAAAATTTAACATTTCTCGATTTTGTTCAGAATTAGTATCGGGATATTTTCGGAGATGTAAATTACAAATTTAAAATTATTTTTTAAGAATTCAGTACGGCGGACTAAAAATTTAACATCTCTTGATTTTGTTTAAAATTGGTACTGACCGGTTCCTGAGGGTGTAAATAACGAATTTAAAAGTTTGTTCTTTCCAGATTGTGTCCAAAATTGGTAGTGGGGCATTTCCAAGGGTATATATTAAGATTAGATTAAGAGTTTAAAATTCTTTTTTTTAAATTCAATATAGTGGATTTAGAGGGTTGAAAATTTTATGTTATTTGCATTTTTTCAATATTGGCATTAGTTGATTCTTGGAATCGTAGGTTATGAATCTGAAGTAAATTTTCTACAATTTAGTTTAACAGATGCAATATGGGGGACTAAAAATTTTACATTTTTTCGATTTTGTAGAAAATGATATTGAGGGGTTTTTGAGGCGTATATCACGAATCTTAAATTAATTTTTTAAAACTCAACAGCAGGACATATATTGGACCAAAAGATTTACATGTCTCATGTTCCTCCAATATCGGTGTTGGGAGGGTTTGGGGCCTAGGTTACGAATCTAAAATACGTTTCCTAAAATTCATTCACTAAATGTGTGTTTGGTGCAATTTAATTCAAAATTAGTATTCGGAGAATTTTTGGAATCAAAGATTTGTTTATTGTTCAGTTTAGTGTGGTCCACATCTTTGATAAAATGGGTACTTTTTTGTGGATCATATTTTGTAAGGTATTGATTTGGCGCCGACTTCAAAAATTTCAATTTCATGTACAAATTTATATCGTTATTTTTCGCTTTTTAATGTTATTTTAAAAGTCGGTTCAATTTTTTTATAAAAATCTTTTATCCCTTGACCACTTTAAGCCCACTTTGCTCTTAGTGGACTAGCCCCAATGGGATTGTCGCCTCGTCACCCACTCGTGTCTAGTCGTGAATATAAATAAGTTAAAAGAAGGAAAAAGTACAATCCGATACAGTTAGAGAAAATTTGTAATAACAATATTCTCGGTGCGCAAAAAAAAAATTCGTGTTTTTTTCAAAAATTTTGGCATACACGGATTTTTTGAAAACAGCACATAAAATGTTATTTATTCATCAATATTTATGTATTCTGCTCCCTTCAACGTATTCCCCATTTGGGGTGATACACAAATTCGAAAGTTTTTACTCCCCTTTCGATCTTCATTCTGATGATCGTTGGGATGTTTTCATGTCAGACTCGTACATCCACGTCTCATCGCAGGTAATGATTCGTTCCAAGAGGTTTTTTGACTTAGTTATCACGATTCTGAAAAATCTAGATGACGGATTGGGCTGAAATTTAAAGGGAATATTCAGCAGACATAGAGTTTCAGTCGTAGTAGAATCAGAAATTTTTAGTGTTTGACAGAAATCTGGGTGAAATATAAAGAAATAATTATCAAAACTGAACAAAATTAAATACAGTTTATCATAAATTTATGAAAAATTTTAAGGCAGAAAAATAAATTGCCAATATTTATGGTTGTTAAGTTTTAATAAATCAGTACAACAACAATATATTAGCGGCATAATTCAGTCACTAAAACTAAAATAACACCGTTATTTTGGCCTTTAATCAAGAATACCAGACCGCTGCAAATGCATATTATACACTTTAATATTATAGGTCGCTGGTATTACAACTTTAAAATCTAGTTGGCACATTCGCAAATAAAAATTAAAAGGCCTAAAATATTAGTTGTAAACCTTGGCATATAATTTATAAATAGAGCGCAATTTTACAAATCTGTTAAAAATTAATTAATTATTCTAGCTATTTATTTAAATTTGCATTAAGATAAATGCATAAGACGAATTTTGTAAAATTGTTAAATTTATGACCAATGATATATAGGGTGTTAAAAGGTAAGAGTTTTGTGATTTAAGACGAAAATGAACCGGTATTAAAGTTGTTTATTAATTCAACTAATTTTCTTCAATGACCTACATTTTAAATAAAACAAAATCTTAAAATAAGCACTATAAAAACTTCGTGGATATAAAAACAAAAACATTACTTGTATTTACTAAAGAGTAAATTTTACTTTTGCTTACTGTTTTTACTTATAGGGACCATCACCTTTGAAATCAATGTCAATAAGGAGCAAATTACCAGGGACAACGAAAAAAATTCGTACCTAGTCGGGATAGAAACAACTGACTGTGCGTTGCCTAGTAATACCAGAAGTGATAATCTTTATCTACTTATGTGTCAAGTTATTTTTGTTGAATACATGCCTAAGGGCACTATAGTAACAAAATTGGATACAGTAATATTGATCAAAAACGTTCTAGTCTGTGTCATAAGGATGTCTACATTTGATTTCATTTGAAATTTGGAAAATACCCCAGAACAGGTCATTTTTCCGACGATAACCAGTTGAAAGAGGATATTGATGCATATTTTGAAGGAATCATTAAGTCGTTATAGCGCAGGTGGTATAAGTGCGTTGAAATTAAGTGATATTAAGTTAAAAAATGAAGTTATCAGAAAATCAGTTGTTTCATTGTTGGGGGGGGGGTCCTATACTCTGCTGAGAATGAGGTTCATGTTTACATTTATCGAAAATATAACCTAGAAGGATGAGTTTTCTTTTAGCTTGCCTGCCAAGTGTAATTGAAATTTGGGTTATATTTTAAATTAATTTGTTCATGGTAATGCAACCTGCTTTAAATTATTTTTAAAATGACGCAATATATCCTTAGTTGAATTAAAGGAGATATCCCAATGTTTGTAGTTAAAAAAAATATGCTTGGGTTATATTCTATTTGTCCTTGGGAACCCTCTAGAATATGCCAGTGAAGGAATTTCTTCAATAAGTCAAATATTGTAGAAGTTATGAAGGTGCTGCGCAAGGCGACGTTAGGTCGAAACGATCAAAATCAGAACTACCCCACAGCCACCCCTTTTGTCCATAAAATTCGAGGAGAAGCTATTAGTTTGCAAGTGGTTGGGAATACAAGTTTTCAAAAAAAGAGGAAGGTATCCTTCCTGACTCTGGACTGTAATGTGAATAATGAGAGTAATATTTATAGTTACAATAGTTTACATGTGTTTTTCTCGGTAAATTTTTTTTCTAACTCAAGGACGCGATATTTTCAAGATTAAAAATCCTATTTAATACAAAAAATATAACTTTTAGCCACAAAAAATTACCGCAGTTTTCCTAAATATAAAACAGTTTAATTTTTAAATATATAATGAGTCAATCTTGAGTTACCGTGTTCATCGTTAACCACCACGCAGCTCATTCAACTTCACGCAGATGCGTCAATTTGAAAGCTGTAGCTCCATTTATTTACAATATTTTTAAGACACATTTTTACAATGACGTATAATGTCAATAAATAAGTCGTAAAAAAATTACCGTTTTTAACTAACTTTTTCATTAAAAAAAATAACAAATTTCCCATTTTTAAGAGTTAGATTGATCCAAATGTGTGTATATATATATATATATATATATATATATATATATATATATATATATGAAATAAAATGCGAACAGTAAATGGAAACTTCGTTCCAACCATATCCTTTCCGTGTTAGAGGTTGCACAGTTTGAAAAAATTGCTAAGGAACACAATTCACCCTATTCCATCACCATCGAGATGATGGCCTACCTGTACCACCATACAGAGAAAGAAAGTCAAAACTTACCCTCCCCGCCACAGTGATACGGCAGAGGTACATGTTTCGTCTCTACTAGACTCATCAGGGTACCGACATGCACCTGGCTGTGCAAAGGACGGATCGAAAAGGAAGCATGCAAATACTGAACGCGGCTTCGCCGACCTCCCGCCGGATGGCGTATATATGTTTATGCGACTAACACGGAAAGGATATGGTTGGAACGAAGTTTGCATTTACTGTTCGCATTTTATTTCATTCTTATACGGAGCTGCATATAGTTGTACGTTTGTTGAATGTGATTTCAGCACTACAACAGCATAATGTGGAAATATCCACTGCTATTGCATCTCACACGGGGAAATCCGTGAAAGCCGCATAAACATATATATATATATATATATATATATATATATATATATATATATATATATATATATATATACATATATTTATATATTTTTTTTTTCGAGACAGTATTCAGAGATGAAATGATATGGGAACTCATCGTTCATAGCAATCTAGTCTAGAGGTTCGTCAATTGGTATGCCTGGATACAGGGATTTGATGTCCAGGCTAGCAAGAATGTCATCTTTTTGCAGTTTTAGCCCTTGAAGTATGCTAACTAGGTGATCCGAATTTTTCAGGTATGGGTCTACAATTTCGGTCGCCGGTTGCATATTTTGTGCCAGGTATATTTCTAGTGGTTGGGTAGGTGAATTTACTGCATTTCTTATCGCTGTTCCTTTTTTATGGATTTTTGGTAGTCCATATAGTTTGGAACATCTGCTTGCTTTTTCCCGAGGAACGATTTCATCTCCTAGTTTGGCTGTTTTGATGTTTTTTGTCGTTTTCTCGAGGTATGTAGTTGGATCTCTTGTAACTTCCTTGTAGGTGTAGTAGAGGATTTCTGTCATCTTGGTTTTGTATTCTTCTGAGTTCATGACTACAGTAGCGTTCCCTTTGTCTACTGGTAGGATGATGATATTCTTGTTGTTCTTAAGATTATTTAGGGCTTTTATTTCTGAGCGTTTTATGTTTGGTTTCGGTGGTTTATTAGTTCTTAACACGCGAGATACCTCCTGTCGTATTATTTTTGTTCCTCCTTCTGAAGTCTGGTGTAACGTGGTCTCAATATTGGCGTCCTCATCTGGTATGGTCAATTTTCTTCTTTTGATTGTTAATTTTGTGGTCCATGTCGGCTTCTTCTATCCAGGAAGAAACTTTGTCCACGTTATCCCATAGTAACGGGTGAATGGGCCTGCTTAGTTGTATGTGTAACTCGTAGACAGTTTTTTCTGTTTCTGCAAGTTGCTTTTCCCCATATACATAAATATATATATATATATATATATATATATATATATATATATATATATATATATACATACATATAATCCCTTTGAATAAATTTAAAAAAGTGGTGAAACTTGATCTTCGCTACTTAGGCCTAGTTAAGCTCCTTACATTCCACCATGACTGAATGTCATTCGAAGCCGATTGCCTTTACTAATGCAATCAGCTTCCTTAACTTGAACTTGCCAGACGGTTCAGGTAATTCACTTTCTGAGACTATTGTCAACAGTTTCATCCTCTTGTAGAAACCATCTATACATTGGATCAGCCAGTATGCCAATCTTATGAAGATGGACACGCAGGTGATAATGTCCTCCCTGATCTTGCCACAACTGACAGTTCTTTCCATTAACACATCAATTCCAATTATATGTTCCTTGACGCACTGCATTCGAAGGACCTGGAATATCTCCTTAAAAGCTCTGCAGATTATTGAAAAACAAAAGTAAAACAACTTTCCAAGAGTTTATCACGTAGCGTTTACAATGGGGTAAATTGTTATATTATTACCATTTTGTGAAGCGTTACAGAGTCATATTAGAGCTACGCGATTATTACTAATATTGCTATCTTTAATTTATACCTGACAGAAAAACAGGAATTTATTGGAACGAGTAGTTATATGACAACCTAATTCGACGAATTTACGTTTCATGATTACGTAGTGTTCATAATAAGATGAAGGTTTGAAGCATTGCTCACATGAGCGTGTTTCGGTACATACTCACGGTCCGATCAGACTTGCCTGTCGGTCCGCTGAAATATATTTTTTATTCACTTGGCTGAATTGATCATGATTCAATTTGGGTCCAATGAAGGATAGATATGGAATCGGTTTACATTTAATAGGAAACACGAGTAGACATATTTATATTTTATATTCTTTTAAAAGAAAAATTAGCATTAAATGAAGAATTAATTCGAGTCAAAGAAAAGAGAAGTATACTTAAAGCTATGAAGAAGAAAGAGTTTAAATGATGAGACTTAACCTGAGGCATCGAGGTGTCACACAATTGATGGTGGAAGGAACGACGTAGGGCAAGAAAAGAGGAAATGGACCAAGGATGAACTAGTTGCAACAAATAGTAAAGGACACAGGAAAACAAAAGATTTGGCGCAGACATACAAAAATGAAGCATTGTGTCGTACCTAGGATTGAAAAAGCAAGGAAGAAAAAGTTAAATGGTTATTTGTGTTAAGTTTGAGGAATAAATTCTTAAGGATATAAAAAGGCTTTAAATTATGTTTATCCGAATTCTATAATGGCTTCTTAATCAGGTGTTTTTTGGGACCTGTTCGTCTGCGTCTTTACAAAATTTATCAGCTAAAAATAACATCAAAATCTTTCACTATACAGCGTTGTTTACAATTTATACGGTAATCCGTCAAGAATAATGTAGGTATTTATGCCAAAAGTTTAGTAAACCCGCTTTGTAACACTAAAACTTAATAATATGTTCTATAATTACCGATGGTTTACGTAAAGCGTGTAAAAATAAATTAATCTAAGTACATACGTAGTATCGCGGGGGAGTTAAATTACTATTTATACTGACTCCATTTTAAAATAAAACAATGTTTATAGAAAATTTCGAAGGAAATGGATTTATTTATTTAACACTAAATAAAACATCCTGGGGTGGAATTCTATAATAGAAATAAGGAAAGAAAAACGGAAATTATACTTTTCCACAACTAACAGAAGCTTTTATGATTTCATCATGTCCATTCGACTACATGTCACATCTTTATAACTATGTAATTATTCATTATTTTGTGATAAAAATAGATCCACTTCAATTTCTTTCCCAGGAGTAGATTAAAATTAAACTATGTAATAAAATAAAGTAAACAGAATTACATCATTCAGATTGACAAGGATTAAAATTAGGACTAACAATTGACAATAAAATTGGAACGAAACAAACAAACACAACAATTATTACCAGACGTCCTTGACTGTAACTTATAGTTTAAATTCCATGAAGTCCTTGAACGAGTAGAAAGCATAATGAAATAATATGTCCCTTGAAGATGACTGCCGAGTTAGCTTGCTCAATATCAGTTGGGAATCTACTCTAAACCTTAACACATGCATAATAAGGCAGCTTCTCGATAATGTTGTGTGTTTTGGACTCGTGAAGTCGCTCCTGTTCCTTGTAGGAATGAATTTTCGAATTTTGAATGAAATTGTTTATAAGTTGGTATGCATATATAAGACATTTTAATATGTAGATGGAGTGCAACGTAAGAATCATTTTATTTTTAAAGATCGATTGTGTCATATTGAAGATCAATCGAATCATCCGCTTTTGCAAAATAAAGACTCTTGATATACTGACTGCTTGTCCAAATAAAATAATGTTATAAGCAAGATGACAGTATGCAAGTGCAAAGTATGGATTTAGAAGAGCTTTAAGTGGCACAGTTTGCTTCGGTTTCAAGATGGTATAATATGCTCTATTTAGGTTTGAGCAAATATGATAAAATTGCGATTCCCAAGTAAATTTTTGATTCAAAAAAATCTCTTTTCCTGATAGTGAATCTGAAAATGTGACGGCAGGTCTTTGTGAATATAAAAGGTGTATTGACTAATTTAATTTAGTTCAGACGAATATTACAAATGACGCAAGGGTATTTTCTCGCTCGATCAACTGTACTTCTAATTCCAAGGTTGAACAGTTTCTGTTTCATGAAATAAGGATGTAAAGTATCAAAGGTCAAGACATTTTAAAAAACAACCACACGACTACACGTTTACGTTCAAGCATTTCATGAATGAATTCTGTAAACTGGAATGATACAGTTTTGGTGTTCAGTGGTTTGTTTGCTCGAAATCCATATATATATATATATATATATATATATATATATATATATATATATATATATATATATATATATATATAAAACTAATCCAAAGACAGACATTAAGCAACAATATCAACAAAAAAATAAAATAAAAAACTCTCCGTATGGGAATTTGGGGTGAATTTTTTTTCCGCTTACCCCATCGAGGTCTTCAAAATACAATACAATATGCGTCACATGACATGTTCTTACTTAGTCGCTATATTGGCGAAATATTTATCTCCAAAGTTTAGAGTATGTCTGCCTTTTTAATTTTCAAATGGTAGCACGGTGGGCAAAAAAATGGACTATTGGAGATAAATCCCTACAAGTTGATTCTTAACCGATCTGAACCATTCCAGGCTTAAAGCTCTTCTACGTAGTCCTATTTTGTCGCTATATCGCCCAAGTTAAGATCCGGAATTTCCTAATCTCAAAAAATGTAGCCAAAGACACGAAAATTAGATTTTTGTGAAAAATCTGTACTTGTAAGTCAAATTTTCACCAATTTGGATGACTCCAAACTTAAAGTACCTCTACTTATCCATATTTCGTTGCTATGCTGCATAATCACAAGCTAAAATTTCCTAATTCCAAAAAATCTATACCTGCAAGACAAATCTTGACCGATTTACACAACCTCAAGTACTCCTACTTGACTATACTTTGTCGCTACGCTGCATAACCACAAGTTAGAATTTTCTAACCTCTAAAAATGCTAAAAGAGATGATAATGAGAATGTTTAGCAAAAATCTATACCTACCTGTAAGTTAAATCTTAACCAATTTGAACTATTCCAATTTTAAAGCATTATTATTGGACCATGTAAAACATTTTTTAAGGTTAGGAAATTATTGCTCATGATTATGCAGCATAGTGACGAAGTATGGCCAACAGGGAGTGCTTTAAGCTTGGGTTGTTCAAATCGCTCAAGACTTGCCTTGCAAGTATAGATTTTTGCTAAAATTCTCGTTTTCATCTCTTTCATTTTTTTTTTTTGAAGTCAGGAAATTCTGGAACGTAAATTACGCAGTGTAGCGATGAAGTATAGCCAAGCTGCATTAAGACTGGAATTGTTTCAACTAGTTAAGATTTAATTTCCAGATAGATATAGATTTTTGCCAAAACTGACAGGTCTTTTTGGCATTTAGAGATTAGGAAATTCCGACTCGACAACACAGCGACGAAATAGACCTAACTAGGAGTTTATTAAACTTGGGGTTGTTCAATCGATCAAGATCTATCTTACAAATATAGATTTTTGCCTAAATTTTCGTTTCATCCTCTTTTGCCTACATTCTTTGAGGTTAAGAAATCTTAGCTTGTGATTATGCCGCATAGCGACAAATTGTGGATAAACAGAAGTACTATAAGCTTGGGGCGTCCAAAACGGTACAGATTTAACTGGCAGGTATAGATTTTTGGGAACATTCTCATCCTCATCCTCTTTGTCAATATTTTTCAGTTAGAAAATTCCGACTCATAATTTCGAAAGTATAACGACGAAGTATGGCCAATCTGGAGTGCTTAAAGCCTGGTATGGTTCAAAGCGATTAATGTTTGACGTGTAAGCAGATTTTTACTCATCGTGCTTCGGTTAGTAAAAATAAATAGGTCTATGCAACTTCAAACAATATGAAACCCCAAACATTATTTCCACAATTTCAAATATACCACGCATATTAGTAAACTAACCTCATCAATTTCAGCATCCGTATTGCACTCCTCCGACTGATCCCTGGTAAGCGAACTACGACTGGAACTGTTAGCCCTACTGTAATACTGAAAACCTTTGATCATAATATTCGTAGAACTTCTAGATCTCCCCGAAAACTTGTTACTGTTTTTTCTCAACCTTAAAGAATGCAATTCGTCTTCCTTATGCCCTGTTCTCTTCCACTCATCCATCACATGGTCGGTTCTTTGAAGGAAATTTGAAATTTTATTCGACAGAGCATTTGAGGCAGTCTCACGTTCCAAATGAGCGGGGACTGGAGTAAAATTCTGTCTTAATTTCCCCTTGGTGCCCAACACGAAAGTCAAGTTGGCATCAAAGACAACTGGAGACTCGTCTTTTCCTGTCGTATCTTCATCTTCCGCGTCTATGGAGTTATAACTTTGAGGCAGTGTTCTTCTTGGAGTCAAAGGTGAAGAAGATCTAATGCTATGGCTGCTAGTAATGCTAGGACTTGGACTCGGTGATCTAGTCACAGTGCTTCTAGAGGTTCCCGAAATCGTTGCCAAACTTTTTAAAGGTCTAGGATGAAATCCTACAGGTCTTCTTTCAGATGGTACATCTAGCCCAGTAGTCCTTATTGGAGTATACTTTTTCTGATGATAAGGATTTGGTGGTGGTAACCCTGATGAAGATACCATGCTTCCACTAGAGGTGTATGGCGAGACAGAATAATCATATAAATTGCGGGTGTGAGCTCCATTATAAAGGGAGGGATATGGTTCCAAAAATGACGACTTTGTTATTTGTGGTATTGTTAACGGTGTGTAGTTTGATGGTATAAGAGGCATGTTTAGAATCTTGGGTTTTAACTTTTATTTTTAAATAAAACAAATAAAGCACAATTTAAATAATTAAGATGTGAATATTGTGAGTAGCTTAAAAGTTTTTTAAATTGAATTTATATTTATAAAACAAATTTTAGATGTTGTGATGAACAGAACGGGTTAAACACTAGCCAATCGTATTATTCGACATTTTGTTTTGTTTCGAAAGTTAAAAATAAGATGTGAAAACAGAAAAAACCGATTTCGAAAGTGATATGAGCCGGCGGAAAAGTTGAAAGCTACTGGAGTGTTGTAATGTGTTTGGAAACTACAATGCTTTAGCGCCTGGACTGGGCCTACTAGCTTGCAATTCTGACAGAAGTGAAAAATATAATATTTTCCCAATCAAAATAACTTCTAGAAGAAGGCCAATTTCTGTATTATATATATTAAATATATTATGTAATTAATTCTCTGAACTGCATCGAACTAAAATTTGACATATTAACTAGTATATATATATATATATATATATATATATATATATATATATATATATATATATATATATATATATATATATATACAGGGTGATTCAAAAATCGATCACGAAACTTAAGGGGGTGATTCTACTTGACAAAATAAGGGTAGAGCTTCATATAATTTTTTTTCAAAATGTCATTCGTTTTCGAGTTACAAGCCGTTCAAGTTTTTATTTTTTGTTTTTTGAATTACTCGCTTACAGGAAAACCGATTTGACTAATATTTGAAAGATAGGCTAAGTCTTCTGCGCTTCATCATTTTAGTAACAATTCACATTGATTGTTTGCCGCTAGAGGGCACTTTACCTACATTGAAAATTGTTTTTTTGTCATAATTTTTTAGTGTTGACAGCTACAGTAGTTTTTGGCATAATTTCTGAAAGACTGATGCCAGGCCTTTAAAAAAGGTGCTCTTTATTTACATCGCTAAACCCAACGGTTTAGACGTAAATCACCCTTAAAAATTAAGTGGTAAATTTACTTTTGTCATTTCATTACCACCAGCTACCAGGTAAATAGCTATCAAAGTATACTAGAGCTGTCAGTTTAACATCAAATAAATTCGCTTTTTAAACTATTTAATTTATAATCTTAAAATAACTAATAATGGCTAATCAGTAAATATTCATATTATGGATTATTGCGATATACATTTAATTGATAAAAATTAATGAAACAGTAGTAAACAAACTAAAAAAGATTCTCAAAATGTCCCCCATTTTCTTCAATACATTTCCTAACACTCTTCAAAAAATGTCGCCTAACTCGATGAAAAATTCCTGGTGTTTCTTTAATAATTTGGCACTTTTCGATTATCCTGAAGCGAAGATCCTCGACGTTGATTACTGGAATATCGTACACCAATTGTTTCAAATGACCCCAAAAGAAAAAATCCATAGGATTAAGGTCTGGTGACCTCGCTGCCCATGCCAATGGTCCACTTCGTCCTATCCATCGCTCAGGATACGTTGCATTCAAATACTGTCGGACACGTATACTAAAGTGGGGCGGAGCTCCGTCTTGGAGGATCCACATGTTGGCCCTTACTTCCAATGGCACATCTTCCAGATACAATGGGAGACGATTTTGGATAAAATCTAAGTATACGTCACCAGTTAATGGGCCATCAAAGAAATGAGGATCAATAAGGTAATCTCCTATTATCCCTGCCCACACATTTAGTGAAAATCTACGCTGATGTTTCGTTTCTACCACATTGTTTGGGTTCTCGTAAGCATATGTGTGGATGTTGTGTAGATTTGTTATGCCATCACGAGTGAAACCAGCTTCGTCAGTGAATAATATGACGTCAATTAATCGATTATCGTGTTCATACTTAGCTAGGATCTGATTGCACATTTCCAACCGTCTCGGCCGATCATCGTCATAAAGGGCCTGCACCTTTTTTGAATGAAACGGGTAGAGTTGTTCTTCTCTTAGTATCCTCCATGAACTAGCCTGACGGAGCCGCACTTCATTCTCAATTTTTCTAGTACTAATACCTGAATTATCTTCAATAATTTCAAGCACTCTTTCTTCTTGTTGCACGTTTCTAGCAGTTCTAGGTCTTCCCCTATTTCCATTATAACTTTTAAAGGAACCACATTCCGCAAGCCTCCTGTGCACACTGGAAAATGTTTGAGCATGAGGGATATTTCTTTCCGGATAACTCTCCATATAATATCTTCTTGCCAACTCTGCATTACCATTTGCTTTTCCATAACAAAAATGGATATCACAATATTCGATGTTTGAATATTGGTGATTAGCCATTATTAGTTATTTTAAGATTATAAATTAAATAGTTTAAAAAGCGAATTTATTTGATGTTAAACTGACAGCTCTAGTATACTTTGATAGCTATTTACCTGGTAGCTGGTGGTAATGAAATAAGAAAAGTAAATTTACCACTTAATTTTTAAGGGTGATTTACGTCTAAACCGTTGGGTTTAGCGATGTAAATAAAGAGCACCTTTTTTAAAGCCCTGGCATCAGTCTTTCAGAAATTATGCCAAAAACTACTGTAGCTGTCAACACTAAAAAATTATGACAAAAAAACAATTTTCAATGTAGGTAAAGTGTCTTCTAGCGGCAAACAATCAATGTGAATTGTTACTAAAATGATGAAGCGCAGAAGACTTAGCCTATCTTTCAAATATTAGTCAAATCGGTTTTCCTGTAAGCGAGTAATTCAAAAAACAAAAAATAAAAACTTGAACTTGGACGGCTTGTAACTCGAAAACGAATGACATTTTGAAAAAAAATTATATGAAGCTCTACCCTTATTTTGTCAAGTAGAATCACCCCCTTAAGTTTCGTGATCGATTTTTGAATCACCCTGTATATATATATATATATATATATATATATATATATATATATATATATATATATATATATATATATATATATATATATATATATATATATATATATATAATATAGGAATTAATTTTTCTTGAACCATAAATAAATATATTTTTAGTTGGTTATTTTCTTGGGAATATATATATATAATATAGGAATTAATTTTTCTTGAACCATAAATAAATATATTTTTAGTTGGTTATTTTCTTGGGAATATATATATATATATATATATATATATATATATATATATATATATATATATATATATATATATATATATATATATATATATTTATTTCTCAGGACGTTTCGATTCTTTCGAATCTTTTTCAACTGATGCGGATGCATTAAGAACAGAGATTTTTGTTTTAAACAATAGTTAATTACATCACAAACCAATTGTAGTCACTCACTCTTTTGTATATTCACTTTTTAAAAGTATTTTTAAAAGGCCAGTTAGAAGAATGGACACTACATTTTTAACCCTATAACTGTCTTGACTTGACTTCAGTCTTGACAGTTATAGGATTAAAAATGTAGTGTCCATTCTTCTAACCGGCCTTTTAAAAATACTTTTAAAAAGTGAATATACAAAAGAGTGAGTGACTACAATTGGTTTGTGATGTAATTAACTATTGTTTAAAACAAAAATCTCTGTACTTAATGCATCCGCATCAGTTGAAAAAGATTCGAAAGAATCGAAACGTCCTGAGAAATATATATATATATATATATATATATATATATATATATATATATATATATATATATATATACAATAAGTATGACTACTGTATATATGTAGTTTCAATACAAAAATGAACCATATTCCCAAGAAAATAACCATTTAAATATATATATATATATATATATATATATATATATATATATATATATATATATATATATGTTATATCGTAGGTTTTCACGGATGGTAGAATGAATAATTTGGTTATTCCGGGTTTCAATCCGTTGGTTCAAAAAATCGTTTTCACGACATTTCGCCAAATCTCATTTGGCATTTTCAAGTGTGGTTCGTCTCGTTACTCGCTCAGTTCTCAAAAAATCGTTTTCACGAACGGATTGAAATCCGGAATAACCAAACTGTTCATATATATATATATATATATATATATATATATATATATATATATATATATATATATATATATATATATATTCTGATAGTTAAAACGTAAAAAGAATTATATTGTTGTGAATTTCAACGGGCCAAGTTTGTTACTCCCAGAAATTATTTTTTGTAGCTGGTCCTGTGTGGTATCATTTGTTAGAAAAGTTACAAGAAATCTAAAACAATATATTTTTTCAGGATATTAAGGAAAATGATTTGGAGATATTTCTGAAAATATGTTTGACGAATTAATTTCTCTAGCTTCAAATAACCTAATTCCGGCTGAGAGCACCTGTTATTTTTAAATTATTTTCCATGACCTCGTTTCTAACGCAGCATTCTGATCCGATTGAACCAATCGGATATAGTTTTAGCCACTTGAAATTAACGTAATAAATAGTTTTAACTGAAGTTTCTATGGGATACAACATTTCGACTAGTAGTAAGAAATGTTTCCTCAGATAGAAACCTCCGTCAGAACCGTTTATTACGCGGATTTCAAGTGGATATAACTAGTTCGGTTCGATCGGATCAGAAAGCTGCCTTAGAAACAAGGTCTATTTTGTTCTGGTTTGGTATGAAATCGACGGCATGGTTTCCGAAGTAAAAGAACGAGATATGGAAGTATTAAATAATTATAAGACAGGTGAATATAATTTGTTGTATTGCTACAACTGTTATTTTTAAAACTTTAGAATAATCTGATATCCGGAATACGTCCAATTTAATTAAAAAACGTAACTCACTGTATCAAACACTTTAGCTAATATCAATTTTAATAGTAATAAATCGTAACAATTTTAATTAATTCTTCTTGGGTTAGAAGTTTACAGCAGTACAGAATATTCCTTTAAAAGATATTGTTATATCTAACTTTCACAAGCTGTATATTAATACCATAACATCAATTTGATTTTACGAAAAACATCAGGACCGAACATATGATATGAATAAAGTGAGCACATTGTCTGAGCTCCCAATATAAGTAAAACATTAGGTTTGTTTTTATTTTCCAAAAGCCTTTGACACTGTATCACGTCAATTTGTATTAAATAGATTGTCTATACCAAGTATTGCCTTCTTCTATCCAATGATGGACATGTAGGACTCCTCAGCTTCCCTAATTTCTTTCTATTTTGAGCATTTTCCATGAAAATCCACCATGAAGCTATATAACATCTACCCATCCCATCTCTTGCTCTTTTTCCTAGTCAGGGGCGCCACTACAGATTCGCACATTCCACTTGTTATTTGTTTGTCAGGTGTTGCAACGAGCCAATTGCCATTTTAAACATGTGCATCCTTGTCTTATGTCAGTCCTGTTTTTTCCTTATCCATGGGTTTCTCTTATATTTCTTAATTTTATGTATTTTTGTGTTACTTCAAGTCATGTTTATGGCTCTTTTTGTAAAGTGGTATTGTAATCGCTTCTTCTTTCGAGACTGACAATTGTAAATATCCAAACTGTCCTCGTTTTCCACATTTAAGGGGTCTTAAATTGTGAAGTGCCTGTAATAGCCTGTCAAATTTTATGATAAGTTAATTGTAGATAAAATATATCCTCCATCACTACAGAAGGACGGTGAACGACGTGATCAAATTGTTTTACAACAATTAAAATTTTTGACAAAGTTATTTTGTTTATGTACAAAACAGATACCAATAAACTGGCAAAACAACACCTGTAGCTTTTGTTGCACTTACGTCTTTTACAATCCAAACCGGACGGGTTTCTATATTTATTATTTTAAAAATGCTATTTAATTTGGTAGAAAACTATTTTACTGTTTTTTTTTATTTAATAATTCAACTTTACAATCGTCTGGCAATAATCAAAAACTAACTATGACAATTTTTTTTGTAAAAATGTATGTAACTGACTGAGCATAATGAAATTTAAAAAAATATATCTTAATTTAATCTTTTTTTTTTTGCAATTTCAAAAAACACTTTAAGCAAATCGGTCACCAGCTCTTTTACTACAACATAGTGTAAAAGAAACTTTCCCGACCATGACTGTTTCTATGTTCACGATAATCTCTAAAACTACTGAAAAATTTTGATCCTGTTTCCACCGTTTTCCGAGGAAGATTTTGGTCTACAATGTATCTAAATATATAGTCTGTCTTAACTGATTTAGATACCAAAACAATACTGATTGTATATCTCAAAAAAGCCCACGAATTAGTCGACGACAGCACATTTCTATCTTTTGAGGATGAGCCATAATGTCTATATTAGATAAACTGAAATAATATATTTGTATTTATTTATATTTACATGTACATTACAGAACAATTTCCAAATAGCACACAGATCCTACAAAATTAATACAAAAACAATATTGCTGATACAGATATACGGCTACCCAGTAATTCTTTAAAATTGATACAAACTTGAATAAAAAATATCTACATTTAAAAAGTGTTGATTATAAATTATGGTTAAGTTATTATCGACTCGAATATCTTTCCCATAATACACAGCAATAATATACCCCGATACTTTTCAACACAATTACGGTCCCCAGACTTGAATATAGGGAACAAGGTAGAATGTTTCCATCTCGAAGAAAATATTCCATTATTAAAAGATTTCTGGTAAATGCGACATAGATGAGGTGCCAAAGAAACCATGCACTTCTTGATAAAATATGGCGATATTTCGTCGGGTTCAGTCCAATGATTCAATCTTGTTCTGAACTTCGTCCATAGTAAACATATGGGATTGCAAATGTACAACCTCGTCTATCGAGTTGATGTCAAAAGAATTAACGTTACTGTGATCAGAATAGCACGAATAGACCGAAAATACTGAGCAAAGGCTGCGACGATATCATGTGGAGTATTCATGTTATATTTCATTATTCGTGGAATGTCGTTGTCTTTACGTAAACTGATAACGTATAGAATATATATATTATGTAGTATCATAAAAAAAAGTTAGAATAGAATGCTTTGTGTGTCTTTAACTCTTAAAAATCCCCCACACAACATTTTCAAAACATTTGTTTGAAGCACTTGCAGTGTCTTTATATTTATTTATTTTTATTTTTACGACGTTTCGATTAGGTTATATCTCTAATCGTTATCAAGTATAAACTGAATGTTTTGTCTTAAGACTACGAGCTTATATAGGGACTGTGTCCATCGCTTCACTGTACACACCTCAACGATTTGATGTTACAAAGTAGTGGTTGCCAAAGATTAGGTATCTCAACACTCGCTTTACTAAAGATTCCATTATTGTTTTTAATGTATGCTGCTTCAATAAATTTTCTTTTTTTTATATTGGGTTTCATATATATTGCCGCAGCCTCAGACCATTTTATAAGGTGTTGTTTGTCCCAGGAGTGTTCTGCAATACCTGATCTCGACGTTTTCCCTTTTTGTGTATGAGTTTTATGTTCCTTAATTCTAACTTCTAGTGGTCGTTTGGTTTCTCCAATATACATTTCACCACACTCACATGGAACTTTGTAAACGCATTCTTTCTTATCGGTAGTTTTAGGTTTTGTTTTTGTTAAGTGAGCTCTAAGTGTATTTCCCGATTTAAAGGCTGTTTTTATATTATAACTACTAGCAATTCGTTTTATTTTCTCCGACGTTCCCTTAATGTACAGAATTGTGAAGAAGGAATGTGTTTCTTGCTGTCCAGTGTTCGTTGTTCTAAAATTATTTATAACATCGTCAGTTAGTTTTAAAGGATAACCATTCTGTTGTAAATCGGATTTAATATTTGCTACCTCTTTTTCCAATGATTCGGCATTATTGCATTAAGATATAGGGCGATTTTAGAGGTTGCGTATAATTCCTCGTTTTGTTACAACAGAATGATTGGAACTATGATTAAGATATTGTCCAGTATGTGTTGGCTTTCTGTATACTGAAGTTTTAATAGTTTCGTTTGCACGGTTCACCATGACATCTAGGAAGGGCAATTGATCTTTTACCTCTTTTTCCATGGTAAACTTCATTGTAGGTCGAATGGTATTTAGAAGTTTCAGGAAACCATTAAGTTCTTGATCATTGCCCTTCCATACGATGAAAGTTTCATCGACATATCTCAACCAGACTTTTGGTTTTACTGTTGCCGTTTCTATGGCAGTCCCTATATAAGCTCGTAGTCTTAAGACAAAACATTCAGTTTATACTTTATAACGATTAGAGATACAACCTAATCGAAACGTCGTAAAAATAAAAATAAATTAATATAAAGACAATGAAAGTCAGACCACATATTTGTCAATTTTCAAAACAGTTAAGTAAACATCCACCAAATAACTTTGAGCACAACATTAAATTAAATGATTCAGGTCGAAGTATAGTAGGCCTCTCGATTGGCATAGCATCGAAATAACTAGTCTAAAAATTGACGCGGAACTAAAATTAGACCAATTCGTGTAACTGATTACTTAGCCGCCTCACTGCATTATTTTAATTAGTTTTCGATATTGGAGACGGTTTGTCCTTGCATTGATTTTAACGTCGTTTGACGAACATTTGATAATTAAATTTTAGGACTCGATTATTTCTACGTGAAATACCACCTGATTCATTGAAAAGTGTTAAATATACAGACCGGGTCTAATTTGACAATTAAGGATGTAAATGATAAAAGTGACTAGTAAATTATCTAAGGTGTGAACTGGAACAATCGCACTAGGAATAAGAGCAACATTTTATTATATTTTTGGAGAAAACAACTTTTCTATGTTGTTTCAATGTTTTTTCTTCATCGGGCTTTAATTCTAGGATTGTTTTGGCACATTTTTCCATCATTATCCGTCCTACGCTAATATAAGAAATTTTCTAACAGGATCGACGCATTTTGAAATTGAAGTTGTACATGTGACAATTTGTTGTGTTTCCTTGGCCATTTGAATTCGTCAGGGCTTACCATTTAATTATGAAGTGATACACGCTTCCACAATGTTCACAAATTGTTCAGATTTTTTATCAAAATCCTCGGTCAGTTGCGGCAACTTTACGTGCACTTAAACCAATATTTAGTCGTTAAATTGCTCTACTCCAAGAACAATTGAACGAATTGTGGAAAAATTCCAGTCATCACTTTCACCGCATACTATTCCTATTCCATAGAGCTGAATTGTAAGAAAGAAAGGCCAGTATTGCTTCTGTACGAGAGAGTGTCCATGAACATAGAAATTCATCGATTCCTCGTCGATGTCAGCAATTGAGACTTCCTCAAAGAAACCTGTGGTAAATTTTGTAGAAAGGTTTTCGTCTACGTGCCTACAAGATTGCTCTGACTCAAGGACTGACGCTAAATGGTCACTGGGCACAACTTGAAAACGATCCTTTGTTTCATAAGAAAATCATTTTCAGTGACGAGACTCACTTCTGTATTAATGGTTTCACCGACAAGCAGAACTGCGTATCTGGTCTGTATATCGTTCTCAAGAAACTGAAGAACGGCCCTTACATCCTCTAAAAACACCTTCGTGTGGGTACCGGGACACATCGGGATAGAGGGGAATGAAATAGTAGACAGGCTCGGGAGGAAAGGTGCCCATCCACCATTTCTGGGGACAGAGCCGTTCTGTGGAATTAATAGCAGTGTAATGCTGGAAGAACTAAATATAGAAGAAGACAGAAGGATATCCAATTATTGGACGGAGCTGAAAGGATTGAGACAAGCGAAGATACTTCTTGGGAACTACGACCAGCAAAGATTCAAAGATTGCATAAAATTAAGTAAAAAAACCAACTCAGAGTTCTGACAGGGGTCCTGATGGGGAATTACCACCTGAAGAGATACCTCAAGAAACGTGGACCGGTAGAACGAGAAGAGTGCAGATTCTGTGACGAGGAGGACGAAACCTCTATTCATATCCTTTCAGAGTGCAGCTCTCCAAAAAACCCTAGGATGCTTTTTTTGGGAACACACCAAATCAAAGAAGGGGAGCTTCCCACCTTGAAGACGCCCAACATCCTAAGAGAAATAGAACTGGAGGATCTGCTCTAGCCGATACGGTAACCCTTACGACTTGGCAGCAGTAAGGGGCACAATAGATCTACCAGGTCGCAGTACACAGACCCCAATTATACGCACATATATACGTACACACATCCTCTAAAAAGACCGTCATTGGACTTTATTTTCTTTTTGTCGATGATGCTAGAAACTGTAAAACTCTTAATGGAAATAGATATCGTTCGACGATGACTGATTTTTTTTAGGCCGAAGTTAATACTCGGGACTTGCAGGATATTATTTCAAGAAATGGGCTTACCAATTGCGAATGCATTCATCAGGAAACTTTCCTGAAAGACATTTGAATAATATTGTGCTCCATAAGTAATGGTAAGAAATATACTTTACTTCAAATTAAGAATTAAGCAGATATCTCGCATACGTTTTATTTGAAATTAAAAATGCAATGTTCTTAATAGAAAACCCTGTAGTTATGTTTGGGTCCATCTTTTTCCCTCTTGCCCTTTGCTATTTCTTCCATAATCAATAACGTAAGGGCTCCATGTCTAAGGTTATGTTTAATTATCTTATCCATTTTTCAGAATACTTTTCTCCATTTTCCTCCAACTAATTTTCAGCATCCTTGTGTACAAGGTGTTATAGCACCACATCTGGATTGTCTCTAGGCGACGTATATGTTCTTTCCCGTGTATACGATTCACATCCATATGGAGCAATGCTCCAAACATACGCCTGGGGTAAGCGCTGCCTAATCTATACTGCTTGTTTTTGCTTTTAATTACCAACTACAAGAATATCATAAACAAAACACAACTGGAAATATCGTATAAATTTTCTTCAAGTTAACCTTACACGACCGTGTTCCAACTTTACTATAGCAATATTTTAAAAACGTAACAAAATGGTATAAAGTATAAAAATAAGAATTTAAAATGTGCTTTGTATTAAAAATTCCCTAGACAGGGTACCGTAAAGTTCAATAAATCCAGGATAAACGTTTTCTTATATCATTAACTTGTTTTTAAAGTTGGATAATTTTTTCCCAATTAATTTACTCTATGTCGACTGGTGTGACTTTTAAATCATCAAAGATTGTGCCATTTGGGAAACACATCCAAAAGGTCATATTGATCCTCTCTCTCTCTAAGTTCCTGCTCGTAATTTGAAATTGACTGACAACATGGTATATCTCCACCTGCCTCTGCTCTAGCAGCGTATATAAGTTGTTCTCTGTGTAAGCTTGTTCAGTTGACTAGGCTGCTTATCCCGGATGTTCTTCTTCCACTACGTTTTCCCTCAATCTTTCCTTCCCGACGATGTTTTCTAAAATTATTTATTTAATAGTAGAGTACGCAGGATCTCAACGTTACGTATCATATTGACTCGTTACATGCTTCTAGGAAGTAAACCGCTCTAAAAGAGATTAATCGAGCACTAAACAGCTCCAATAAAAATATTTATAGGGAGGGCTTAGACTAACTTTCCTTTGCGAGCAATTTCACACTGGGTTGAATTCAAGTAATGTAACACATTGAAAGCAAATATGGAGTTTTATGGTAAAGTACACTTCTCTCGGACTTTTACAATATGTTTCAAACAAGAAAAAATAGTATCGCTCCAATTTGGTGATAGGATTATTAGAAATTGCAGTATGATGGCTTCAAATAGTTTCACTTCTGTGAGAAAAGGTCAGAACTAGAGCAGAAACCTGACAAAATAACATACTGGATAGGAAAACAAAGCTCTAAAGTGATTGCAAAATAGCATTAGATATTTTAGAAGGATATAAAGCTTTTGCATCAGTGAACTGATCAACGTTAATTGATATTGAATAATAAATCTAGGAGAGCTGAAATTCTAGAAGTAAAGGGCTGCTTCAAATCTCATCAGATATGAAGACGAAATAGTCACGTGATGAGCAAAAAAGATGTGGGTAGAGACTGAATTTTGATATTTCTCAGTTTTTCTTACTTTATTACATTTGTACGTCATTTTACTACGAAAATAACTCATGGCAGGTATTTCTAATTTAAATAAATATGTAAATTTACTAAATATATCCTGTGTTTCGAAAAACATTTAATAAAACATATGAACATTATCAATCTGTTAAAAATATGCTACAATATTAACTCTGCTCATAACATAACAGAGTCGATATCTATAAAAACAAGTTATTACACCTTTAAAAAAAATGAAACATTTTTCTGGGCATCTGCCAAGCATTTTTTCTAAATATAAGATTGTCACATCATTAGGTACCGAAATTTTATATCCACAAACTTTTTACGATTTGTTGTTTTCCTAGGTAGCCAAGAAGTAATAAATTTAATTTAACACATGTTCTGTTTTGAATTTCATAACACGCAAAAAAAATTTTTCATTAAGAATCAATCGTTTGAAGAAAAAAAAAGAATTTAAAATGCATTTATATGTTTCTATGTTAGTGTAAAACACGTTTTAATACTTTTATAATTTCGTAAAATTACAATGACACATGCTTATTGCCTTTAATACAGGTATTACCTATATTCGCTTGAAAAAATTTCACTTTGTTATGGATTTCAGTCATTTTTTTCTACAACTATACAGATACTCTCTTTTATTAAGATGCAGGTCGTGTTTGGGCCACTGTATTCGATATGTGTTAGTTCTCCTAGTTTTCAGCAAGCCTGGTTTGATTGAGTTTTCTGACGTTCTCATGGTCCAAACTTTCTAGGTTATACTTCTCTAGTTCCATCATCTCCCAGTTACCTTCAGTGTCGTTAATGATCGGTTTTAAATATTTTCAATGTTGAAAGAGTACTTCCGATGTATGTGCGTAGTGGTCACTTTTACTCCCTGAGACAACATGCAATGGTCTTTCAGATAGAAATTTATGCTATTTTGCAATGTAGTCCTCTGTGTGAAGGGACATAAACCAAAATAAGACAATAGACATATGCTCAGACAGTAAGACTACATTAGTGACACAGAGGTCTAATCGCGACTGGTGTCTGAGTGCAGGGATGTACTAGATAGTTTGGCAAAGAAAGGCTGCAGAATCAGGTTGGTGTAAGCCCCGGGTCATAGGTATACATGAGAACGAAGAAGAATATCGTCTGACAAAGGTGGGGTCTACGAATGAACCATTAGGACCCCAACCAACTTTGTCTGTTCCAATTACTGTTGATTAGAGGAAATCAAAACTGTTGTTAGAAAACAAATTTACTACACTGTAGAATGAAATAGGCCAAGAAACCACTTGGAGAGCAAAGAACTCCGAATCGTGATGTGGTTACTGACAGGACATTGTCATCTGCGAAGCATGCAGGACCCGATGGGCAGATGGTATCTGGAGGAAGACTAAACTGTTGACCATATTTTTAGAAAGTGTCGAATACGCAATCGACTTAGCAGAGATATTCCAGAGACATTTATTCATTCGTTCAATGGTCTATAGGAATATTACATATTTCCCGTACTGCTGACAATGATACCCTTGCGTTTTAAAGCCTCTCTTTAGATCTACGCAAAATGAGGTCACGACAAACTATTTTAATAAAACCGTAAAATCATATAATATTTTTCTCAATGATTTTTTATTTCGTTTATCAATTAACTGGGAGTCATTTTTATATTTTATTTATTTTTTATTAATATTTCATTGGATTCAAGTAGGTGACATTTTTGTGTCGCCAATAAAAAACATTTTTAGAATAGAAGAAAAATAAATGACGTGTGTATTTGAAATTGTATTACGGTTACATCATTTATTAAAAAGTATTATTTGTCATGTACTAAGTCGCAATATCTACGTCATAAATATCATTTTTTAAAAATTATAACGTAGAACTGTTTTTCTTTCTTGCCAATTTTTTGTCAATCATATATATATACTCCACGATTATCACTGAATCCGAAAATCTACTAATAAATAGTTTTCTCCAATCATTAAAAAGAAAATCACTTATATTAAAAGCGTTCAAATTACTGTAAAAATATCTTTGACTTATGCTCTTACTATTAAAATATGATAGATACACCTCGCTATCTGAAGTACTTCAGAAAAAACATGTTTCACATGGTGGTCAGTAACACACTTTCTGAGCCAGAGATATGAGGCTATTTTCCTTGACATGCTTCACAAGCATAGAAAAAGTTGATGTACCACAGGAATTTATAATTGCATTAAGAAATGTAATAAAGAATAACGGGTCAAGTAGAGGAGACCTGTAGATTACTTAAAACTATTCCCGCTTATTTTAGATCGTCTGTTTCGTTTCTTCAAGAAAGGTTTGTTCCAATTATGAGCAATTCCACCCATTCCAATAGAACAGAAACAGATTGTGATCAATTGTATCGAGAATACTTGACTTAGGTCATAAAACAGATCAACAATATTTTCTTTATTATTTCAAGCCTCATTAACACTTTCCAATCAGTCATAAATGCCCGAAGAAGTTCATTTATTCACTTAAAACCCGTTTTTATTATTGTTGTGTGAGTGGAGCAGCATATGCTGGTTCAAATACCTTGGTTTATATAGTAGAATGTGACTGGGTTGTCAAGATTTTTTTTTGCCCCTCTATAGCACCTCGACCTATAAGATTTTTGGTGCGTTTCCCCAATCAAATATAGACTCAAGATATTCAAATTTTTCACAATTTCTATTATTTTTCTGGTAAATAAGTGCTTTATTTCTTCGTGTGTCAAGAATATTCTCCTAACAGGTTTTCCATTGGTTGGGCTACACAGTCGCAGAAATGACAAATCCCGTCCTCAGCTTTGCCCATCTGTTTGAGATGGTATCTCAGAAGATATCCCTTTTTGAGAGATCGAGAAGCATTCTTAATTTCTCTGATGATAGATGCATAAATTTATTCGCTTGTCTAAAACTAGGCGTATCATTCAATTTTAATTTTATCTGATTTTGCACCCAGCCCCCGAGTTCTTTCTTTATGTCGTTTTTCGGTAATTAACTGAAAGGTTCCGGGCCATCTTTGCTAGACGGTCCGCTTCTTCATTCCCGCGTATGCTCGAGTGATCCGGGACCCACAAGTCTGACTGTGCAGCCGTTCCTTGTCGGACTGCTCAGTACGTCCTTGCACTCAAACACCAGTCGCGAAGGTACGACACTGAACTTCAGTGCCATTATTACAGCACTAGTGTCTGAGCATATGAGAAAAGGAATGTTTGCCCCTTCTTTTGCGAGGCTGTCCGCTTCCTCATTTCCTGTAATTATTTTGTGCCTTGGCACCCACATCAGTGTTACCCTGTTGTTCCTTGCCAATTGCTTTAGAGCTTGCCTATGGTTCCAAGTTAACTTAGACTCGCGAGCTGTTTAATCTAACATCTTTTAGTGCTTCTTGGCTGAAAATACGTATAATTTAGCCATCTTAGTGTTTCTATTCAGGCACTCGTCGGCATAGATTTGATTTGTGCTTGGAAGATAGTGGAGTGTGTCCTAGGGATTTAGCAAGCTCAAAGCCTGGACCTGATACTCCCAATCCCCCATTTCATCTAAGATCCGTTAGTAAATCATACCCCTGAATCATTTTCTAGTTGAATAATCACTTTCTGTCCGCTTGGTAGCAGTCATTTACTATTTCATAGTACACATCAAGTCCTGTCTTATATATATGAAGTCTGTCGGTTTAGATATGGATTCTGATGAAATTTTACCCAGAATTTTTATATGCCCAACAGCATTTTCCGATTTGAGGTTTTCTGTTCAGAACAGTTTAAGGACATCAGCTGCTGCCCTCATCACAGCTTTGTACAACAGATGACAATTTAGCATTGTCGCTGTGGGGCATAATGACATAGCCCATATAACTTCTACACAGGCTAACCTCTTTTCTTCAAACTGCTGCTTGTTATGTCTTTGATCACCATACTAAGAAGGCCTATGTAACCTTGGCTTTGATGATCGTTTTATGACCATAAGATCATTCTGTCTCACACCACAGGTTTTTCCAAAAATTTTGCGACATGTCCAGCTTGCCGCTGTTGTCTTTTGGAGAACCTTTGCAGTGAGGATATTTCAGGTCAGTTTTAGATGTACTATTACTCCTAGATATTTTACCTCGTTGGAGAAGCTCAGCTCACGCTAGAGTAATCGGATTTTCAGGAATCAAGATGCAATATTTTCGTCAATTAATGCGCTTTGCAATATTCACACTGTAATGGATTACTTTGAATTTATCGCATTATTGATAAAATCTATTTGCGGTCAGGCTATTAAAGTCACCGAACTGTACGCACGAAAAGGCACGTAGAATGGGGTTCAATCAAATTTAATTGATCAACTTTCTTAACATCTCCGGTGCTTTTGAATGCGGGCGAAGCCGTGACGGCTAACTGCTAGTATTACAGACCTATACATGATATAACATACTTTAGAACCCTAATCGTATAATGTTAAAAAGAACTTGAAAATCGAAAATTTTTATCTGCTCGGAAATCCATTAGAAAAAAACCGCTATTTAAAAAATACCAAGCTATTTTTATGGATGATCCTGTAACTAAAATATACAATTTATCAGAAGGCAATAAAAAGTATTTTGATCCTGTTTTTTATGTTACTAATAGGATCGAAGATATTTTGACGGCTTTTTAAATAACTCAAATTTATCACTGTTATTTCAACCTGCAGATCACTTAAAGATCATGGACCGCAAAAACATCTTAATACGTGTATTTTATCTATTTATTACAATTTTTTTGCTATAGCAAAAACCATAAAATTAGCATACTGAGGCCCGTTTTAATAAATTAAAACCACTCAAGCGAGGAAATTATACAGGGTGTTGATTTATAGAGGCGGTTCGGCAAAATGGGGAGGATTCCGTTATAATTATATATTTGTATGGGCCTTTAACATTTGTAACAACTGTATCGTATTTTTTATAATTGATATAAAATGAAAAATGGCTTTAAAGTAATAATTATAGCTTAAACACGCAAAATAACAAATTATTTGCTGTTTTGTACTTTCAGGAAAAGCAAGCTATGGAATAATGATGTTTAAACTCGTCACTGTGACTTACACAAGCTTAGTCTTTTCTCAAAATTTCCAGCTTATTCCAGTTTCTCATCCAGTATATCTAGTTATTCTATTCCAAAACAGTTTTAAAAATAGTCCTACCGGCGACTAGAAAGCAGAATTAGACGTCAAATTATAGTATTATGAATGCTAAGTGCAAATATGATCATATTTTATGAATAACTAGTAATCATCTGTCTTGGCTTAGTCTGCACTCAAGACCCTCGGGTATTTTAAGAAAGAAGACCAATGAAATTTTATTGAATTTCATTCTTACGTTGCAGTGAAATAACCTTAGTTTAAGAGCCTCAGAGCAGATGGATGAGTTAATTACCTCATACAATTTATTACTAATGCAATAAAATCATAGAAATTCATTATAGTGTGAATATTTCAGAGTATTAAATTGACGCAACTAATACATCTTGAATCGTGGAAATTGGATCTTTCTAGCGGGAATACAAATTGATTAAATAATGGTAATGTAGTCCGATTTTTACGATTATTTTTGTCAATGCCTTTTTTAAATTCATATATTATGATGGATTACCATATTCTAGTTTTTTATCATTATTGATTAATCATATAATAATAAACTTCACGTTGTTTATTTCTGCTGAGGCGTCTACGACCCAAAAAGATTTCATCGGACCCCACTTAGCATGTTTCTTTGATTATCAACAAATCGTAAAATTGATACGTATTGATTAAGCGCCCGTAAACACAGAAGAGTTTTTCGGTGTCCACGAAGGTGTAGTGTCGAAGCAATACTGCGAGAATTTTGACAAGGGCATAGACATTTCTAAAAGAACATAGGTCAAAGGACAACAAGAGGACTAGCACACACAGGAATAAGCATATCTAAATGAGCAGGTGCGTTCGGGATTTTAGATGTGGGATAACAGAGAGGTGTCTCAGAGAAAAGCAGTCATTCTCAATGTGTTGTCACAAGAGATTTTTTCTTTTAGAGGACCTTTGATGTCGTGGTCGATCGGGTTGCGAGAATATTTGAGACATGAATCCAGAATATATTTTATTGGGGGGGCGGGGGGGAAGTGGGACGGTCAGAGTGTTCAATTACATAGCCATGAATCAATCTGGTGTGGTCAATTCTGAGCTTGGCCATAAGGGACAGAGGTTGTCTGAGATAGTTCTTCATGATAAAGTGAGTAAATATAAGATCTTTTACCTCGTATAATTTGTTATTTTCCAGTTAGAGGTCCCATTCAAGCGGTCAAAGGGCTTTTATTTTGTGTTTGAACAACACACGTGTATCTCCTGGACAAAAAGTGAGATTTATGGGTAATGCTGTGGGTTCTTCTTTTGCCAATGCTCACATAGCTAGGAATCCATAGGAAGGTCACTTCCTTCCCTTGGATATTTATATTTTCCAGGTTGTATCTTAAATTTATCACTAGAGGATGGGTAGGATTAAAGACTTTTAGAGATGTAATGGAATTTAGAAAGTCCGTGACAATGGTCCAGAGTTTTTTATTGGATCTCTTAATAATCTCGGTGGATTTGTGAATGGCATACCGTTCGGTGGTTAGGATGCTAGATGAAGGATGCACAGAGTAAGAGTATTCATAAGGGGGAAAATGGCAGCTCCAATTCTTGAGTCAGTATTTGATTCATCCGTACATATTAACACATGATTGCTGAATTTGGAATGGACGCGTTCAATAAGTAAGCAATTACGCAAAAATAATCCGATTAGCGTCATCAAAATTGATTATGACTGTTAATTAAGGCGTTTTTCGAATAAATTTTTTTCAGATTCTTGAAAAACCGCACCAAATAATTAACTTCGTCTGATCAAAAAAATAATTTGTCCCTAGGAGGTGCATGTACGTAAATTTATGCAGTATACCCTAAATAACTGACATCATTGTTCCCAACTACCTAATGAAAGAGAAAGGGAGAAGAGATGGGGTAGTGATGAACCGCTGTGGGAGAATTATATATTAAGCCGCAGTATTAATTTACTTTTTTCGCTTTTTTTCGGCTTCTATTCACAATATGATATAAATATGAAATAAATTTTACAGTATTTATGCAAATTACTTAACCTACTATCGAATTTGAACAAAATATATGCAATAGTCTAATCAAATTTTAACCCTTTGCAACCTTACAAAAAGGAATTTTACGAAGAGAACGAATAATGTAAAATCGACGTCTTATCCCTTTTCTCCATTTTAAAATGTGAATATCGAAAAATCAATATATTGAGTTTTAGATATTTTTATGAGTAATCTTTTTAAATCAAAATCGAGTCCATAGCTCTAACTAAGAGATATCGATAAATTTATCAAATGACAATTTACCCCTTTTCATCTTTTTAGAGTGCTAATTTCGAAAAATCCTATCTAAATCTGTGCCTACATGGTGTTGCCAATCATGATTATATCTTTACTAGTTTGGACTGTACGTTGAAATGTCAGTCAGGACAATATCGCTTATAGATATAGATATATCCTAGCAGAGATCTTCGAGCTTCACTATACAATGAAGCAGTGATTAAAATCAATATAAGAAAATAACAAAAAAACAGAAGCTATAAATAGTATTCATTATAGAATTGTAAAGGCTATTTAAGCTTATGGTCTGCCTACCGTTTTGTTTATTTGAATACAGTCTAAACGACCTACCTACCGTTTCAATGTGTTTTTATTATTCAGATGCCCCTTATCTTTCAGAAAATACACGCCATAACTACTCTAACGTGTCTCATTAGTTGCCGACACGGTATAATGCCGGTCGAGTGCAAAAATTGTTAAGTTTACGATAGCCAGATTGTATACACTCCTAAATCCGACAGTTAGAACATTATTTCCTGCTGATTTATCTGATTTTACTGCCGTTTTGCGTGTGCGTTCGCTTGTTTTAAGGAGTGACCGTTTCGCCGATTAATATATCCGTAAATTTTTTAACTGCAGAAGAGCAATTAGAGATAAAATTGTACAATTCAGGTTAACTGTTAATGAGCGAACTCGGCACGCAACAACATGAAACGACGCCATTTCGGGAATTATTGAAATTATTGTTAAAAATTAAAAAAAAAAGCAACATAGTAGCCGACGCCTATATCTTAAATTATTATTACTAATGTTTTCTATTTAGTTTACTTTCAACAAATACAGAACATGGCAAAGAGGATTTTGGCGAAACGTCTATCAGTTTCCATGAAACATAAAACCCCACGAACAAATGTATTTAGGGCTTAATAGCAAACAACAAGATAGCAATAAACCAAGATCGCCCAAAGAAAAAACTTTCCAGGTCACGTTATGAATCCCATCTAACATACATCTTAAGAACACCTATTTCTTACTTGATAAACAGATGTAGAGAGGGCGCTGCCATGCGATTTTTATTATCTCCAGCTATTGGAAGTCTGTATGATCAATCTCGAGGCCAAAGTTTTTCAGGAATCCCACCTTAAACTCAAACTCTGGTGTTGCTGCGTTGATGACTTATCTGTGACATGATACCATGGCAAACAATAGTTCAACTGCTTCATGAATTTCCTTAACTCTGTGCTCCCGAAGATATAGTTCACTCTGGAACTTGTAAATGCATGAACACCCGCAACATAGAGTATATTAAAAACTTACCCACAGGGACAGATACCTTAATGCCGATTCATACCATCACGCCACACAAATACACACCCAAATGTGACAAAGTAGAGAAAAAGCCTGAGTTGATATTGCGACTAATAGTCAGCTTTGTATTGGCTAGAAAGTTTTTGACCAATAAATCCCGGACGTGATGGTGGAGAGTAAAATAATCCCGGATTTGTCTTGAGGAAAATAGGTTGAATTCAGTACATAAAAATGCAGTAAAAGGAAAAATAGAAATGAAATAAAAATTAAAATTAAAGTTAATTAAAGTTAAAGACGAGTGTTACTTGATAACTTTTTCCTAATTGGAGCATTCCCTAGAAGCGGTCCTATGATAAAATAAAGTTTTTCAATTCAATCCCTTCTTATCTAGGTGAGCGAGAAGACAGTAAATCGCAGATTTACACAAATATTTGATAATTTGAAAAATTTTCAAATATTTAATCCCGACGGAAACGAACTTCAATGTTTTCTGAATGATAAAAATAATCCAATAAACCCGGAAAATGCATAGATAAGTCCATATTCTCAGAGATGAATATAGAAAAATACCGAATAATGGCGAGATGCGTTGACAACTGGCTAAAATCAGTGGAAAAAATTAACTAAAATTCGTTAATTAAATCATTAATACAAAATGAAATCCGTGCAGGAACTATGTTGATGTTGACGCTGACGCCAGAAAAACGCAAAATAAATAAAAAAATTAAGTACCCATCGTTCCGTTAATACAACAATATCATTCTAAAACACACATACATTTCTTAATGCTTTTCTTTGGTAACATCATAATAAAAAGACGACTGAGTGATCTAGGGCATTTCTGACAAATTTATAGTTTATTTTAAACTAAGCCGTCGAAACATTAAACATATGATCATGCTAACTGATTATTTACAGGCAGAAATGAAGAAATAGGTATTTCAAGGCGAAAAAAGAAATAAGTACAACTTAACATTATTTAAATAATTTTTCTTAATTAAAATTTTAATATAAATTATTTTATATTAGTGATGGAAAGTAACGATACTAATCGTTACAAAATAACCGTTACAAACCAGTCACTAAAAGCAACGAGTCCTCTATTTAGAAAAGACTCGTACCTTGACAATTCGTTACTATACCGAAACACCATTAGTCCGGGACGAGAATCGAAATAACTAAAGAAATATAACTACTATTTTATTCTCGCGGGACCAGACCGGCATGGCGGTCTGCTTTATAGTCACGAAACCGCTAATTAGGGGATTAGACACTGGATTATTTTAACTGTTTATGCATTTGATGTGTCGGCGATTTCGAAGTTTTCGTTGTTTTCCTAGCAGCAACCCACAGGACAGAAGTTTTTTATGCTTAGATGCAGGACTCGGCAGATTAAAAGAATTTCGCCGAAATAAGATAAGAAATAGTATTTCTAATAAAAAGAATAGATCTTATTCCTTGTTAATGGTCTAGCCATATATGATAGTCACGAACTTGAGATATAAAACTGGACTGCTCATGAAAATAATTTTTGACCCCCCTTATTGGTCGCCATTCGGTGCAATGATTTGTATGGCAACATTGAATTCCCTGCTAGTTTCTTACATTGGCGTGAATGAATGTCAATTCTATTATTCTAACTAACAGGTTTAGACAATAACTATCTCTTTCTATAATATACCTACAACAACAAATCGCTCTTCCTTGTTTTACTAGACAGGTTAATCGAGTATATTCAATAAAAAAGACCAGAGCTCCGATTCTGTAAGCATATTTTTTGACATTCTCTTTCCTTATCTCTTTTAAGATAGTGATATACTTATGTGTTAATACAGACTGAACAAAGATAGAAGATCCTTATTATGACATCCTCTTTCCCTTTACTCTTATAGGATCGCAGCCCTGGTCTTTTTTATTTAATATACTCAATTACCCTGTCAAGTAAAACAAGGAAGAGCGATTTATTGTTTTAGATATAGTATAGAAAGAGATAGTTATTGTCTAAACCTGTTAGTTAGTTATAAAATCGCAGCCCAGGATAATTGTTTCTGTAAAACAATATTTAACTTGAATTTATACTTTTAGTTTCCTCAAAATTATAATTTTTCTGTTTAAAGCCACTCCAATAAAATAAATTTTTTTAACTTCTTTGGAACAGCATAAATATGTAACAACTTTATTATTTTTAGATAACAAGCATGAAATGTCAGTTGTTATAAATAAATGAAAATGCTTTTTCTATGACTGTTTACATATTTTATTTTTTACAATAAAACTGTTATTTAGCAAAATAGCTAAAATGTGAAATATGCGCCAAAAACAAATCCAGACTAATTTTTTTTTTGAAATATCTGTTTTAGAAACATCCTTTTTCGGACGTAGAGTATAAGAAGTTAACGAAAAAAAGTATTAAGGCATTTATTTTTAAAAATTTTATATCATGAATTAATATGGTATATTGTTTAATGTAAGGTATCGAAATGTCCACATAATCTATTGCAAAGTAACATAGTTTCATTATTTAAAAATAGCTTCAATTAGGTCTTTGTTAAAATTATTTTCTCCTCGATGCTTTTAGGGAACTGATATGATAGGTATTTATATAGGGTTAACAACATTCATAATAATGTTGACATTTCTTTCAAAAAAACGGAGCTTTAATTTAAATGAAGTAAAGTAACATTATGTACTAAACCATTTTTATATATAAAAAAAAATTATACTCTAAAGGGGATAGTGTTAAAGCAGTTTATATTTAATTGTAAACAAAACAATATTTATTAAGATACTTTAAATATAAAGAAGCTTGTAAATACAAGAGAATTCTTACATTAATACAATCATTTTTAATCTAAATATATACATAAAGATTTACTAGCAACTTTTAATTTTTACACCAGGTCAAACTTTCAATTTACTTAACTGTCTAAGGACCTGGAATTGACCTTTCCTAGAGTTGAATTTTTGAAATGGTAATCAATCGCAGCTTCTCACTACTTTGACAAAGGATTTTCATGACACAAATTTCCTATCTGAGCTAAAATCATGAATTTTTGTTTTATTAATTAATAACATATTCAAACAAAAGGTTATTATTTTATTTTTAGACAAAACAAATACATAAAAGTAAAATTTATGTAATTTCCAAACATCCTTAATAATATTGAAAAATTTCATATTATATGCAATCATTTATTTCTATTTTAATATGGCATATTGGTTTTTAAACGTATAATCATTTTAAATTTTAACACCATACCAGTTTCGATATTCAGCTTTATATGTTAGCGGCACCATTACTTTATGGTAAAACGATATTGTTGTTGGTTAATGCACACCTAATTCAAGACTTTTTTGTAGAGTCAGTGTATGTTATTAAGTCCAAGTTTAGTTGCTTCAAGATGTTTACATCAAACAGTGCTTCGTAGTTTTTTTCAGGCAGTTTATTTGTAAGAAGCACAACACAAACCTTTTGCTCATCTTCTTGTATAAAACAATTTCCAGAAAAATGCTCTGAACAGAGTTACTTATCTGATGTATAAAAGAATTATGATCATGACCAATTTGTATTAGCTCTTGAATTTGATTCTTTTCTCTTAGAAAACTAAAATATTGAATGCATTTAATAATTATCATATATCATATCCATAAGATTAAACTTGTTACCCTTAGATTTACAATTTGATTCTAAGGTAAAATTGTATATAATTATTATTGAATGCTTTATAACTTACCAATTAAATAAATTCCAATTTACCCGATGAGAAATTTGCACGTCTTACGATGAAGAATCACATTTTTTAAAATACAAAAAAAAACCTTAAAGTTCACATTCCTGTTTGAAATTTTCAGTAAAACGTTACATAAAATGTGATAAAATCCATAAAACAGCAAAATCAAACATAAATTTTTGTCAAAATGAAAACTACTCAGTCAATGTCATAAATACACTTTCACCAATATCATAAAAACTTAGGGAATTCATTGTTGCCAAAGCAATTATTTGCACCAAATGGCACGGAACACGGTGGGGTCATTTTTTTTATAAGGAAGATATGGAACACGAGCAGTCCAGTTTTATATCTCAAGTTCGTGATGATAGTTCAGTCTTGAATTTAGTACATTTTACGTCTGTCCCTTTACGTTTGTTGTTTACTTGCTAGTTATTTCAAGTGTGGCATATATAAGTAGGTAATAATATCTTGAAATTTTTCTAACTAGGTAGGTAGTAAATAACAAAAATATTCTGAATTTACTAAAAATAGTAATGCCAAATATGTTTAACGCATGATAAAATATATTGAGCAGATATAACAAAAGCATTTTTAGGGTTGAGAAATGGAAATGCAGAAGAGAAAATCTGTTTGGATTAATTTTATATTATTATCTAATGCCAAAGCAAAGTGTAATATTTGCAAATCTATAAATTCCTATAAAAACGGCAATATTTCAAATTTAAGGAAACGTTTTAAATCGAAACTCCTAACAATATCATGAAATGAGCGCTGAAAAACAAATCACTCTTTCAGAAGTTATCCTAGTAGTTAAAAGGCTCATGTCAACGTTGGAGGGAATTAAACTTAAATTTACAAGTCAAATGAGAGAAGATTTGATAATTTTTTTAGATTCCCTTGCTGCTCGTTTTGGAGACCCAGAAAAGTAACAATGAGTAAAGTGACTTATCTTGATCCTCATTTCAAAACAAGGGGTATTGTTAAAAAAGATTGTTTGGAACTAGTAGAAGACAAACTTCAGGTTGAATTAGTTAATATAATAGACAAGTTGCTGCAAGTCAGAGAAATCAAATACAAATATCTGAAGAAAAGACAATATGCGAAGATAGATATTATTTGGCAAGATTCTGATAATTCTATAATATATTTTGAACTTGTCAGCAGTTCAACCGCTTTAGGAATTGCAGAAATACGCATATACACAGAAAAGGCTAACTTGTAAAGAAAAAAGACCCTCTAGTTTAGTGGCAAGGCAGAGAAAAAGTATACCCTTGGCTATCTCAACTGGTAGTACTGCGAAAGAGTTTTTTCAAAAGCTAATAAAGTCATAACCAAACGAAGAAATCGTTTAAAGGCAAAACACGTCGAAAATTATTGTTTTTACAGCAGACATTTATAACATTTTTGTCTGTATTTCAAAATGAATATATATTTTTTTGTTTTTGTTAAATACGGATTTAAGAGTTTTTTTTTAAAAAATGTTTGTTTTATTTTTATCTGTTTAAATAAATCTGGTTATTTTTGAATGGTATATTCTTTAATTTGTATATGTTTTTCCATATTTCCATATATTACTTTTTAATACTTATAATTGGAACACCTTTTAACATTTATAATTGAAACCAATACATGCTTAAAGTTCAGTATTAAATTTCATATTTAACACAGAATATAAATTATTTAATCAAAGACCTGAAGTATATATCGTATATCACTTGCAGTGTTACTTATTCGAATAAAAGTAACTAAAGTAACGATTCCAAAGTAACGAGTCCTAGAGACGAAAGTAACGAGTAGTTACAAGTCCTTAAAACTAACTAAACTTTTCATCACTACTTTATATTGTATATAAAATTATAATATTCCTATGAAAAAATATTTTCATTATTTGTTGCATAGTAAATACCAAGCAACGGTATTTTATAGTATTTTGAAACAAAAAATATTAAAATTAGATGGTAGTTAAAATACACAAAACAAACAATCAAAACTGTAAAGCAAATAAAGACATTCCAAATCTTACTCTCGAACCAATGAATTATTTATTACATACTAGCACTGAATAAAACGAGAAACAAAACAAACCCATTAATATTATTTTTGGCAAAGTGTGATATTTACCCAGATTTGGCATTGTTTTAATTATTAATAGAAATTTTATGATTAATTTTTATTTGTTTTAACATTTTGCTCATGCAAAATTAAGAAAGTTTAAAAACACTTTGATACCGTTAATGAGCTATTGGATACAGCTGTAGAAATTTATTAAGATGCGGACCTAAAAAAAAGGATTATACCGAGTTTAAAACGAATATTTACGTTCATTAGGAATATTTGAATATCGAATGTTAAAAACAGCAATTTAGCTTTCTGATTAGCCTATCTAAAAAATATGCTATTAACTAATATTGAGTGGGTCAGTCTTTTTCACAATAGGGATGTTGACTATTTTGTGACAGTATTTAAAATCATACAAAAATACTTGATGAACCCCAAAATATTTAATATTATTTTTTTAAAACTACAAATACTTTAAAAATCATATATTTTAAATTCCGTTTCAAATTTTGTTCCAAAAAGCTAATAATATCGCTTGACCGCCAAAGACTTGTAAACTGACAAGGAGAAATAAAGTTTTTTCTTTGTAATTTTTGTAATAAAAGGTGAGTTCTAAGTTTATAGGTGTGGTACGGTTCCTCAATGTGCCAGTACTACAATTAAAACACTTGAAAAGTTATTTGTTCACGTTCCTTCTTCTTCAAGTGCCATATCAGGTCCCTCTGACGTTGGCAATTATATTGGCAAGTCTTTCATGGTCTTACGCTAGCTGGAACAGTTCCCCCGCGCTATGTATACCGGTCCATTCACGAATATTCCTCAACCAGGAAGAATGTCTCCTTCCTACCCCTCTACGTCCCTCTACTTTACCCATCATGATTAGCTGAAGAATTCTATATCACTCCCCTCTGAATATATGTCCAAGATATGAGATTTTTCTACACTTCACAGTGTTTAATAGTAGACGAGTTGTGTCGGCCCTATTGAGTACCATTTCGTTGGTCTGCCTAGCTGTCCAAGGTATTCTCAGCATTCGTCGGTGTAACCACATTTCAAAAGCCTCCAACCGATTAGTCGTGGCAGCCTTAATTGTCCAGATCTCTGCCCCATATAGTAACACTGGCCAGACGTATGATCTTATCATTCTCTGTCGTAGTTTTAGGTTAAGGTTATCATTGCAGAAAAGTGGTTTCATTTTTTGAAAAGTTGCTCTAGCAGTCTCTATTCTACACCTTATCTCTTTATCTGGGTTTAGATTTTCGGTGATATAACATCCAAGACAAGTCACCCTGTCTATACTTTTTCCTTCTATTTGTATTGAAGCGTTAAGATGAGGTTGTCTGCTAAAGACCATAAATTTTGTCTTTTTGATATTTATGTTGAGCCCCATTTCTTGACCCTCAGTATTAACACAGTTTAATAGATGTTGCAGGTCTTGTAGTTTGTCGCTTAGGATAACAGTGTCGTCAGCATATCGTATTGTATTTATATATTCTCCATTGATTTGTACTCCCATTCGTTGTCCTTGAGTAGCTCGTTTAAAGATTTTATCTGAATATATATTAAAAAGCAGTGAAGATAGTATGCACCCCTGTCTGACGCCTCGCAGAATTTTACTTTCTTCTGTGAGTTTTCCATTTAGCCTTACTGTTGCTTTCTGCCGCCAATATAGATTTTTAATAATTCTTACGTCTCTGCTGTCTACTCCTACGTTATTTAAAATGTCTATGAGTTTTCTGTGCTGTACTCTGTCGAAGGCCTTCTCTAATCGACAAAACATATGAATACATCCTTGTGTTGGTCCCGGCATTTTTGCAGAAGTATATTTAGATCGAATAAAGCCTCTCTAGTACCTAGGGCGTTTCTAAATCCGAATTGGGTTTCATCCAAATCTGCTTCGCATTTAGATTTTATTCTGCTGTGGATGATTCTGAGAAAGACCTTCAAAGTGTGGCTCATTAGACTTATTAGTCTGTACTCACTGCATCGCTTTGCTCGCTGTTTTTTTGGGTTTGGGACGAATACAGACCTCAGCCAATCTTCCGGTATATCTCCAGTTGCGTAAACGGTATTCACGGTTCACGCTCCACGTTTGGAAAATTAGAGGAAAATATGGCTTCAACAGGTCCCCAGGGATTTGACACTTCCGTTTACACAGTCTAAAATGTATTTTTGTGAAGATCATTTCGATGTTAGTTTTAATAATGTGTTTATTTTTCTTATATTAAAAATTATTATTAGATGAAAGTTGAGATTTTGAGGTTAGAAATAAAGTAATCAAAGTAGGGCAACGATGTTTTGTACTTGTTTAGTGGTAGTTTTGAGCTTATAAATTCCTATGATTACTATTATGTATTCATCATCGGTTGCAGATTTTCATATTTCTAAATTCAGCAGAGCCAAAGTTACTGTTTGTGGTAACACAATCAACTCTCGACTTATTCGAACTATTTGTCTTAATAAATCCACTTTTCATCATGAAAAAACTGCTTAGATTCGTTTTCAAAGGAAGTAGTAAGCAAATTTCGGACAAATTGCACGAAAATTACTATAAAATAATGTTAATCTAAAAACGTGTCCTTTGACAGTGATGATGTTTGTCAGCAAGTAACGTAATGCACTTTGGTGTTCGAAGTCATGTGACTGGAGAGTGACTTAATTACATTTAGATTATTAAATAAAAGTTAAATTCCTTAAAATACAGAATATATAAAAATATTATTTATTAATCAGTTTATTTAGGTAAAAGTTTGACATAAGGACCCTTTTTGCTGTTTTGATACGGTTGTTTCGAAATTCGGGGCTACCAAAGATGATGGCTCTATAGGCTATTCCAATTATTACTGATTGGGTGGTGTTGGGAATTTTAGTGGAGGTAGCGACCAGACCATGTAAATTTTGCGTACCACTTAGTTAGTATTGGATTATTTTTGTGATGCAATGGAAGTTTATATAGTTATTATTTTCAAATTCTATTGTAAATCGTAATTTTTCAGGATAGCTGAATAGTCCTGAACTTCGAAACAACTGTATCAAAAAAGCAAAAGAGGTCCTTATGTTGAACTCTGATCAAAATAAACTGATTAATATAATTTCTAAAGAAAGACTAATTTAAGTTACGAGATTTCTCACAAAATTGTAACCAGAATGATTATTTTTAGTAATATTACTATACAGGAAAATATTTTTCGATTATAAATTCCCAGGCGGTGTTTGTCGAGTTAATTAAGATTTAATTTAAAAAAATACTACTAAAATTGATTCGTTTGATGAGTGCTAGAAGCATTTAAATCTTATATACATTATATACTTTCACGGAACACATGTCTTTCTTTAAATTAAATGACTCATCAGGGGCCAACTCAAACCAATGGATCCAAAAACACAACATTTAGTGAACATTTCTTTTTATAATGGAGACAACGGTAGAATTTTTTTAAATTGTACTGTAAATATCACTTATTTATCAGTATAGAAATTGGCATACACACTTTTCATTATAAATAAACGTGTTTTAGAATTATTATAAAGAGTGGGGTGAAAATGGAGGGTTTAAGTTTTCAAAATGTTATTAATAAATCAAAAACAAATACATTATTTAATAGTATACTTATTTAATTATGCTAGGTCATGTCTGCCAGACAATTTTCCCCAAATTTCTATAAATGGAAATACGGGAAATTCTCGGAACTACGGAAGAAATTAAAATAAATACATTCAAACTCTCAAAAAAACGGAGAGATGAGATTGATGCGAAGTAGTAGATATCTGTTGGACTTCTATTGTCTTTATTTTTATTAAATATCACGACGTTTCGACTAGTAGTTATCTCTAGCCGTTTTTCAAGTGAAACTGAAACGGCTAGAGATAACTACTGGCCGAAACGTCGTAATATTCATCAAAAATAAACACAATGGAAGTCCAACAGATATCTATTACTTCGCAAGAAACATCGTCGTCTATGACCTTCAAACAGATGAGAGTGAAGTTTGGTATCAGTTATCCGAATTCTCAGTTTCAAACATAATATAATATGAAATCCGTTATTAAACGTAAATATGCACCGCATTCATCTAGAATCTGACAAGTTTACTCCCTGGCAGACAGACCACTTTACATGAATATTTTACATGCAATTAATAATAAATAATAGAATTTAATAAAAATGACAGTTATTCACGTATTTTGCCATCGCATGGAAAAAGTGAAACTTGTCACAAATCGGGGAAACATTAGGTCTATTAAGTGTCTTCCAAACATGAACGAGTAAGAGGGTAGTCGTTTATATTTTGGGAATAATCAACAAAAATAAATATTTATCATAGAAAATGGTTTCATTGTTTTTCAAAATAGTATCTACGATGATCAATACTTTTTTGCATGCGTTTGTGAAGATGGTATACCCAAAACATATTTCTTTAACCCATCAACAGAATCTTCTGGCGCAAAAATGCAATAATGCCGATGCAATGGAAAAAGAGGTAACAAATATTAAATCCGATTTACAACAGAATGGTTATCCTTTGAAACTAATTGACGATGTTATAAATAACTTTAGAACAACGAACACTGGACAGCAAGAAACATATTCCTTCTTCACAATTCCGTACATTAAGGGAACTTCGGAGAAAATAAGGCGAATTGCCAGTAATTATAATATAAAAACAACTTTTAAATCAGGAAATACACTTAGAGCTCATTTAACAAAAACAAAACCAAAAAGTACCAATAAGAAAGAATGTGTTTACAAAGTTCCATGTGAGTGTGGTGAAATGTATATTGGAGAAACCAAAAGACCACTAATAGTTAGAATTAAGGAACATAAAACTCATACACAAAAAGGGGAAACGTCGAGATCAGGTATTGCAGAACACGCCTGGGATAAACAACACCATATAAAATGGTCTGAAGTTGCGGCAATATATATGGAACCCAACATGAAAAAAAGAAAATTTATAGAAGCAGCTTACATTAAAAACAATAATGGAATCTTTAGTAAACCAAGTGTTGAGATACCCAATCTTTGGCAATCACTACTTTGTAACATCAAATCATTGAGGTGTGTACAGTGAAGCAAAACTTTGCACTTTAGTGTATACAGTCCCTATATAAGCTCGTAGTCTTAAGACAAAACATTCAGTTTATACTTGATAACGATTAGAGATACAACCTAATCGAAACGTCGTAAAAATAAATAAAAATAAAGACAACGCAAGTCCGACAACCACACTTTAGTCATCCTCTACCTTGGTTCATAAACATATTTCCTCATTTCATGATGTGGTTCCTAAGAGTTATTCTCAGCATAATTCGTTCTGTTGCTCGTTGGGTAGTTTGAAGCTTATTAGCTGTCTTCACTGTTAGTGTTGCTGTTTTTAACCTATACGTCATTGCACATAAATTGGTGTTTCATCTGGAGTCAGAACTTTAGTTTTTGTTAGACTCATAGTCAACCTAACCTTTTTTGAAGCTGTTTTCAGTTCTTGGACCATCCCTTGTAGCTCTCGCAAGCTGTTGCCGATTAAGACCATCAAAACAAATTGTTTAGACAAATTTATTTTGCAAAATTAATAAATGGCTTAAGCGATGCTTTAATAGCCTGAAAATATCCATGTTTTATTAGAATTGTTGTTTAAAATTGGTCACGGAGGGTGAAGATTTTCAAAGCTTAAAAATTCATGCAATTTGAGGTTTTCAAAATTCAATATCTTGAAGAAAAAGAAAAATATTTGTACAAGTTCAACGGCATTTGAAAGAGTAAGACTTGTTCTTTAAGATGATGTATATACTTTTAGGTTAGGATATTTAAAATACCTGATGGGATGGAGCATTTCTGGGTCCGGATTCGAATTCAACAACTCAAAATCTACAAGAAATGATGATCCTTATTCAATGAACAAATTTCACGTACCTTGTGTAATAAGTAAATATTAAAATTTAAGATTTTAGTAAGAAATAAATAAATCTGTTTACTGCCGTGTTTAACTAGTTGCCAATATTTATTATCTTTTCAGGCCATTAATATCCTACCGATATGTCTAGAAATTTATATTTTATATAGACAATTGCTTCTTAGGAATGTTGCTTTTGGTTCGATACAGATTCATTGACGAGATCATTAGGAGGTCAAAACGCATAAGGAGATAGAATCACAGTTGTATTTGCAGGAAATAAACTGCTTGTATATATTATTTTCCTTTAACAACCTAAAAGGGGAATAAATAATTGCCATTTTTGTCCAACAGCAAATTAACATTGGTGGCCTTAATAGACCTTAATTATTTTAATTAATTACGAAATTATTCTATTAATCTTAAAGTTATATGCGAAGATGAATCTTTAATCCGATTTAATTAGCACAATTATGTAGTTTCGCAATTTTTTGAGGATTTCCTTATGTGACCGTAGTTTAAATAATTTTAGCCTCTGGGTAATAACGTGAATAGATGTTTTGTTTGTTTATTATGAACGCGAAGTATCAGGAAAATAGGAAGACATACTGAGCACACGCAAAGTCATTTTATATTCAGTTACCAAATGAGCTTGTTACCGAGTCGACCTTAACCAAAAATATAATAAAGCGATTGAGTACAAGCCCCTTACATAAACAAAAATGTGAAAACTGTTTCCTTGTATTTTTCTGTAACATAAAAGAATCTGCTGTATTAAAGAAAAAAAAGTAGGTAATAAAAAGTTTTGGAAGTTCCGTGTGTACTATTCATCGATATCTCTCAGTATAGGGTCCACAGACGAATCTTGTACACACACAAGGGTGAGTTATAAGGATTTCAAAACCACTTTGTGCGGAAATTTAAGAGGGTGGTTTGATAACAATCTTTGTTTCATATTAAACAAAACAATTTGAGTTTCGTAATGTAATTTATTTGTCGACATAGTCCCCTTAAAGCGCAATACACTTTCCTCAATGTTGCTTCAATTAAGCAACTCTATAGACGAAAATTTCGTCGAGGCTTTCGGGAATAGACCGAAGGAGTCTACGATAACAATGACAGCTAAGCAGTATGCGGTAAAAAAGTTCATCTCAAAATGTGCATCGTAAAACTGTCATTTTATAAAATATTCGGTGTAAAAAATTACATTTTTGTAATCTGAAGAAAATAATTATGCTTCCAAAAGTGTGCTGAAAATTATTACGATTCCAAAAACGCGGCGAGAAAGATTACGCATCCAAAAGTACCAAGAAAACTATTATAATTTTGAAAATGCGGCGAAAAAATGACACTTAAAAGTGCATCAAAAACCATTATAATTCTTAAAATACGGTGACGATAATTCGCCGCACATTTTAAAAATGTAATTTTTTTCGGCGTATTTATTAATAATGTAATTTTTTTCGCCGCATTTATTAATGATGTAATTTTTTTCGCCGTTATGTCATTTGGCATTACATATATCAAGAGATGATGATTTTCGCAATGGTTTTATAAATGTTTTTTTTTTCACCGTAAATCTTTAGGAGCTATTTTTTTCGCCGCATATTTCAGCGTCACTATTTTCGTGGGAACCATCGACGTACTATTAAAAACACAAATTTCGCACTTTCATACTAATCATTTTTTTCAACGTACCTTTAAATGGTTGAAAACGGTGACAAAAAATTTAAAAGGCGAAAAATAGTTTTCCTCGCACTTTTTGACGAATTATTTTTTTCGTCGCAAATTTCTAAGATGTAATTTTTTCACCGCCATTTTATAGCTGTAATAGTTTTCATTGCACTTTTTGAAGTGTCATTCTCTTCATCGCAATATTTTTATTGTAATTTCTTCACCGCACTTTTATTGTTGTAATAGTTTTCGTCGCAATTTTTTAAGCGTTATTTTCTTCATCGCAATGTTCTAAAATACAACTTTTTTCACCGAACTTTAAAAGCTGTGATAGTTTCCATCACACTTTTCAGTAAGAACTTTTTTTTTGACAACATGCAATGTTTTAGGTCGTACTTTTAAAATCGTAATAGTTTTTCCCGCACATTTTAAAGATTTTCTTCGTCGCCCATTTAAAGATGTATTTTTTTTGCCCCATTTAATAAAGATGTAATTTTTTCGCTGTTATGCCATTTGGCAATCTAGTTTTCGACGCATAAATGATGATTTTCGCCAGGGTTTATAAATGTATTTTTTTTTCACCACACACCACTGGACACCATCTGTTAAATTGCACACTTTCACGCATCTGCATCCGGATTTAAAGGCTGTTTTTATATTATAAATCCGGAAATACACTTAGAGCTCATTTACCAAAAATAAAACCAAAAAGGACCGATAAGAAAGAATGTGTTTACAAAGTTCCATGTGAGTGTGGTGAAATGTATATTGGAGAAACCAAACGACCACTAGAAGTTAGAATTAAGAAACATAAAACTCATACACAAAAAGGGGAAACGTCGAAATCAGGTATTGCAGAACACGCCTGGGATAAACAACCCATATAAAATGGTCTGAGGCTGCGGCAAGATATATGGAAGCCAACACGAGAAAAGAAAATTTATAGAAGCAACTTACATTAAAAACAATAATGGAATCTTCAGTGAACCGAGTGTTGAGATACCTAATCTTTGGCAACCACTACTTTGTAACATCAAATCATTGAGGTGTGTAGAGTGAAGCGAAACTTTGGGCTTCAGTGGACACAGTCCCTATATAAGCTCGTAGTCTTAAGACAAAACATTCAATTTATACTTGATAACGATTAGAGATATAACCTAATCGAAACGTCGTACAAATAAATAAAAATAAAGACAATGGAAACCCAACAACCACATTTTAGTCAATCTTCAACATTGTCTACAACCTTCAAACAAAGATAAAATCCTCTTACGAATTTTCAAATCACAATTTAATCCATTTTTTATTGATACTGGAAACAATTATGTTCTAGCAGCTGTCAAACAAGGAACTACTGCCAGAATGACTTAAGACCTCAGATTATTTATTCATATGAAAAAAAAATTATGACTACTTATATAAATGACGCTTACGCCATCTATTAGTATGCGAACCAAGTTATTTATCAAACTACCTATTTGTTTTTGTTTTTCAAAGTAAGGCCGAGTCTTCTTAAAGGATACTATTTTTAAGTGAACATTGGACAACTAATTAGAAACAATTTAAAATGACTTCAACTAATAAGAACTGTCAACTTAAAAAAAAAACGAAATGTGGGATAATAAATGTAAAGAAATAGATACATATGACAGATGGAAACAGAAGATAAGATCATGGAGGAAAACAATATAGTACGGTCGTATACAACGAATGGCATGATTTGGTATCCAGAGTACCGTAGAAGAGGAAGAAGATCTAGAAGAAATTACACGGAAGGAATAAGGAAAACAATGAGTACCCGTAACTTTCAAGATGGGTGGTGGCGAGATAGGAAAAGATGAAGTACAGAAATCGGACAATATATATATATATATATATATATATATATATATATATATATATATATATATATATATATATATATATATATATATATATATATATTAAGTCGGTTAATATGCTCTTACAACCAGAAATCCATTATTCAATTTTTCATCGCTTATTTGATATGGGATTAGATTGGTTTTCCGAAATTTTCCAAAAAAGTGGTATTACTCTAACAATAAAATTATTACTCTTATACTTAAAATACCGTATTAAATGGGATCACAGATCTAAATCTAAACTTCCCCTAATAGATGTGACCACAACTATGAAGGAAATGCTTTTTTTGCTACGCATTATTAAACTAATTACTATAACATCTTAAGGTAAAATAGAATTAAATCAAGCCGGAAATAAGAGATAGTCTAGCCATAATTTATTTTAACTAATTTTCTAAATCTCTATTTTGTTCACCTTAGAAGGGAACAGGGGTGGCACGAGGCATATAAGAGAAACAAATCAAACAGTCTATTTTTTGTGTTGACATTTCTGAAGAATTAATATTTCACCCGTCACTATAAATTTTTCGCTACAGCGAAACTCTTTTGAAAAAATATGTATTCATTTTTATAATACAAAGCAATAAATGCAATTCTTTTTTAACTTGCTGCAAATAACCCCTTATTTTAATTTATCTATAATCAAAAATGGATACTTTTCATTTCTAAAACTGAAATCTTGCTATTCTTGTTCTAAACAGGAGCTTAAACCGGTCCTGCATCTGAATCAATAAACTCGTCCCAACACGGGCACCTTTTCTCAAATATAATTAGATATTTTACCAAGTCATCTATCTTGATTATCTACGAGGCTTTAATTTGAAATTCGCTTGTTTTTTTCTACAATGTTTTTAAATCTAAACTGGACTATAGAAAATAAAAGTGATGGTACTAAAATTAAAAACAATTTCTCGCTTGGATTAATTTTAATTTTGGAGAAGCATCACGAGTATTTTTTTTAAACTGGCCTTCATTTAATAAAACATTTTTTTTATTAGATTGTTATTAGAAATGTTTTACAGAAATTGGTAAAAAATATATAATTTTTTCCTACCGCAGCCCAGTCCAATCAAGTGTCTACAATTTAATTTCTGTTAATCCATCTATTTCTCATAAAAAATTCTAGTTTTATTAAGGAACTGATATTCAAATGAGAATTTTAAACATGCCGCAACTTTACGAACTCTCATAAGTTTGAAATAATCCATGAAACATTTGATGACAATGGTTCATCAAATCATCACACGGTTAATTGCGCTACCTGTTTTTTTTTTATTTTAATGAAAACTAAGCGATAAGTTTTTTTTCCATGATTTTTACGATTTCAAAAGGTTTTAGAGATGTCCAATACCAATGTTATTAACAGGTTGTACGCCGAAGAAATCAAGAAATAGACGGATTTTGTATTTCAGTGTATATTTTTTTAAATTATTACTATCGGGCAAGCCCTTTCGGTCTAATTTAGACCATCCTCAGGACTCAGACCCTTTATCTTTTTTTCTCTTTTTGCTCATTGTCAGTGAATTATTGATTTAAAATACAATTGACAAGAAATTAAAAATAAAACTCATACAGAAAATTTCTACTCAGGCTTACACATACTTGTATATATTTTTAATTTTTGGACAATTTTTATTGCTATATTATACTATGACTGTGTGTGGCATAACCTCACTCTTTTGAGTTGTTATTGCAAAGGTTTTATTGTTTTAATAATTTTAATTTATGCAGAGCTTTGAATGTTTTAGTTTTAATTTTAATTTGGGACAATTTTTTTAAAATTTTTTAATTGTACATGATTTGTTCTGTGTGGAGGCTACGCTGGCGTTGTTGGAGACTGTTCTCAGACTTGTAGGGTTAAGGTGTGCCCTTTGACGAGTGAGTTTGGTTGGTGAGTACTGAGTAAGCTTATTTGCTGACCATATTCTCTTGTTTCTAGAGTCTGAGCTCTGAGGATGGTCTAAGTTAGATCGAAAGCGCTTGGCCGATAGTAATAATTTTAAAAAATGTACACTGAAATAGAAAATCCGTCTATTTCTTCAATACCACGAAGGCTGATTTAAATTTTTTTGTCCTTAAGAGTCATGATATTTATTTTATTTTTTGGAGGAAGATAACTACTGAAAAATGTGTCTCGTTGTGTCATTTCGGAAACAACTGCACTTATTAAGAAGAAGAGGAATAGATCATCTACTTACCTACAAGTAGATTAAAGACAGGTCAGTAGTGGATATATGAGAGAAGGAAAGAGGAGGAGGAGGAGGAGTAAGAAGAGTAAATCATCAACACTTTTCATCCTCCTCCTCCTCTTTTCTTCTCTCATTATACTTTTCAAATCTCTCATTATACTTATTAAAAAACCTCGTATCATCAACACTTTTCATCCTCCTCCTCTTTTGTTCTCTCATTATACTTTTCAAAAAGCCTCGTATACATCACCTTGAGTTTAATCTTAAAGTTAACAACATGGCTAACCTTTCATCGAATCCGATCATAGTAGGAGATCTAACCTTATGTTTGACCTTGAGGTGGATAACCTTATTTGACCATGAAGTCGATATAAAGTCCTACCACCAATGAATTTTCACTTCAGTAAATTTATAAAATAGATACGTGGAGCAACAAAAGATGATAAATTAAATACCAACAAATAATAAGTAAATAATAAGTAAATAATTTTATATTTAATAGTAAATATTACAAAGTAAATATTAAAAAATTCATTCAAAAATTTATGGATAATAATATTGAAGAAGAAGATCCAGATCTAGATGAATTAATTGGAGTATTGGATTACAATACACATCTTAACGAAGAAAAATTTCAGAAGAACTTCAGAAATTGTTTAAACTACGATATAAATAATTTCGAACAAATTGAAGCTGACTCTGGTGACTCCGATATTGAAGAAGATAATGAAGAAGACAGTGCTAGTGCTAAATTTTGTTTAGTGAAACATAAGTACACTGATCCCAAAGAAGTTGTGTTCTGTATTACTCAGAGTTATATCGTAGTGTTTGTAGTGACGGAAAATCAAGAAAAAACTCTTTGTCACGCATGCTATCAAATTATACAATTTTATCAAAGGGCAGGGGCTCATAGACATGTAAATACTCATAATAAGAGAAAATTAAAACGCTTAAGCAATGATTTACATTGCGATATGTGTTCAAGACAGTTGTATCAAATTATTACCCCCAAAGTTTGTTTAATTTGCAATAGTAGTGTTAAAAATATTGATTTAGATTGGGACGCAAATGTTCCAGTGGTGCCAATATAATGCCTGGTAAAAAACCAATATATAAAAACGGTAGGAAGTCGCGAAGGGTAAAAAAAAAAGTTGTTAATGAAATAATTGAAAATAAAACCGAAGAATGTCCTATATGTCTTGAAGATATATTATCTAATAAAATGATATCACCAGAACCTTGTAATCACAGATTTTGCATCCCTTGTTTAGGAATGTGGATGTTAATTAATAAAACATGTCCAATCTGTCGCAATGAACTATGTGTAATTAAATGTGAAAATGAAGAAACTGTAGTCCTAGAATATTTAGATTAGAATGTATTATTTAATATTTATGTATTGCAAACCACTTCATAAATGTGAAAATGAAGAAATTATAATGCTAGAATATTTATTTTAAAATGTATTATTATTTAATTTTTATTATTTTAAAATTATTATTGTTTGTATTTAATTTATCCATTTATTCTTATCTTATTGGAATAAAGAATTGAACAATTTCGAAAAAAAATGTTTTATTTATAAGAATAACGAACAAACATAACAACTAAATACAAGAGTTTTGATTATTCATAATAGATTGAAAAAATATTTTAAATTAACCACCCTGTTCAAAAATTCTTAATCCTTTCTTATTTTAGAGAGTTTTAAATCTAAAATTAATAAGTTTATAAATATGAAAGAAAAATATTATAGGAAATTTAGGTACAGTTATCTTCATACTTCTTTATAATTAGATCAATTAAATAAAATTTACATTACCTTAAATCGTCTCCGTTACTATTCACTATCACTTAAACACTTTAACTTAACCTAAAAATAGTTTCACTTAACACTGTCCCTAAACTTGGTCTATTGTTTGTATCTGTCAACTGAAAAAAAAAAAAATCAATTAGTATTTTGATATTAGGAAGACTAATAATAAATTTAATATAAGCTACTTACTTTGTAGTGGAATCGACTTCGTCACACTGGACTGGCGGATTTATCTGAGGTTCCACTTGAGGATCCTCATTTTCCTCTGGATTTGTCGAGGAGGTTATGGTTGGTACTTGTACCGGAGGAGGAACGTTGACTCTCCTTCTTATTACAAGTCTATTACCATCCATAACCTGAATTTCATAATTTCTGTTCCTGAACATATTGATAATTAAATTAAATAATAAAAATTAAAATTTAGGAAGACAGCACTGGTGATGAACCAAAAATGAAAAAGTCACCTCGCAAAACAGTCATTTTATGAAAGTAGGTCAAGGTAAAATTTCGATTTTTAAATCGCGGAGAGGGCCCCTCATACCGCCCCTATACTCCTCCTATACCCCCCCCGCCCCCGCCCCGCCCCCCGAAGGGGGAGGGGCGGGGGCGGGGGGGGGGGGGGGGGGGGGCGCGCGGCCTTCGGCCGCGCGCACTGCCTTCCAGGGAGCGGGGGGCCTTCGGCCCCCCGCCCCCTGGACCCCTCCCCAGTCGAGATGCCCCGAAAAAACCTTGTGTTTTTTATAGGCCCGCAAACCTCTCGAGTTTTTATAGTTACAGCACATTTTAGGACGTCTCACTGAGAGTTATAGGGGACCCTAAGGTAAGATGCTCCGAAGAGAATTTTGTGTTTTATACGCCCGCAAACCTCTCGAGTTTTTATAATTACAGCACATTTTAGGACGTCTCACTGAGACTTATAGGGGACGTAACTCCCTAAGCAGCTCAGCAGAGGGACTCAGCTGGGGGGCTCAGCGGGGGGAAGGGAGGAAAGGGGAAGGAGGCTTTGCGGGGGAAGGGGGCGGGGAAAAAATTTTGCGGGGGAAGGGGGGAGGGGGAAGGGGGGCTCCGCGGGGTGTGACGCGCAGAATTGAGGTCATTGACCTTTATTGAGGTCACTATACGTACGAGGACAAACCGTGGCCTGCTTTCATATAAAACGGTCGAGGATCAGTTTATAGCAAGCTTAAGTCGAGTTTACCACGCTTTAAATTTAAAGTCTCCAATTTTAGTTTCTTTTAGTTTGTTTTAGTGTGTTTTAGTTTGTTGCTGTCAAGTGTACTCAAATTTTAAAGGTATGTCTTTTCCTTTTGCCTCAACTTCCACTGAACAGTTAGGAGTGGTGAACAAAATTAATATAATTTCAAATATAATAATTCAGCCTGCTTTTTTGAATAATGAAAATGAAAGTGACAACCAAAATTTAAGTCAGAGAACCCAAAATTTTAACGCGATGATTAATACGATGCAAGAAAAAAATTTAGAAAACAAATTACTCCAAAGTTGTTCAGAAACGAACATAAAATTTTTAGAAAATTTGGAATATTTGCCTGAACTAGAGAATATTTCGGAGACAGATTTTGACTTTCAAAATTCAATTTTATCACAAAATTTAGATTTTAATAATATTTTAACGCCGGAAACCCCAAATTTTTTAACTCAAGATTTAGATGTAACAACGGACACTCCCATTACAAATACTCCCGACATATTAACTCAAGATTTAGATAATATCGACAATTTTAAAAAGCTAATGGGGATTCCCAAAATTAATAAAAATTTAACAAATTATCAGAGTAAAAGTGACAGTGACAGTGACAATGATTCGAGTTCAAATAAATCACAAAATTTTTTTGGAATGTTGAAAACTAGAAATTTTGAAAGTGAAAACAATTCTGGAGGAATACCGGGTAATTCTTCATTTTCTCCTCTATCTCTGTTCAAAATTTCAACTAATCAAAAAAAAAATAAAATTTCGGAATCGACTAGTAGTGGAAATATGGGGGTTGATGTTTTGGGGGAGAAGGATGGTTCACGGGATAGTTACAAAATTTCAGATTGTAGTGAAGATTTGGGAGCATCGTTTACTAGTGGTGGTGGTTCCCAAGAAATTCTTCCAATAATAAGTGAACCATCTGAAAAAAATGAAAATTTTAGTCAAAATTCAATTCCGTGCGGCCAAAATACCTACTGTGAATTAAATTTTCCAAATTCTCCAATAATTTTTGAAAACTCGCCACCAGATTTCGATGAAATTTTAAATTCTGTTTCTACACAAACAGAGACAGTTCAAAATTCTGTTTTAACACAAACGGAAGTGTCAATCTCCTTCGAAAACGATTATCCGAAACTAAGCTTTCATTCAAAATCAAATTTCAAAATTAAAAATAAACATTTGTCTTATCAAAGATCATTAGGATTTGTTTTGGATTCTATTTTAAATTGCGATCCTAATAAAACAGCTGAGGAGAAAAGGAAGATGTGGGAAAGGGCGATAGAACTTTATAAAGCTACTCTTAGCTTTTTCCATCCCATTCCTTAACTCCCCTCCTACTTCTTTTCCACCATTTAAATTCATACCTGACCGTGTCACCTTCAGTGTGTTAAAATCGACTTGGGCTTCACAATAAGAGATTCGTTTTAGAAAAATGGATTTTAAATGTGAAGAGTGCTTCAAAATTTTTACTCGAAAAGACAATTTGAATCGCCACAAGAAGATAATTCACTCTAACAATGGCCCCCAGTTAGAACAGAAGAAGAAAAGCTGTAAGTTTAATTTTAAATAGAAATTTTGTTTCAATTTAATAATTAGTTATTAATTTGATGAATTAGAGGCAAATTTAATAAAGAAGTTATTAAATTTTAGGTGAAAGAAGATATTGTCAATTCTGCAAAATATTTATAAAAAAGTCATTATGGTTCTGTCATTTGAGAACAAATAAACACAAAACCAATTCAATGGTGGTTAGGGATGAAAATGTGTCTGTAATAAAATCGGCATTTAAGGAAAGAATCATTTCATATAAAATATCATCGACTCAATACCAAATCAACATTTATGATTTTTTCTCCGAAATACAACAAAAAATAATTGAGGTAATCAATTATGAAATCCAAAGACACACCTGCATCAAACTCAACATGGAGTTATTTGGTCTTTACTTAAATCCTTCCAATGAAAGTCATGAAGTTAAGTCTTTCAATACCCCATTTCGGATTTTATGTAATAGTTCAGAATTAACGCAAGAACTAGAAGATATTATTAAAATTATTGACCGGAAAGCTGATGAACTGGCAGAAAAAGATTCGGGTAAATTATTTTTTATTAAATATTTAGTAACTAAACTTAAACCAAAAATAAATTTGTTGTTAATTATTCTTCTTTAATTTCAGGATGGATTTTAATAAAAATATTACACGTTGAGCTTAACATCAACAAGTACAACCCCTTAAAAGCTTCTTCATATATACCGCTACCGTCAGAGATCAAGTTGAAAAATGCTGTAGTCAACGTTCAAAACAATGATGAATGTTGTTTCGCCTGGTCTGTGGTTGCAGCTCTTCATTCACCTAACGGACCAATTGAAAAGGTGGAGTCGTATCCACATTTCACCACTATTTTAAACTTTAAAGGTATCAATTTTCCTTTAACTTTAAAAGACATAAGTAAATTTGAAAATTTAAACAATATTTCGGTTAATGTTTATGGATTAGAAAAAATCAAGAATAATTTAAAAACTCAATTCGAAATTATAGGACCTTTACATTATACAAAAAATAAGCGAGACCGTCACCTTAATTTATTATTAATTGGAGATGATAATGGAAATTTCCATTACTGTTATATTTCGGATTTATCTAGATTAATTTCAAAACAATTATCTAAACATCATGGGAAAAAATTTTTATGCGACGGTTGTTTACAATATTTTACTACTGAAGAATTATTAGTCAGGCATAACACATATGATTGCGATTTTGTAAGAATAAATCTACCTTCAACTGAAACCAAAATAGATAGATTTGGAAATATTATTCCCGAAAATATTTTAAAATTTCAGAATATACAGAAACAAATTGAAGTTCCATTTGTTATATATGCAGATTTTGAATGCATTCTTAAGCCTTTAAATAATGAAATTAATGATGTAGATCCAAGTTCTCCATATACTGAAAAAAAATGTCAACATATTCCATATTCGTTTGCTTATTATATAAAGTGTTCATTTGATGATTCAATTTCCAAATTTCAAAATTATATGGGTCCCAATTGTGCACAAATTTTTATAACTTACTTAGAAAGAGACGTTCTTAATATTTACAATAAATATATGAAAAAGTTAATACCAATGAAAAAATTAAATGTGTTGGAACAATTACATTTTGAATATACGAATGATTGTCATATATGTGATAAACCTATAATTTCGGATAAGGTTGCTGATCATTGTCATTTAACAGGTTCCTATAGAGGTCCGTCACACTCTATATGCAACTTAAATTATAAATTATCTAATTCCATTCCAGTAGTTTTACACAATTTGCGTAATTATGATTCTCATCTGTTTATAAAAAATTTATGTCCAAATCATGAACAATTATTTGTCATAGCCCAGAATAAAGAGAAATACATTTCATTTCAAAAATCTATTGAAGTAGATCAATATTTAGATAAAAAGACTGGTTTCACCAAGTCAAAATTTCTATATCTTAAGTTTATTGATTCATTTCAGTTCCTACCATATTCTTTGTCAAATTTAGCTTCCATCCTTAATGATGAACAATGCAAAGAAGTGTTCAAATATTTTAATGAAAAGGAAAAATTTAAGTATATCCGTCAAAAAGGCGTTTTCCCTTATAAATATATTGATAATATCGACAAATTAAATGAAACGGAGTTACCCAATAAAAAAAATTTTTATAATGACCTCACGGATGAACACATTACTGATGAAGAATATGAGAGGGCTAAAAATGTTTGGAATTTATTTGAATGTAAAACAATCGGTGAATATTCCGATTTATATCTTAAATCTGATGTATTACTTTTGGCAGATGTTTTTCAAAATTTTAGAAAAACGTGTATGGAAACTTACAAACTTGATCCTGCACATTATTATACTTTTCCAGGTTTAAGTTTTGACGCTTGTTTAAGATATACTGGAGTCGAATTGGAGTTAATAACAGACCCAGATATGTTACATTTTTTTAAAGGTAGTGTAAGAGGAGGAATCAGTACCTGTGTATGTAGGAAATCTATAGCAAACAATTTATTTCTTTCAAATTATGATCCATTACAACCATCTAAATATATTATGTATTTTGATGCAACTAATCTTTACGGATATGCGATGTCTCAATATCTGCCCGAAAAAGATTTTGTTTGGTTATCAAATCAACAAATTCAAAATTTAGATATAATGAATATATCTGAGACTAATGACAAGGGTTATGTGCTAGAGGTTGATTTAGAATATCCTGAAAATTTACACAATTTACATAATGAATTTCCATTCTGTCCAGAAAATTATAAGCCTCAAAATTCTAAAACTTTTAAATTAATTCCAAATTTAAAAAATAAAGAAAAATATGTAATTCACTATACTTTATTAAAACAATGTATTCAATATGGAATTAAACTAACTAAAATTCATCGGGTTGTAGAGTTTACACAATCTCAATGGTTAAAAAAATTTATTGATCTAAATACAAATTTAAGAAATCAATCTAAAAATCAATTTCAGAAAAATTCTTATAAATTGGCAAATAATAGCATCTACGGAAAAACAATGGAAAATGTGGATAAAAGGACAGATATACGATTGGTTACACAATGGGCAAAAAATCATAGAAAAGATGGGGCAGAAAATTTAATTGCTAAACCATCCTTTAAAGATGTAACAATATTTTCAGAGAATTTAGTAGCTGTGCAAATGCGTAAAGTGTTAGTGCAATATGATAAACCTGTCTATGTAGGCTTTAGTATTTTAGATATATCAAAAACGGTGATGTATGACTTTTTTTATGGGTTTTTAAAACCTTTATATAAGAATAATATTAAACTTCTGTACACAGATACAGATTCCTTTATTTTGGAAATTGAGACAAGTAATGTTTATGAAGACATTAGGGTTAATATTGATAAATTCGATACTTCAAATTATGATGTTAATAATATTCATGAAATACCAATAACTGAATCTGTTGTTGGAAAGTTTAAGGATGAATATGCTGGTGAACCAATAGAAAGCTTTTATGGCACAGGGGCCAAAGCTTATTGTGTTAAGTCAGAAAATGGGTTGCTTAAAAAAGCTAAGGGGATAAAGAAAAGTAGCATTAAAAAACAATTAGAATTAACACATTATAAAGATGTTGTAGAACAAAATTCAAAAGCTTTCTGTACAATGTATTTGTTTAGATCTCGACTTCACAATATTTATACAGAATTAGTTAACAAATTAGCTCTCACTTCTAATGATGATAAAAGATTTAAAATTCCCAATAGTTATGATACATTAGCGTGGGGTCACCAAGATATTCCATTTTTTCAGTGGTTAATAGACCATGAAAATGAATTATAAAAAATTCTTTTAAGATTAAAAGTTTTACTCTTCAAGGCTAAATTTGAAGTATTTAAGAACATGGTAAATTTTAAAATTATATCAGTATAAAATATACCACCGTCTAGAATAAATATGTGTTTAGAATCTTTTGAAAAAGAAATTGATAACAAATTATATAGAACATATGAAAAAAGACTTTCCTCATTTAAATTCTGGAATGGAAAATTAAATCCTAAAGTGTTAGCCCAATCAGGGTTTTATTATTTAGCTATTCATGATGTTTGTAAATGTTTTTACTGTGGTGCAGAAATATTTGCCTGGAAAATTGATGATTGTCCAATTGAGGAACATTATCGTCACTGGAAGAACTGTGACTTAATCGAGTGTTTGTGGTTAGGTGAAAAAAATAAAAAATGTGAACCTGTTGTCCTTAAAGTGAAAGAAAATATGTCAACATCTTTAATTTTTTTATTAGTTTTAATAACTATGTTTGTATCTCTAATTTGTAAACAAATTATTTAATGTCCTTAAAGTGAAAGAAAATATGTCAACATCTTTCATTTTTTAATAGTTTTAATAACCATGTTTGTATCTCTAATTTGTAAACAAATTATTTAATATTTTGAAAAAAAAAATGTCTATATATTGTAGAAAATTAATTAAAACTGTTCAGTCTTATTTCAATCTCTTATTGTTTTGTTAATAGACATTTAAAATTGAAAAGTGTTTTAATGGCATCCCTTATCAACTACATTGTTTTACATTCAATTTTAAATAATACTTTATATGTACTTTATCCTCCAAGGGTTTTACATGGAATGGTGTGTTTTGAAAACGAAACCTCTACTATTAAACCTGAAATATGTAATTATATGAAAGCTATGAATATTAATAATTATTCAACTGCTTTCGCATATAATATGAATAATAGTCAATCTAATAGTAATTTTTTCAAAATTTACTTTCATTATCCAAATAATACAATTTTTGACACTAACTGGATTGAAAAAAATAAAAAACCATTTACGATTTCTAGCTGTGATCATATTAAAAATGATGAGGAAGGTAAAAACTGTTTAATTCTATTTATCTTCAATATAATTTTATCAATAGGTAGTTTTTCACTTTTGTCGTTCTTGACAATTTTGTTTTATCAAGATAGGTCATAAAAATTTAATAAACTTGCTTGACCTTGAAATTTATAGAGGAGTGGGGTGGATAAGATATATTCAGACTCAGTATTTTAGTTTTCAGTTAGCATCAAGACATCATGTTTAATAGTAGCAATTTTAATGGATATAAATCCAGTTCTAGTGAAACCAATGATAAAATTAGTCAGTGTAATGAAAAATTATTAAATTCAAAAATCTACTATCTTAACAATTCCTTATCAAAATTTGTTTGTGTTGGAATTGGTATAAATGATTTTACACCAAAAGTTCTAATTGGAGGTCGAAATGGATTTCACATTTACTTGAATGAAGAAGAATGGAAAGAACTTCAAAAAAATCAAGGAGTGTTGGTGAATTATTTTTATTCTGCTCAAGCATATGCATACCCACTAAAAATTGAAAAAATCACAGTGTTTTTTGAAAAAATAAATCATTCTCCTGTTATCAGAATTCAAAAGGATGAACATTATGTGATTCTGGGAAAAGAATCAATAGATAAATTAGTTGAAATCGATGAACTTGTTGACTACAGAATTCATATAATTAAAAAGCAAGAATTTTCCAAATATTTTAATTTGTTTCATCACTATAATTATCAGTCAGGAGATGTGTTGTCTCATATTTATAGTGTTTTGGATCCATGTCAGAATTTAAACAGTGAAAATGTCGGAACTGTTTTAGAAATGTTATCTCTACATAAACAGGAATTAGAAAACAAGTTAAGAAAATCCGGTGCATTACAATAGAAATATGAAGAAATCAGTGACAATCAGTGAGAACAATAATAAAGTTTATATATTAGTGACATGGGACTTTGCATTTAGACAAGCTCGAAAAAGTGAATATCAGAAATTTTATCTTGACAGACTAAGATTTGAAAAACGAGTTGAACAATGTGAAAGTATTCTTAAAAGTATTTTTGATGTAGATCATAGAAAAAAAATATATATTGAAAGATTTAATGTAAAAATATAAATTTATATTGTTAATCTCAGTTGTAAACATCTTAAAAATTATATTGTTAGTATTTGTTGTAAAAAGGATTATCGTAAATAAAAAATATGTTATATAAATAGGTCTTTTATTTAAAAATTTGATATACAATATTACTTAAAATTAATTACAATACATCTTTTTTAAGAATCCATGAATTATGTGATTTATCGAATCCTAACCATTTAACAAAAACTTGGTTCCCTTTCTTCCTTAAAATTTTTTCAACCAAAAACACATCTGGATGTTTAACTTTTTGTAACTCTTCTTGGTAGAAACCTCCTTCAATATATTCATTTTTACTATCTTTTAATAAATAGGTGGGTGGATTTGTTAACTGAACCTTTCTAATTTGAAAAATTTCAGTTGACCAATTTGGAGTATATCCTTTTTCAAAAGCTTCTCTTTGTTTGGAAATTCTAACAAAATCATTTTCTTTAAATTTAGTGCGCTTTAAATCAAATGTTTTTTTAAAAGTAAAAGAATTTTGCAGTATAGTTTTCTCATTTTTTTTATTAACCTCAACAGGTCTATATCCGGTAGTTCTATGAATACTATTATTATATTTTTCAATAATAGTGGGTAAAATAGAGTACCATTGGTAATTCCCTCTATTACTAAAATATTTCCACATTATATTTTTTAAAGTTCGATTTACGCGTTCTACAATACTCGCTTTGAGATTAGAGTAAGTATTATAATGATTAATTTTGTAATAATTCATAAGATCTTTAAAATCTTTATTGAAAAATTCTTTTCCTAAATCTGTCTGCAAATTTTGCGGTTTACTTGTTTTTTCTAAAATTTTTTTCATAGCTTCAGTTACATCTTTTCCTTTTTTACTTTTAAGTGGTTGAGTCCAAACATACTTTGAGAATGCATTTATCACCACCAAAATATATCTATAACCTTTATTAAATTTGGAATAGGGTTGCATCTCTACCAAATCAGCTTGCCATAAGTCATTAAGGCTTTTAACAATAGTTCGTCTTCTTCTATATCTTCTTCTTGCCGGTTTATGTAATTCATCTACAACTGTTTCTTTAATATTTTTACTCATAGTACTAGAATAAAATTTCTTAATACCTTCTTTAAATAACTTATTTTATTTGTTTGTTATCTTTTTTTAGCAAATCTTCGATTTTATATTCCAAAGTTTTAAAAGATGCATTATTCGAATCTTTGACTTTTTTGATTTCATCTTCGATTTTATATTCCAAATTTTTAAAAGATGCATTATTCGAATCTTTGACTTTTTTGATTTCATCTTCAATGTTGGTAATTCTTACATTAATTTTAGTTTCAAAAACAACAAGTGATTTTATACTTTCGTTTCTCATTTCTCTTACTGTTGCGTTTAATTCTTCTCTAGCATATGCCATTGTGTCATTAAACTCTTTTCTAGAAACTTCGGCTGCTCTTTGAACTAATTCGTTTAGTGATTTTATTTCTTTTACCAATTTATTTTCTAGATTTTTTATATCTTTTCCTAATTGAAATTCTACATTTGTTAAATTTAATTTTATTTCTACCAATTTTTTTTCTATTTTCTTTATATCTAAAATCGCTTTTTCAATTTCAATTCTTACATCGTTCAAAGATTTTTCATAATCATTTAACTTTGTTGAAATTTCTTCAATTTTTAAACTGTGTTGTGCAAGTCCTTTTTTTAAATCATGGATAGAGGTGTTAATCATAGCTTGTATTAGTTCTGCTAAAGATTCTAATTCTTTTTCTAATCTTTTATTCAACATCTTTTGAAAATATTCATCGTCAACAGTGGTTTTTAATTCTGTTTTTAGATTGTTTAATTGTGAGATTATCTCCATGATTTGTTCACTATTTTTTAAAATTTCATTTTTAAATTTATTTTCAATTTTTTCATCTACATTTTGTAAATCTGTGTTTAATTTCTTTTCCAAATTTTTCAAGTTTAATAGAATTATTTCAGCATTATTTTCAATTGAATTAATTTTCTGATTTATTTCATTAATATTATCGCTATCTTTTTTATGGATTATAAAGTGTGTATTCATAGCTCTCTCTATTTGTTGTGTGTTTTTATTCATACCATCATGAACGTTTTGAAAATTACCTATTTCTTCAGAAACCCTATTATTAAGTTTGTTCGTAAATTCTTGGAACTTTGATACCATATCTTTTATAATAATTTGTTTAACATTTTCTATTGCAGAAGTATCATTTATTTTTGATTTAACCAATGTTATTTCATTTTTTATGTTATTTTCAAAACTCTTTACTTCATCATATTTCTGTTTTATTGTTTTAAAATCATCTTCACACTTCGATGTTTTTTGAGAAAAACTTTTTAATAGTTCATCATTGTCTTTGACAATATTTTTTATATTTAATATCCTGTTATCATAGTTTGACACATTTTCTTCAAATAACTTAATTTTTTTCGAAATAGATTCCACATTTTCATCATTTTCACTAACTCTCTTTTTTAAATTTACAATATCATTTTTTAACACAGGTTCAAATCTTTGAACAATATCATCACTTTTAAAATTTTTTAATATTTCATTTTCAACATTGGCTAGTATTTTATTTTCTATTGTAGGTATATCTACTGTATACTTTTTAGAAATATGACGTCCAAATTTATCAATGGTCATTTTAACAATGTTATGTAACAATATTTACTACTTTCTTTTATACAATTATATTGGCTTCTTTCAATTCTTCAATAATAGAAATAATTTCGTTGTTATGTCCTGTATTCCCAGCCATCATAGATGCTACCAACAGTCGAAGTCTATCAACAAGTTCATTTACGTTATCCCAATATACGTAATCGGTATAAGGTTTATTAACTTTTAAAGTTATTCCGGATCCTGTTCTTTTCGAAGATATTCGAGTTTCCCTGTATGGAGCTTTTCGTCTGTCAAAAAATCCTTGAACTATATTATGCGTTTCGGGATTTATGGTTTTAGTTTTTGTAATTCCTTTATTTTGTAAATAAGGCCCTATTATAGAAATATATTTTTGTGATCCATTTCCCTGTACCTGCTCATTTGGATCATAATTTCTACGGTATGCATTGGTTCTCTTTAAAATATCCATATAATTTTCCAAATCTTGTTTTTTATAACCTACTGGTTCCTTTTTAAATAATAATTCATATAAACCTGGTGTACCTGTATAAGTTATACCTTCAACTTTTATGTTTTTACCGATAATTTCTATAGGTCTTTGTGTTAAACCCAAAAAGAATTTCTCAGTTTCAAAATCATGTACTATTCCATAGAGGTGATCAAACTTATGTTCCACATCTTTTACCCCTCCGTCAATATATTGACGAGGTAATTCATGAAATCCTGATAAATATTCTTGATATAAAGGTGTACTGACAAATGTTTGAATTGTTTGGCGTGTTTGTTCTAATATATCCGAAAGATTTCCTACCGTAGATTGTGAAATTGAAGAAGGGGTGGTTTCTGCTATGACACTTGTTTGTTGTAAAGATGGCATCTGACTATGTGAAGCTATACTGGTTTCCCAATCAATAATTGTTGGTATTTCTGTAGGAAGAATTGGAGTTTTCCCTGTCTTTCTTTTTTCTGGTGTTGATGTTCCATACTGTAGTTTTTTTCTTGGTGTTAGTGTTGGAAACAATCTTTTTTCTGGTGTTTCATAATTTTTTTTAATGGGTGTTTGTAGCTCTTCCTTTACCTCAGCCGATTCAATTTTACCAATTGTTGAAATTAATTGTTGTAGGGGTTGAGTTATTGGTTTATAGGTTTCCTCCAATTTGGATTGTGCTTCAAATTCAGCATTTTTTAAACTTTGATATTTTTGTTTAACAGCTTTCCTTGACTTAACAAGCTCTCTTGCTAAGCGTTCATTCATGATTAGTTAAATTTTTCACAAAACTTTTATTTTTATAAGAAAATATATGAATCAAATCCTTTTCGATATCGACCGGATTTTAAATTCGAATCCTTGTCTATTACCAAAAATCCAAATTTATCTTTCCAACACATCAAACATAACTCATTAAATTGATTAAATGACATATCAACATTAACATGATCATCATAAATATGTTTTAAGTTCGTTTTGTCTTGTTGAAATATAACAATCAAATTCGCATTGTCACGAATTAATTGTTTTGGAATCGAAGAATACGTTTGACACAAATAAAAACAATCAGTATTTTTATGTCTTCCGAAACAAAAATAATCTTTTACAACATTCTGATTGCAACACACTATATCATCAAATATAATTATGGAATTTGGTTTTATTTCTTGTGGAGAAACAATATTTTCTTCATTTTCGGATTCATAATATCCAATTTCTCTCAATGGTTTAAAAAGTAATCTCAAATATTCATATTTTGGTTGATATAGAGACTTTGAATAAATATATAAATTTTCAAACCGTAAACCATTGGGATCTTCAATTAAACTTATAATGATATTAGTTTTACCACACCCTGATGGACCAATAATTAACCCCCTTTTACTAGAGCCTTCAAACAATTTTCCATGTTTTCTAAAATTATTTCTTGAAGTCTCATGGTCTTTAATAATAATTGAATAAGGTTGTTTGACAATTTTCATATATAAGAGGATGTATAAAGGGTAAGTTCTAATTTAAAACTAGTCAGTTTGTTCCAAGATTTCAATTATATAATGCCAATCTCATATAAGCAACAATCCATTTATAAAAGAAGAGTCAGAAAAAGAGGTAGTGGTTTAATTAATACTCTAATAAATAAGTTACCTTTTGAATTACATCTACCTGGGTATAATTTTTGTGGACCTGGAACCAAACTAGAAAAGAGACTAGCTAGAGGCGATAAAGGCATAAACTTATTGGATGAAGCTTGTAAAGAGCATGATATTGCCTATGCACAATCAAATGATATAAAAAGCCGACACGCTGCTGATAAATTATTAGGTGACAAAGCTGCCGAAAGGTTCAGAGCAAAAGACGCCACTTTTGGAGAAAAAACTGCTGCACTTGGAATAAGAGGTGCAATGAAAATTAAAAGAAAATTTGGTATGGGATTAAAAAAAAGAAGGAAAAACAGAAGTCGAAAAACTCGTCTAGGACGAGGAATAACTTTATCTCAAGCTATTTCAAAAGCAAGACAAGCACTAAACGGAAAACAATTTAAAAGTTTGACTGATATTATTCAAACCGCACTTAGATCTATCGGAGATAGTAGAATATTATCACCAAAAAATAGAATCATACCAATTCCAAAAACTGGTGGATTTCTACCTCTTATTCCTTTATTTGCTGGTTTGTCCGCTTTAGGTGCTCTTGGAGGAGGAGCAGCAGGTATTGCGAAAGCTGTCAACGATGCAAAAGCTGCTAAAGAAAAATTAGAAGAGTCCAAAAGACATAATAAAATGATGGAATCTATAGCAGTAGGAAAACAAGGAAGTGGTCTTTATTTAAAACCATATAAAACTGGATGTGGATTATATCTGAAACCTTATTCAAAAAACTGTTAAAACAAATACCTCGAAAACCACTTACAAATTATGATTTAAGTAAATATATTAATCTACTTAAAATTCCCAACTTTCGAGGTATATTCATGAGAGATAAATTACCAAAAAAAATTAATAAAAATGAAAGTGGTATTGTTAATCTCGATAAGAATAGTGGTGATGGAACTCATTGGACTGCATACATAAAAAAAGGGAAAAATATTTTATATTTTGATAGTTATGGCAATTTGCGACCATCTACCGAATTAACAAAATATTTTTTCAGCGATAAAAAGAAAAATATTGTGAAATATAACTACGATCATTATCAATCAATTAACAAAACAAATTGTGGTGAGCTCTGTCTTAAATTTCTTTATAATAATGGTTGAAAAACAATATTAATTCATTTTGTTAAAAATTTTTAAAGAGATATGTCGTATAGTTTTGTCATTAGTGGTAATTCCCCCACGCTTTCTGTTAATATTCATCCTCCAATATATTTAGATGAAAATTTTGAATATTCCATTGGACTTGTAAATTTTGAAACTTTTAATGCTATTCCAAATATTGATGAGACTAATAATCTTTTCATTTATGACTCAAATAAAGAAATAAGAATACCACCAGGTAGTTATGAAATAGATGATGTAAATAATTTTATTCAAAAATTTTTGGACAATCGTACTTTTCTTCATATTTATGCCAATAATAATACTTTACGAACACATATTAAAACAGATATTCCTATCTCGTTTCGTGATGGAACTATAGGAAAAATATTAGGTTTTAAAAATAAGGAATTAGAAGGTCTTAAGGAGCACATTTCAGATTTTCCAGCGGAAATTATTAAAGTAAACGCCATAAACATCGATTGTAATATTGCCGAAGGATCATATTTAAATGGAAAACCTGTTCATATAATACATCAATTTTTTCCTAGTGTAGCTCCTGGTTTTAAAATAATAGAATCACCACAAAATGTCCTTTACTTTCCTGTTACTGTAAAGGTAATAGACAATATAAACATTAAAATAGTAGATCAAGATGGTGATCTCATCAATTTCAGAGGAGAAACGGTAACAGTAAGACTACATCTTAAAAAAATAGATGAATAATGGTTATTTTATATAATAAAAAAGTCTCAAATTATAATTTTTCAAAAAAATTTTACTCTAAAAACATTAATAAGAAAGATACTAAACGACATTTAACTAGTAATAAATTAAACTCTCAAAGGTTAACACCTTCTAATAAAAAATTTCTGATAAGTTTAGGTTTCAAACTAAAATAAAATGGAATATTTAAATGTAAAAGAAAATATTCTTGTAGATGAATCAATATTAAGCTGGGAAATACTATCATTTGAACCTTTCAATCCTACAAAACTTGGATTAAATGATGAAATTAGAATTGCTCTACAACAAACAGGAAAATATCCTTTACCTTGCAAAAGTGAATTATATTTAGAATTTCAAGTTACCAAAGAAGATGATACTCCATTGGCTAATACGGTATTAATCAACAATGCTCCAGCATTCTTGTTTAAAGAATTACGTTATATTTTAAATGGTGTTACAATTGATTCAGTTCGAGATGTAGGAATTACTTCAACTCTTAAAGGATACATATCATTTAATCAAAACGAAAGTGCTAAATTGGAAAATGCTGGATGGTATCCAAAAACGAAACCTAAAGAAAAAATTATGACTGATGAAAAAGGAAACGTTTCCCTATGCGTCCCATTAAAAATGTACTCGGGATTTTTTGAAGATTATAACAAAATAATTTTAAATTCACAACAAGAACTAATACTAATAAGAAGCAATGATGACACTAATGCTTTAGTAACCACAAGTGATGATGAAAAACCGAAAATTAAAATAACCAAACTTTGTTGGCGAGTTCCACATCTTACTGTGGCCATTCCCCAAGAATTGGCACTAACGAAAATTATTGATAAAAACAATGATATTCTTCTTACTTTCCGAAGTTGGGAATTAATTGAATATCCAGAGTTATTAGAAAATACAAGACATAATTGGCCTGTCAAAACCTCCACAAAAATTGAAACACCAAGACATGTACTAATTGCTTTTCAAAAGGATAGACGTGGTAATTTAAAATCAGATATGAGTAAATTTGATCATTGTGACCTAAGGAATATAAATGTGTTTTTAAATTCAGAAAGATATCCTTACCAGGATCTTCAGCTTGATTTTAAAAATAATAAGTTTGCTACCCTGTATGAAATGTTTTCTGAATTTCGTCAAGTATATTATAACTTTCCAATAGAACCAATATTTAATCCCAAAGAATTTAAAGATAATGCACCTATTGCTTACATTAATTGCTCTCATCAGAGAGATTTATTACAATCCGGCCCAGTAACCATGAGAATTGAATTTGAGACAAAAGAAAAAATATCGGGAAAAACAGCTGCGTATTGTGTTATAATACATGATAAAGTATTTAGCTATAATCCATTAACAAAAATTGTTAAACAACTTTAACTTCTCCCACCACATCAAATATCATTATTAAAATGAAAATATATCGAATAAGATCAGTTGTTTCTATACCATAGTTTGTTGCACATCAAATGGAATGTACAAAATACAAAAAGAAAAAATAGAACTATTTTTAAAAAAAATTAAACATCTAAAAAATCTTATTGAAGACTATTCGAAAAAACAATTTGTAATAAAAAAATTTAGTACTTTAAAAATTTGCTAAATAAAAATGAGAATAGTTATGGATGTTCAAGGATTTAAGGATGAACACAACAAGTTTATTCCTAAAGAACTTGCAATGTTTGATGGACATAAAATGAGTCATTATATTTTTAAACCACCGTATCCACTACAAATGCTTCCACCAGAAACATACAAGCAAGCAGAATGGTTAATGAAATTTCATCACTGCATCAATTGGAATACAGGATATATTCCTCTTCATAATTTTTCATCTATAGTAAAAAACTTAACAGAAAAAGGAGAATTCATTTATATTAAAGGAGAAGAGAAAGCTAATTTTATTAGAAAATATTGTACTAAGCCAATAATTGAATTGGACGAACAACCTGTTTTAATTAAATCATCTCCTAAATGTTTTTATCATTCTCAATCACCTTCAATGTGTGCCCTTTCTAATGTATTCTTTATGTATAAAAATTTTTTTATGAATGAATAAATTAACAATGAATGTAATAATATTTTTTTTATTTATCCACATCCCCACATTACTAACAGAAAATTATATTTTCCTATCTTTACATAATCAAATATTTAAACATAACAGCCGTTACACAATAATAAAACAACTATAAAAATTTAAATATTTTATTTCACACTAACTTTAATTAACCAATAAATCAATACATAAATTTATTTCTTTATTGAGTCCAATTTTTTTAAGTTCATCAAAGAATTTTAACACATTTTTAGTCTTCAAAAATTCACTACACAATTCTGCTGCTTTTTTACAAAAATTTGCATGATCAACATATTTTATATATAACAATAAATCTTGACCCTCACTTTCTTCTTCAACTAAACAAGATAAATATCTGGAACATGCTTCGTTCATAATGAACCCTTCATAAAGGTCCCTCACAAAATTTTCAATTTTAGGCATCATCTTCACCACGCAATTTGATTAGTTCTTGTAATACAACAGGATCTCTAATATATTGGTTTAAATGACGAACTTCATGATGAAACCAACTTAACTTCACTAATTCACGTATAAACTGTACAATATCTTTCTTTTGAAAATAACGTTCGCACAATTTCACAGCCTCTGTATGGTTTTTGGATATATCCAAATAATATTGAAACCAAGATGGACCACTATCAACTGCATAATGTTCGAACTCAAAAGCAGAACTTTTACATTTTTTATAAAATTTTTGAATTAATAAATTTAATTCACTTTCGTTAGAAGCAGAAGACATATTTCATTTTAGTATGTTTTAAGCTGGTAAAGTGTTGCTTTTATAATCAAAATTTAAAGAAGGGATACAAGGTCATGTTAACATGTATACGAAGTAACTCGAATGTATACGAAGTAACTCGAATGTATACGAGATAATTCAAATGAGAAAACAAAAGAGGAGGAGGATGAAAAGCGTTGATGATACGAGGTTTTTTAGTAAGTATAATGAGAGATTTGAAAAGTATAATGAGAGAAGAAAAGAGGAGGAGGATGAAAAGTGTTGATGATTTACTCTTACTCCTCCTCCTCCTCTTTCCTTCTCTCATATATCCACTACTCAGGTCCACGTAATCACTTTCGTTACAGTGAGCAATATAGATGATAAGTGCTTGAACTAACCCGAATTTTTATAAAGGATCAACTTTGTTATAGTAAGCGATATTGGCGGTAAGTGCCTGAACTAATCTAAATTAATGTAAACAAAATGGTTTATTGTTGAATTCCACTTATCCTCCCATAGTTGGGAGCGGTAAAACATTTTTAGTGTCATAACAGATAATAAACATTGACCTCAAAACCAAATGTTGCTTTGAATGTGAACTATCCAAAATTTGCCGATCTCAATTATTGGGAAAATCGACAATAATTACTTCTGAGTTTCTGTAGTAAATGTTTATGAGATGTTTTAAATAATATTCTCGGGGTTGAGTGGTATCATGATAACATACTGGTCAATCTATCTTACTCTCTCAATTTAATCCATTGCAATTTATTTCTTTTTTAAGGTGAGATTGTATAATTGTTGCTTCGACAATGACAAAGAAGCATTTCTTTATACAATGCAAAAATTTATTATTGGATTATAATGGTTGAACATTAAGAACGAATGTATATATATATATATATATATATATATATATATATATATATATATACATACATTGGATCATCTTTGGAATATTAAGTCAGGTGTCGTACCTATAGACTTGTATGCTTGATGGTTATGGACTTAGATTGAGAATTAAATTTGGCTTCTTAAGCCAGTTAAATTTGGAAAAAGTGACCCGGCTTAATGGTCAAGAAGCCAATCTCTGACGTAGGGGTACCGTTGGCGTGGTGTTTTGGTGAGTGCCTGTGAGTCCGAGAGAAGTGGGTTGGTCGATCCAAGTATTTAGCGATACTTTCATGTACAAAAATGCTGAAAGTGACACAATTTAAATCTCTGTGAATTATCGTGTTCCTGAAATAATATGGGGCTCCGCAGATCATGCGTAAAACCTTGTTTTGCAAGCTCTCTATTCGCCTAAATCGAGACCAGCCAGTGGTGATCCAAGTTGGAGCACCAAATGACAGGATCGAACGCATGAATAACTTGTAGATGGTAAGTTTGTTCTTCAAATTTAACTTGCTATTTCAATGTAAGAGCGAATAAAGAGCCAGCCATGACGTTTTGGCCTTGGATAAAATATAATTTGTATTTAGTAGCCAATTCAGTCTTTTATCAAAAACTAGCCCCAAGTACTTGGCGCTATCCCGCCAGGGAATGCGCACGTTCGAGATGGACAACTTATTGTCCGGATTGTTAAAGCGTTTTCTTGAAAAAATGACTGCTTGTGTCTTTTTTGGATTAATTTTAATTTTTCAATCAGTCATCCATCTCTCAAGTTTGTTGATATGCCGCTGCAATCTCAACACAACATAACGTAATGGCCCGGAAGAGGTCGCAAACGCAGTATCGTCAGCGAACAGAAACAGCTTACTAAAATTGTCTGTCGGAATATCTGCCGTATATAAGTTGAATAGGGCCGGTGACAGAGGTAAACCCTGTGGCACACCAGCTCTAACATGCTACATATATATGAAGTAAAATGCGAACAGTAATTGCAAACTTCGTTCCATCATATCATTTCCGTGTTAGAGGTTGCACAGTTTGAATGAGTTGCTACAGAACACAATTTATCCCATTCCACCACCATCGAGATGATGGCCTACCTGTACCACCATATCGAGAAGAAAGTTAAAACTTACCCTCCCCGCTACAGTGATACGGCAGAGGTACATGTTTCGTTTTTATTAGACTCATCGGGGTACCGACATGCACCTGTTTGTGCAAAGGACAGATCGTAAGGAAGTATGCAACACTGAACGCGGCTTCACCGAACTCCCGCCGGATGGATATGTTTATGAGGCTTCACGGATTCTTCCACATGAGATGCAATAGCAGTGGGTATATCCACATTATGCCGTTGTAGTGCTGAAATCACATTCAGCAAACGTACAACTATATTTCACATATATATATATATATATATATATATATATATATATATATATATATTTATATATATAAAATAAAAACATCTAATTTTGAAATAAATATGAATGATTAACATTTATTTACGCCTGTATAGTTTGTTTATTTATATATTATGTACATCCTTAATTAAAAAAATCATAAAAAAATTTTTGTATTAGAAATATTATAACTTGATTCTCCATCCGAAACGGCATATTGTTTTCTTTATCATTTTTTTGTGTAGTGCGTAGATTTTTAAATCGAATATATTTTTCCGAAAATGTTTTTTTTTCACAAAATCAGCAATAACTTGATAAAAAATTGATTAAAAATAATGCCCCGGGTCTCATTTTAAAACTTATGCAATTGCCTTTCAAATGGAGTTGAGTTTTTAACGATACGTTTATATATGACTGCTATGCATGAGGTCAAAGTTGCACTTAAAATTTTTCAAAATTTTACAATTGCAAATATGCGCAGAAGAGACAATACTTATTCCAAAAAAAAATTGTTTAGATGACTTTGAAATGATATCACAAGAGCTTTCAAATGAAAGGTGCAAAAGTCTTTTATAATGCATAATTTCTGAAAGAAAAAACTCATTTTTTTTGTAGGTGAGCTTATACTTTTGAGCGGTAGTGTATATATGTATATACTGCAAAAAGTAAAAAAGACACCAATAAATAATAATTTTAATGAAAAGACTATCATCAAAATAATTAATAAACGTTCATATAAATTTTATAATAACGTAATAACAAAAAACATAGAACATAAACAGCAAAAATATGTAGCATTACCTTACACTAGTGAGCTGTTAGAAAAAATAAAATACATTTTAAAAAAGCATTATTAATTAAATACACTGTTCACAAATTTAAAAAGTAAAACTCCTCTCATGAATAAATGAAATGTAATATATTCGATCCCTTGCACAAATTGTCCCAAAAAATATATAGGAATGACGAGCCAATTGCTCAGGAACAGATTAAATGGCCATAAATATACGAAAAATGCCTCAACAGCGTTAAACAAACACACACAGGACGAAAAACATACTTTTGATTATAACAGTACCATAATAAAAAACAAAGATATGAATTACCAAAAATTACAGTGATTGAAATTAAAAAAGATAAAAACACTGTTAACGACAGAACAGATATGGAAAATTTGAGCCACATTTACACAAGCCTAATTTAAACAAAAATATTAAGTATTCGATCCTGTCAAATAGGAATCAAAAATTGAATATCCTCTTAAACATAAAAGTAAACGTATACCTTATTTTGTTTTTTCTGTGCATTGTAAAATATAAAAAATATATAAAAAATAAAACACACTCGCATTCCATGTATCCTCAGTAGACGATATAAAGATTGAATTTCATTAGTAATAGAGTAACAAAATGTCAAGGTGTGTACCGGTAAAATTAAATATTTTTTAAAAAATTTAATACTGTTTTAAAGTGTCTTGTTTGTTTTTTAAAATTGTAGATATGTTTCTTATGTGAATGTTTTAAATATATAAAAATATTTTTAGGACGGAAAAAATTTTGAAAATGCCTTAAATAAAGGGCGAAACGTCAATTGTTTTGCATTTTTTGTAAAATAAAGAATCCAAACCCAAGAAAAGATATATATATATATATATATATATATATATATATATATATATATATATATATATATATATATATATCTGAAAAATTTGACCCCTGTATTTGCTACCTAAACACTCTACCATTTACACATATAAATAAATAATAAATATTCATAACAAAACAATACTACGTGGGAACATAACTGCACGTAACGTAACGTGATTTGGTGCTCTTATAATTTTAACCATTTAAAGTAGTTTAAGTCATTAACGGTTTTGGCAAGGCATTACCATAATATTTTGGTTACTAGAATACACCTTTTTACATTATTAAATGTTAGGAGAAGATAATAATAAAACAAATTCGTTTTTAAAGAATTACTTTCCTGATTAACCAAATAAATCTAAAACAGAGTGAATACACTAGCGCCATTTATAATGGTACTTTAAAAAAAGTGGTGCCTTTACAACCCGAAGTTTTTAAAAATTACAGGTGTATAAGAATAATATATGATCGAGAATTACCAATATTCCAAAGCACACAAATAGAATTTTAAACAGAACTGTTGAACATCTACAAATAGTTTGAACTCTAATTGAAAAATGCACTGAAAATATTCCAATTTGGATACAGGTACTTCATTGACCTTAACAAGGCTTTCGATTTAATTGGAAGGTCAGTCGTTGAACGAGCTCTGAAGAACGTACTGATAGATATGCTGGGTGAAAACTTTAACTGTAATAAATTTGGTAAAAAAGCCCATTATTTATCTGAATTGTCACATTTATAGAAAACTTTTATGAACGTTTTGACAGGGAGTATAGAGGTGAGGACATCTGTATCTACATTCACAGTTAGTGCTTCTGTGCACTGGCTAGCCAGAATAAAATCACGCTTACATAGGTGCTGAACAACAAAAGTACATAAGGGAATGAAGCAAAGAAAAAAAAAGCCCAATATCAAGAGCAAAAATAAAAACATCCTTTTTTCTGCATGACACTTACCTTACTTTCCAGGATGTCGTTGTCTTGCTTTAACGATGTCCTCTCAATTTCTAGCTTCTGGAGTTTGACTTTTAATGCTTCTAGTTGTTCCTGCAACAAGAAAAAAATTGTTATCAAAATGTTATATTCTATATAAAATCTTAAACTAATTTACCATAAAAATAGATTAGCGGTTTCGAAAAATTATTTAAACAATATTAAAACAAATATGCTAATAATGAAACATGTTTAACAAACGTATAAATTCCTAACCTCTAAAACAATTTATTCTTATTACAAACAGTTGAAAAGTCCTAAAAGAATCATACCGTTATTACCTGTTTTTGTACATTTAAAAACTTATCTATATTTATTGAAAAATATTGATATCAAAAATACCTCAATCAAAAACATTATTTGGCAATTCGTCTTGAAGCAAAACATAAAATCATCTGTAACCATAGCAAATCGGTATATAGCCTATTTCCTTGGTATAACGTCACAAGTTTTTTCGTTTTCTGTTATTATTCTTAAAAATGCGTTTTCATTTAATAACTAAAATATATTATAAACCCGAACCGAAAATAATGAAAGAGAAACCAAGACTAAATAGCAAAAAAGGCAGGAAGTTAAAACATTTAATTTCACGTATATTTTTGTGTTTCTTAAAATTTTAAAGCGGTTAAAGCGAAAGAAACACGAGTTGGCATCGCTGTAATCAGCTGATCATACAAGAACGATTTAACAGATTATCTACATTAGAAACGGTCATGTAGATTACAGACATTTATAAAGAATATATATTTTAGAAGGAGGATGATTCCTTCTTGGTAATTATAGCAAATAAAATTTTTATAAAAAAAAATTGAACCGACTTCTGAAAGTGCGCTAAAAAGTGAAAAATAACTATCAATTTTTATATGAAATTGAAATTTTTAAAGTCGACGCCAAACTAATACCTGACAAAATGTAATTCACATAAATAGATTAAAAATACTGTATTTGTAATTGCTTTCTTACCATAATTATTATATATTAGTATTTATTTATTTCATTTAGAAATAATTTGGCGCCGACTTCAAAAATTACAATTTCATATAAAAATTCATAGTTATTTTTCACTTTTTAGCGCACTTTTAGAAGTCGATTCAATTTTTTATATAAAAATTTTATTTTTCGATTTTAAGTTTTGAATTCATTATGATATCCATAAATTGTTTGGACTAAGTATTAAGCGAGATTAGTGTACCTCGTAAGGACGCCATGGTGACAAAAAGTACCCATTTTATCCAAAGTTGTAAATCACCCTAAAATGAACCACTAAAAATTCTTTGATTCTTAGAGTTCTCCAAATACTAGTGAAATTGTGTCAAACAAATATTTAGTCAATCATAGTAAATCCCCTATCTTAAATTTCAAATTAATTTTAGATTGGTAATATATTCACCAAAACCTCCCAATATCGATATTTAAAGAACTGAGACGTAAATTTCTTAGCCCGATATATTTTATACTGCAGATTGAGTTTCTATAAGCCCCAAGAACTCCGCAATATCAATTTTAGACGAAATCGGAAAATGTACAATTTTCAGTCCCTCATAGTGTATCTTATCAATAGTTGTAAAAAATTAACTTCATATTCGTAGTACACCACCCCGAAGACCCCCTAATACCAAATCTGAAACAATGCTAATAAGGTAAAATTTTCAACTCACCATATTGGATCCGCCATATTGAATTTCAAAAAAATAATTTTAACGTCTTAATCTGATCTAAATCTAAACTCTCTAGTACCAATTTAGGATAAAATACAGAAATTTCAAATTTCTAGACCATATTGCATCTGACATATTAGATTTTCTTAAAATAATTTTATATTCTCTATTTACATCCTTAAAAACGATTCAGTCCCACCTTAAACAAAATCGAAAAATGTAAAATTTGATATTGAATCCTTAAAAAATTCTTTCAAATTCATGATTTACACCCTCAAGAACCCATAGGGGATTTTTGAGGGTGTAAATATCAGTTTTGGAAAAAATCGAAAAATGTAGAATTTTTAGGACGCCATACCGAACCCGCCAGATTAAGTTTTTCAAAAAATATTTTAAATTCGTAATTAGCACTAACAAAAATCCCCCAATACTGATTTTAGACAAAATTGAAAGATGTAGAATCTTTAACCCGCCATCATAGATCCACCATATTTATTTTTTTTAATAATTTCATATTAGTAATGTGCTATCCCAAAAACTTCCCTATATCAATTTTGAAAAGAATCGGCCAAAATTAATTTTTTTATCCGCCATATTGGATACGCCATATTTTAAAATTTTTAAAAATAATTTCAGATTCGGTATGTGCGACCCCGAAAACTCCCCCATACCAATTTTGGAGAAAATCGGACAAAAATGAGTATTTTGTCCGCGATATTGAATTTTTTAAAAATATTTTGGATTCGTTATGTGCGACCCCAAAAACTCCCCCACATCAATCCGTCATATTGGATACGCCATATTTTAAATTTTTTTAAATAATTTCAGATTCGTTGTATACGCTCCCGAAAATTCTCCCATAACTAATTTTGGGGAAAATCGGACAAAATTCATTTTTTTGGCCGCCGTATTGTCAGTGTCATCTTGGATTTTACTGCACCAATTTCATCCAAAAAAATATGGGACCACCGCAGCAACTTTCTGAATATAAAGAAAAATATTTCATTCAAATCGATGCCGCCGTTCCGGAGTAATCGGTGTACATACATAAAAAAAACATACATAGTCGATGAATTGAGAACATCCTTCTTTTAGAAGTCGGTTAAAAAAAGAAGGATTTACAAATAAATTTAGAAATTTGAAAAACAGTTTTAGAAAATGTGTAACTAAACAAAAATAAGACTAAAGTAAGGGTAATATGAGACGAACAAGAAAAACATACGAATTGACAGGATAAATATGGATCAAGTGAAGATTTTTCGATATTTAGCAATAGAAATCAAAGACACAGAAAATCAGGAAATGAAAATTAACAGCGGAATAGAAAAAAAACATGAAAGGTATACCGTGCAAGGAACAAAATATTTATAAGTAAGAAAAAATCTCCAGAAAAGCGTTTGAGTGTGAACAAAGAGACAGAAAAGTAAAATACATGCACTCAAAACGAAGGATCTTAAAAGAGTTACAACAATTAAAGAAAGAATAAGAAATACAAAAATAAGAGAGGATTAAGCCACATTAGCCTTTATAGACAGGAAACAATTGATTTCGTAGGGTTACCTACCATAAGCAAGCAATTCAACATGAAAATATCCATCGATAAAACTAAGTCAATTGTAATGAGCAAAGTACCCTTAAGATGCAAACTAGTAGTGGATGACAAACCAATAGAACAACTCATGACCTTTAATTACTTAGGAGTTGAGATATCCGCAAACCAAGACAGAACAAGAGAAGTAAGAAACCAAGTAAACAAGGCAAATAGAATCTCAGGAAGCCTGGCGGATATAATATGGCACAACACATACATGAGCAAGGATGCAAAAACAAAAATCTACAAGACCTGTATTCGACCGATAATGACGTACGCAATAGAGACGAGAGCTGACAACACAAAAACAAAATCAATTCTAAGAACTGCCGAAATGAAAGTACTAAGAAGAATATCGGGATACACATTAAGAGATCACATACGCAATTCAACAATACGCGAGGAACATGGAATGCAGGATATAGTAAGATGGGGACGGAAACGCAGAAGAGCCTGGAATGAGTACGTAGGAAGAATGGCGCAAAATAGGATAGCGATAATCGCCCGAGATGGAACACCGGAAACCAGAAGACCAATAGGTAGACCACCTAAAAGATGGAGAGAGTCCTGGATTTCAGCATCAGGCAGTAAGCCTATAACATGAGGAAGAAGAAGAAGAAGACCTACAAAGGATGAAGAATACGAGACCGGTCAAAGTTTGGGAATTAAAAACACACAGTAAAATTTTATAAAAAAATTGAGTTTCAATAAAGCACTCAAAAATCGAAAAATTTTAATAAATATTATCGTCCAAAATCCGAATCTATCAACAGTTTAAAGCCATATTTAAGTAACAAACCTGGGCCGTTAATGACAAATTAGTGTAATAAACAATCTCAATACATTTTAGGTCGTTCATTCACCGATGTGTTTAGTTTAACGCTTTAGTTTTAATAAATATACCCCAGTTTAAATGATATTTTAAACAAAATAAAAACGACACTAAAGTCTTTTACAAAAGGATCAGAATAATCATGGCTTTTATAGCCAGTAATAAGACGTCGAGTTTATAATGTAAGATGATCAATTTTCTCCACTAATTTCTTAGGCAATATTTTAAATTCCTAATTATTTAGAATTCCTTTTCATTAGCTACGATGACTATTATAATTTTGTAATTATATAGATAAATGAAGATTGATTTACAAGTACAGTAAAGTAGATTAAATCAATAATAATAAGAAAAAACTAAAAAGTGACATAAAAGACTAAGTGGTTACTAAATTACTCAGTGATTATACTTAATTACTATGTTTATATTTAGTGATTCATACCTATTTAATCGAGTGGCAAAAATTGTATATTTGTATTTAATTGTGTTTGATCGATGACCTCAAAAACCGTTAAACTGACGTAGATATTGCCAATCTGTTTTTGACCATTTTTTTTTCAATATTTCTCATACAATAGTGAAGGAAATTAACTTACAGTTTTCAAACAAACTTTTGCAAGCAGGATACTAAAAAAATGGAATTTAAGGTCATATTTGTATACAATTTTATATTTCTTTTTAAGGGTATTTGCTCCATTCTTCTTCTTCTTCTTCTTCCTCTTGTTATAGGCTTACAGCCTCTTTTTTCCAACTCAATCATTCATCTCATTTGATGTTGATATCCAGGACTCTCTCCATCTTTTAGGTGGTCTACCTATTGGTCTTCTGGTTTCCGGTGTTCCATCTCGGGCGATTCTCGCTATCCTATTTTGCGCCATTCTTCCTATGTGCTCATTCCAAGCTCTTCTGCGCTTCCGTCCCCATCTTACTATATCCTGCATTCCATGTTCCTCGCGTATTGTTGAATTGCGTATGTGATCTCTTAATGTGTATCCCGATATTCTTCTTAGTACTTTCATTTCGGCAGTTCTTAGAATTGATTTTGTTTTTGTGTTGTCAGCTCTCGTCTCTATTGCGTACGTCATTATCGGTCGAATACAGGTCTTGTAGATTTTTGTTTTTGCGTCCTTGCTCATGTATGTGTTGTGCCATATTATATCCGCCAGGCTTCCTGAGATTCTATTTGCCTTGTTTACTTGGTTTCTTACTTCTCTTGTTCTGTCTTGGTTTGCGGATATCTCAACTCCTAAGTAATTAAAGGTCATGAGTTGTTCTACTGGCTTATCATCCACTATTAGTTTGCATCTTAAGGGCACTTTGCTTATTACAATTGACTTAGTTTTATCGATGGATATTTTCATGTTGAATTGCTTGCTTATGGTGTGGAATGCAAATAGAAGTCTTTGGAGGTCGTCTTCATTTTCCGAGACTATGACGGCGTCATCAGCGTAACATATTATTGTTATTTCCCCGGTATTCATTCTGTACCCTGGTGCCGCTCTTTTGACGTTCTCAATTATTTGGTCCATTACTATGTTAAACAGTAATGGACTCAGAGAAGTCCCCCTGTCGTATGCCCGACGCTATCGGTACATCCTTAGTTAGGTTGCCGCTTACTGAGATTTATGTTGTGGTGTTGGAGTTTAGCTGTTCAACTATGTTAATTAAATTGTTTGGGATGCCTTTAATTCGCATTATTTGCAGAATATCATCCAGTCTCACCCTATCAAAGGCTTTAGTGAGATCTATAAAGCACATAAAAGCCAGCTTAGTAAATTCAATAGATTTCTCTGCTATCTGTCTTACGATGAATATGGCATCTACTGTAGATCTGTTTTTGCGGAAACCTTGCTGTTCTTCTGATATTCTGCAATAGTCAGTTATTATACGTTCAAGGATTTTGGTGAATAATTTCCTTATTGAATTTAATAAAGTTATTCCTCTACAGTTTTCCGTGATCTTCCTATCACCCTTCTTGAAAATAGGTACTGTTATACTTTTCTTCCAATCTCGGGGTATCTCTTGCTCCATTCAATATTACAATAATATCTTTGAAGACTGAGCAAATTGTTTAAAATTATTTTCTTGTTTTGTGTAGACAATTGGACTACCAGAGTCATAGGACTATACACTAACTGCTTATCTCAATAGTTTCTTAATAGATCTACGAACATCGTATTAAGATTATCAAACTTAACGTTAGATAAAATCTTATTCAATGAGAAAATAATAGCGGTGTAATTGCAGACGCAAGGTTGTCTATTTGCAAAGCTTATTTTGTAGGATTATTAACAAAGTATCACGTTATTGCATGATATATTATATTATTTTAATTGATACACGCAAAAATCGTTATTGTTGTATTTTTATATAGTTACTATAATTTTATTGTTCTTTTTTATGTCAGTTGCCAAAAGATGGGATTAATTCGTGAACATTGTTGTGCTATTAGTTTTCACAACTTTCGACGTGAGGGCATCGATGAACGTTATTCTTTATATTACGACGAAGCAGGTGCTTCAAAACTTATTAAGAAGATCGTGGTATTCCATCATAAACCAGAACCCACAAAAGTTGCTCGTGCACGGAGAACTTTGAAGCAAATATTTACCTGTTTCTACGGAAAAACCTAGCCATATTGCAACCGTGTCTTTAGAAAATTGTAAAATGGTTAATTCTGAATGGTACACAACCATTTGTTTGCTAGAAGTTCTCGGTAAATTGAGCAAAACAAACAAGAAACGGTGGAACATTTTCCATCATAACAATAAAAACTCTAATACATCTGCTCAAATAAGTGACTTTTTGAGCGCCCAAAACGTGGAATTGATTGGCTACCCACCGTACATCCCTAATCTGGCACCCAATGATTTCTTTTATTCCCATACATTAAGAACAAACTCATGGTAAATAATAGTTTACGCTAGAAGATGCGATTGATGCGTCAAAACTCCATTTAGGATTGGTTTAAATGCGTGCAAAAGTGTATTATTGATCACTGTAGAGAATGCGAGGGTCGTTTGAAAAGTCCATGCAAACATTAAAACTACTTAATTTTTATGGATAAACCTTTTTTATTATTCAACATAGTCTCCTTTTAAGCTTATGCACTTCGTCCAACATTGCTCTAGTTTGTTGATCCCTCCCGAATAATACGATTTGTTCAAGTCCGAAGGAGCCAAATCCGGAGAATAGGGGGGGGGGGGGTGAAATGAGTTGGAACCCTATTTCCATTAATTTTACGGTCCCAACTGCTGAGGCGTGAGCTCGTGCATTGTCGTGATGAAAAAGAACTTTTTTGTGGGCCAATCGTGGACGTTTTTCTTGCATCTCGGTTTCCAAACGGTCCAATCATGATGAATATTATTCAGCTGTAATAGTTTTACCCTTTTCTAGATAGTCGATGAAGATTATTCCTTGCGAATCTCAAAAGACACTCGTTATAACCTTCCCGGCCGAAGGAATGGTATTCGCCTGTTTCCCCCTCGGCAACGCATTGTTTAGATTGTTCTTTGTTCTCAGGAGTATAGTGATGTATCCATGTTTCATCCACGGTGACGAAACGACGCTTAAAGTTCTGAGGATTTCGCTGGAACAGCTGCAAACCGTTCTTGCAACACTTCACACGATTTCGTTTTTGGTCAATCGTGAGCAATCGCGGCACCTTTCTTGCTGATAGCTTTTTCATGTTCAAATATTGGCATAAAATATTAGTACCCGTTCACTCGAGATGCCTACAGTACTAGCAATCTCACGCACCTTCACTCTTCTGTCATTCACCTTTCATGGATTTTGTCATTGTTTTCTGGAGTAGTAAGCTCAGAACGTTCAGCGTCTGTTGTGCTCATAAGGCAACTCCGAAAATTTTGAAACCACTTATAAACTATTCTAATCGAAGGTGTACAGTCATCATAATGTTTATCGAGTTTCTGTTTAGTGTCCAGAGGCATTTTGCCTTTCATAAAGTAATGTTTAATCAACACACGAAATTCTTTCTCGTCCATTTTTGGAGAATCACTTGACTTCCTCGATGTCATATACAAAGAAGTAGGTCGAGTCGGCTGAAACTTGGTGTTTAATCTTCCAAGAGATGCTACTAACCGAAAATAACCTCGATACGCACCAGTAGTGCCAACTCGCTAACTTTGCATGGACTTTTCAAACCAGCCTCGTATTTTGAAAAACAATAAAACCATTTTCAGTGATAAATATTTGTTTTTGTTTGTTACTCCGGAAAGAGAAAAACTACCCTAGTAAAATGTTTAGTATATTTGCAAGTAATAAAACTTGTAAACTTGAAAATATCCAAGCAACATAACTTTTGCATATGCTAACCTGTGTACATTTTGGTTGGAGGAAATAGAAACCACTTTACCATATAAGTCTATATTAATCATCTGATTACAGCTCACAATATTTAGAAAATATAAATCATAGAAAAATAATTTATTTTGTAGGTAAGTCCAAAGCGATATAAAAATCAGTGTCCAACCTATGGAATATAGTTGAAAGGACAACTATAGACCGCAATCTCTAGAGAGAGAGAGAGAGAGAGAGAGAATTAAATTCAGTTTGAAGAATTGGGAGTTAATAAAGCTAAATAACGAATTCCAGATACAGATTGAGTGTAATCCAGTCGTTATGATATAATGTTTAGTAATTTTTCTTAGTTTGTTTCCCTTATCTCGGTATCTTTCAATTTAATTTCATTTTCCATTCCATTTCTATCATAAATCTGGGCATGTATGGTCTAACAAAGAAAGTTCTTCCAGTGAAATTGCTGGGGTGTAGTCAGTCATGATCGTTATAGATACATAGATATGGAGTTATCCATAAATTACGTAAGGATTTTTTGCTACAGAAAATACGCAGCTACCTCCCCCTCAAACTCTTACATAATTATTCCTATTTTTTCATTTTCAAGATCGAGAATAGAGTAGAAGTCTCCAAACTACGGTCCACGGGCCAACAATGGCTCCGAAGCAACACCAAATCGTCCCGCTAATTTTTTCTTTGATTACACAATAACTATCGTAGATAATGAAACTCAATATTATTACTGTAATTAATGATTTTTATCCTAAAAACTGCCAATAGGTGACATATATATGTAATTCACAAAATAAATATTATAATAATATATAATATTTTGAAAATAATTGTTTGTAAGCACCCGTGAACGGAAATTTTATCCCCAAATAAGGTTCCTTAATATGCTTCAGATTCTAATTGATATTTTGATAATAACTATAATATAATATATTACTTTTAATGCGAAAAGTAAACTGAACGAAGAAATTTTGACCGTAAGGGTTGCACCCCTTAATTTTTTTTTTTCAATTTCTTCTTGTTTGTGCTTATATCTATAAGAATATTTCAAAATGAGCTAGTAATAATTGGAAAAAGTACTCTCAATACGGCCGATAGATTTCTTTATCTCTTACTGAAATTTAGATTTTTAGAATTTCGCACTACTCCGGTGACTGTATAGATGTCGTTTGGCTGGTGATATTTTTCAATCTAGCATCGAAATCGGCAGTTTTTTAATATCCCAGCAATATACTTTGGAATTTATATTTTATATAGCAGTTGTTTCCTGTAAATATTGCTCTTGGTTCTTTACAGCTCCAATGACGAGACCATAAGGTAGTCAAAACGTTTATAGAGAGAGGACTAGAGTTGTATTTGCAGGAAAGAAACTGTATATATTCTTTTCTTTTCGCTGCCTGAAAGGATAATACATATAAACAATTATTGTAGAAACCAACCTGTGCATAAAATGCGTCCAAACCTCTCTCATAAGCTAAAACAGTCTGATACATTAAATTCTACAAGGTTCGATAAGAATTTAGAGAATGATAAAAAAGCTTCGGTTTAAACTACAACTTTTTTTGATCTGATACTACTAATTACTTCGATATGTAAAAACAATTTACCTAGATTATTAATTTGTCCCCGAGTCCTAATTAATGAAACTGTAACTAGGCAAATACCTGCGTTCGCATAGTTTATATTAAAAAAAAACAATAACCACACCAAAGATGAAACGTATTAAGTTGATTAAAAACAGCTAAAAAAAGTCTTAATCTTGTTTTGAACGATAAAACCTTAATTAGTAACTGGATCGGTTGCAAGATTGATATCTCGTCTTTTTCATATAGGTGAAATAATTTGCTATTAATTATTTAATTGAAATAGATCTATAAGTACATATATCAAAAATAATTAGAATTAATAGTTATTTATTAACTTATTAATAGCTTCACATTTCTTTAAAACGATAAAATAATTCCTAGAAGAAATTCCGTATCATGTCATAGTTTTCAAAAATTTAAAAATATACAGGATGTTAAGAAACAATTTGATGGATGTATGCGGATATGGAGATGTGTGCATTGAGATCTGAATGATCTATTACGCCTCCCTTCTGCTTCGTTGGGGACGCCTCGCCGATTAAAACAAATCATCCAATGATATTTCTCTTAGGAAACTCAATGTAGGCCGGGGTTGGCTAATACATTCCTTGAATTTCTTCTGGGTATAGTTCCCTAGAAGTATCTTGGCTTGTATCATTCCTTGTTGATTTATCCAAAAATTAGATCTCCTATTTTCTTCCTATCTTTTAAGTTCTTCTAGTGTTGGGCTATTGCTAATCTCCCGAAACGCATCAAACCCAAGAAACAGTGTTTTAGTCTCCTTTTTTGCGAGTTCGTTTACTATTTAATTTTCTTCTACTCCAGTGGGTAACCATGTTATTCTTTCCTAGTTTGTTTCCCGTCTTGACTAAACTTGGCGAGCTGATTCTATATGATAAAAGAAAGGTAATAGGTCATTTAGAAAAGCATCAAAATCCTAGATACAGATAATTGGAACTAAATTTTTTATGTTGTTTTAAATTAATATTCAATTTATATCTGGATGAATCACGTTGAACGCGTCTCACCCGCAGATAAAGTTATTTTCCTCACTGTGTATTTGATTTTAGTTACTTTTATCCATTAACCGTATTTATACATTCCTAATATCTATAAAGGTCATCTCTGTATTATGTGTAGTGTGTGATTTTAGTTCCCTATATGATGTCCGTATAATCAGTCATGGTTTGCAGCAATTGATTTACCAATTTTCCGCGTGATGTATTTTGATGTACGTACTCGCTTACTCTCTGTGAACTCCTTAACATTTGCATAGTTTCTTTTAGACACAGTAATTAATGTCACTTTAAGGGGTTGGTTTCATTTTAGTAAAGTGGTGGTTTAAGTAGTTATTTGAACACTGATCATTGTATATTCTCCTGTTTTTTCTCATTTACAGCACTACCTTAAACCAGAGCGACCACTGGTTCGGCTCGGTTCAGACCACTCGGCTCCGCGCAATCGGCCCGTTTTGATTTACACGTAAATAAATGAAAGGCCGCTCACTGATTCCGACCGGCCAGAACGCTTCCGCGCTTTCGGAATCGGCGTCTTCGACTATTCTCAAGAGGGCAAAAATTGCCGAAAGGTTGAAAGCGTTCGATTATTTTAAGAATAGATAGTAACTGCTAAATGTTCCTCTGGTGGAATCGATTTTCGAAGGTTAGTATTTTGTTTCCTGAGCAGCAACATATTTAAAATTTCATAAAATTTTATACTAGACATTCTAAAATATTTGAAAAACTTTTCATTGTCGATCAACAACTCTGGAAATAAATGATAAAATTCCCCGTGAACTTTTCTTGTAAGGTAAATATCATGAACCCAATATCTTCGTCTCCGCTTTTCCCCCACTTCCGCTTCAAGACAGACTAGAGCAGCCACAACAATATCCTCCTCACAGTTAGGAGAACTACTAATTTTATTCACTTTTCATCAAAAATAACAGCTCTACAAACTCTAATAGCTAAAGCAGTTTTAATCACTGTTTAGTCTGAATTGTGCGGAACCAGTGAGCGGGGGCCATCGGCGTTCTGACTGAAGTGGACGGAACGGACCGAGCCGAGACGATCAGTGGGCGCGCTGCTTAACTGTAAGACATGTTTAAAATTCATCTACTTTTTTTTGGTTAACTATCGGTTTTAAACTAGGAAATATTGTTTTTTTACGTAATCAATTTTTTCCTAAAGCGTTTCCCTACTCTTATTGATGATCAACGCTCTACCGAGGAGTTTTTAAGTCTTATATATATATATATATATATATATATATATATATATATATATATATATATATATATATATATTTATATATTTATGCGGCCTTCACGGATTCCCCCGTGTGAGATGCAATAGCAGTGGATATATCCACATTGTGCTGTTGTAGTGCTGAAATCACATTCGGCAAACGTACAACTATATGCAACTCCGTATGTAAATGAAGTAAAATGCGAAACAGTAAATGCAAACTTCCTTCCATCATATCCTTTCTGTGTTAGAGATGAGTCTAGTAGAGACGAAACATGTACCTCTGCCGTATCACTGTGGCGGGGAGGGTAAGTTTTGACTTTCTTCTCGGTATGGTGGTACAGGTAGACCACCATCTCGATGGTGGTGGAATAGGATAAATTGGGTTTTATAACAATTTATTCTAACTGTGCAATCTCTAACACAGAAAGGATATGATGGAAGGAAGTTTGCATTTACTGTTTCGCATTTTACTTCATATATATATATATATATATATATATATATATATATATATATATATATATATATATATATATATATATAATTTATTTTTGTATCTTAAACCTTTGTTAATATTTTTCTGGAATTCTTTCTTGGGTACAGGTTTTTTATTTGAAAATCAAAAAACGACAATTTTTCCGACGTTCCGCTCTAACATAGTGAGCTTCTTCAAAGTTATTTTATATTCATGTCGAATCTTGAAAGTAGCTTTGTTCGAATGTTCAACATTCGAATAGGACTTGTTGATTCCTAAAATAGGAAATAAGAATTTTCCCTCAGCCATTAGCAACACGGTATTAGTTACTCACCCAAATTTCCTCCCAAAATGCAACGGCCTAAAAGAATGCAAATTTGCCTAAACATCAACTGAATAGGTCACATAACCCCAAAAAAAGGTAAACAAATCCTTGAAAATACTAGAAAAAAAAATTCGGAAAACTGTGACCAAGATAGATAAATGTAACAATTTAATTTGAAATAATCAGCACAACAAAAGATATCTTATAAAAAGGTAAATAATAACATTCTATTCAAATATAAACAACCCAAAACAGTGCCGTAGAGTTGCCGACCTAAAAATACAAGTTATGAAAGAATTTTAATTAGGGCTGTATTTCTTATAGCCAAATTACTGAAAGATAAAGAAAATAATTAAGTTGGGAAGAAAATTTGCAAGGGAGGGAAGTTTGGAATGGCTCGAAAAACAATAGGTCCAAAAATGCAACGAATATTAGGCTGTTATACGAAGGAGAAAAGAGAAATGCTTAATAACAATGATATAGTGCTGCCCAAAACGTGAATATTAGCAAAAAGAAGATAAAATTAACCAAATTAACTATAGTAAATTTAAGATAAATTTTTAACCGTGACACTATGTACTGAGCTTTACATTTCCTTGATTTCAATTTTTGAATGGTTTGATCAATTATCAAGATATTATCCTTAATATCCTTCAGGCATTATAATTTAAATATGACTTCTGGCATATGACCGCCACGGCTGGCTCGGACGTAGTCTAATCTGGAGGTCCAATTTTCGATGACTTTTTCCAACATTTGTGGCCGTATATCGGCAATAACGCGGCGAATGTTGCCCTCCAAGTGATCAATCGTTTCGGGGTTATCGGCGTAGACTAGCGACTTCACATATCCCCACAGAAAATAGTCTAGCGGCGTTAAGTCGCACGATCTTGGAGGCCAATTCACAGATCCGAAACGTGAAACTATGCGGTTACCAAACGTTTCCTTCAATAAATCAATTGTGGCACGAGCTGTGTGACATGTTGCGGCGTCTTGTTGAAACCACAGCTCCTGCACATCATGGCTGTTCAATTGATGAACGAAAAAGTCAGTAATCATGGCTCTATAGCGGTCACCATTGACTGTAATGTTCTGACCAGCATCGTTTTTAAAGAAGTACGGACCAATGATTCCATCAGCCCATAAAGCACACCAAACAGTTAGTTTTTCTGGATGTAACGGTGTCTCAACATACACTTGAGGATTATCATCACTCCAAATACGGCAGTTTTGTTTATTGACGTATTCATTCAAACAAAAGTGAGCTTTATCGCAAAAACAAAATTCGCTTATGAAAATCGGGATCAACGGCAATCTTGTTTTGGGCCCATTCACCGAATCTACGCCTTGCTAGGTGATCGTGTGGCTTCAATTCTTGCACGAGTTGGATTTTGTAAGCACGCAAACCAAGATCTTTCCGCAAAATCTTCCATAGAGTGAATGGACACATATCCAATTCCTGTGCACGATGGCGGATAGACTGATTCGGGTCTTTCTGTACGCTACGCTCTACAGCAGCAATGATTTCTTCTGTACGCACTACACGACGTCTGTGTGGATGCGTATTATCTTTTAGAGTATACGTGGTGCGAAAAAGTTCCATAGTTAATCGAATTAATTGCTCTGATGGACGATTATGTTGACCGTAAAATGGACGTAGTGCGCGATAAATATTTCGAACAGAACCATGATTTTCAAAATAAATTTGCACAATTTGGAAGTGTTGTTCAGGCGTCAGTCTATTCATGTTGAAATGCCAAACCAAACTAAACATAAATCACTTGACAGCTGACAAAATGGCCGCCAGTTAAAAAAGTGTTGCCAACTTAAAGTTTTATACCTCTATGAAAACACCCTTTATTTGAATGTAATCGACAATTTTCTCAACCGGGACATTCAAAAGTGGTATTTTATTGTTTACTTATTTTTCCATGTTAAGCTTATCACCTTTAAACTGTCCGTAAGCCTTAATTTTTAAAATATTCCCAGGAAGGAAAAATTTAAAATTTTTTAATTATATTTAGTGGTAGACTCGGAATGTCCTTCAGAAAATTGCACTCAGTAGACAAGCTTAAGTTCGATTACCTACGATTTCTTTTACAAAATAATAGCAATTTTCCTTAATTTTATTTACATAAACCTTATAACATGCTCCACAATTTTCAGTCAATCAACCTACGTTAGCTTCGTGAACATGCAATCTTGCGTTCGTCTTTGCGCTTCTAATGTAGTTCTTTCTTCCACATAATTATTTAAGAATTACTTAAATGTAGAGTCCTGCACCAATTAAAAACTAATCTAAATTCTGTGTTTAAGGCATCATTTGTCGACTACGCCCATTGATTACCACTATGTGTTTTATTAGCCTTATTTTCCTTTAAATTAATTATTTTTTTTTATTTAAGGAAGTGTGAATATTTTATTGACTCTTTCAGTATACAAAAGGCACCAAAATAACCCTAGCGTTTCATAAATATAGGTGTCAGTTTTTAGAGATAAAACTTGATATTTTAGATGCTTCGGACAATTATCCAAAAAAAAGGTATAGCCCATGGAAATTAGACAAAAAAGTATCTCTTTTTGGAAAAAAATGCGACCTGCGATTTTATTGTGTAAAGCGTTCATTTTGGCATCCTTTAAAACAAACAAAATGACGGCCCAAAAATGGTCACTTTCTTCTGTTTTTCCAGTTTTTCTCGAAAACTAAAGTTTGTATAAGATCGAGCCTTCTCGTACCGAAAATGATGTGAGACTATAACTACTGCGCAGATGCGACTCACCATAAAATTACGCATTAGGAAACATTTCATTTCGAATAAAAATTTAAAAATTCCTTCTTTTTTCAAAATATTATTCATTATTATTATTTAAAAACGAAGAAAGATTTTTTTTTCAAATAACAGTAATTAATATATATATATATATATATATATATATATATATATATATATATTAAGTTTTTGATTTTCTTGGGTGTAAAATCCATTTTATTAATAAAACTGCATATGTTTTATTTATTATGCATATCTATTCGTTTCGGTCACACTTGACCTTCTTCAGAATGATTTTTTATAACTATAATAGAAAAAAAAATTTTGCTATATTATAACATAAAATTAATAAGTTAAATTTGAAACATACCTTATATAAGTTTTTACCGAGCAACACAACATAGACTACATATTGTTAACACATGGTTCACTTTTTGACAAGATACTACAAAAACCTTGCTTTTTGTGTCGCATCTTTATTTAAACTGAATTTTATTTTATGGGTTCCGGTGGTCAAGGGTTTGGATTTTTTTTCGCCTTAAGGGTCCTTGTCTGACTATTATTTTTTTTTCCTTATTTTTGGAGTGTTTTATTATTGAAATCATTTTGTGTATATTTAATTTGTTTGGGGGGTTATTTTAGGATGTTGTAATATATTTTACTTAGGTGTTTTGTATCAGCGTTTGTATTTATAGATTTCTTACTTTTTTGAATTGCGATCATTTCATAAAATTCACGTTTTTTTTATTGTTTTCTGTTTTGAGGATTTTTATATTTTCAAAATCAAAAGTGTGTTGTTTTTCTGTAATGTGGTTTGTCAATGCGGTCTTATTATGTTTGTCGTATTTGTGTCCATTAATCCTGTTTTTAAGATGTTGACTGGTTTGGCCGATGTAAACTCCGTCACAATTTTTACATGGGATCTCATATACTACGTGTGTTTTTTTGTCTTTAGGTATTTTGCATTTTAAGTTACTAAAGTTTTTTTTTAATAGATTGTGTCCTTTGTGACTAACAATAATATTATGATTTTTGAGGACATTTTGAAGTTTTTCTGTGAGTGTTGGTATATATGGTATGGAAACATATTGGTTTTGTTGTTTTGTTTTTTTGTGTTGAGGGTTTTGGTTGTTGTTATTGTAAAATTTGTGTATTCTTTTTTGAAGGTATTGTTTATAATTTTAGTGGGATAACTGTTTAGTACTAAGGCTTCCTTTGCTTTTTGAATTGCTTCATTTCGGTATTCTGGATCGGATAATTTTATGGCTCGGTCTGCGATTCCTATAACGACCGATTTTTTTTTGGGATAGAGGATGAAATAAAGATGCGACACAAAAAGCAAGGTTTTTGTAGTATCTTGTCTAAAAGTGAACCATGTGTTAACAATGTGTAGTATATGTTGTGTTGCTCGGTAAAAACTTATATAAGGTATGTTTTAAATTTAACTTATTAATTTTATGTTATAATATAGCAAACAATTTTTTCTGTTATAGTTATAAAAAACCATTCTGAAGAAGGTCAAGTGTGACCGAAACGTCAATAGATATGCATAACAAATAAAACATATGCAGTTTTATTAATAAAACGGATTTTACACACAAGAAAATCAAAAACATATACAAATAGAAAAATCCAAGAAAAAAAATAAGAAAATATATAAATATATATATATATATATATACACTCCCTTGCCCATGTTTTTGCCATACCTAGGTGAAAATTTGAAAACACAAAAAGTTTTATAACTTTAAAAGAAATGGTCGCAGCCTAAAAATTCCAACGGTATCTTAAAATTTAGATATAAATCTTCAAAACACCATTACATTTCCCTTCAAAACCTATAAACATAGGTATTAAACAATATCATAAAAAAAGTAACAAAAATTGAAAACATTTTGATGGTATTTGTACTGTTATAATTTCAGGAGCAAATATTGCAGAATACAACAACCAAGATAGTTTCAAAGAGTATTGCTTCATCTTTAAAATGAGCGGTAGATCGTCCAATTTGGTGCATTTGGACCAAAGTTAGATACATTTTTGTAAGAAAATATGTTTTTTTTTTGAAACGCATATGTTTAAAAAACTCAACAAAACTGAAAAAAACCGTAAATAGAAAAAAGACGTGTTTTTGTACAAAGAAAACTGATATATAGTAAAAAAATGGGAAAAAAAAATTTGACATAAAAAATTTCAAAATTATAAAATTAATGAAAAAAATTACACGATATTTTGCTAAAGTTAAAGAAAACACTTTTATTTAACATACGGACTTTGTGGAATTTTAATTTATATTTACATTTACTAGGTAATAAGCCTTTTAATGAAAACAGAAATAAATATCGGTCATTACTAACTAATTAGCGGTCGGTTCTTAAATATTAATACGCATAGAAATCAAAATTTGTTAGATAGTATAACAGTTACGTCTCCACATATTTTCTCATCAAAGTGGTAGCCTTTGCTTTTAATTACAGCCTGGCAAATTCATGGCATTTGCAAGATTAATTTGTTGAGTGTATCTGCCTTGATTTTTTTCTACTCGCCTTGTAAGATTTCCTATAAGTAAGAAACCGAACGTTGCTTTTATAATTTATCCTATAATAATTCTATCCTATAATATTTCTTCTTTTTTTCAAGACTTTGCAGGTAACTTTTGCAGATATTTGCAGTGTATTTGTGATCGTTATCATGTTGGAAAGTAAAAGGAATACCTACTAGACGAGTACCAGGCAATACGTTCTTGTGTAGAAGTTTTTATCGCTTTCCTTTTTCAAGATTCGTTCTACTTTTACAGGCTCACCAACACGGGATCCGGCTAAGCAACCCCAAGCTATTACTGAGCCACCTCCATGTGTGATATTAGAAACCAAACAATCTTTCAAAAACTTTTCATTTGCTTTTCTAAGCACATACACTTTTCTTTTCGATCCAAAAACTGCAAACTTCGATTCGTCGCTAAAAGCACCTTTTTCTACTGAGCAATGCTTCAATTTTTTTGTTGTATTGCCCTTGAAATATATATATATATATATATATATATATATATATATATATATATATATATATATATATATATATATATATATTTATGAGTCTTACCAACGGGTTTTTAGTAGCAAGTCGTCCAAAAATTCCATTTTCATGAAGTCTCGGACGTATTTATACTTCCAAATTATAGTATATTAATTATAATTTTCAAAATTTTATTAATTTTCACAATTATATCAGAAACACTGAAACGTCTTTTATGTAAAGCAGTGTAAGCAATATATTTGTCTTTTTTAAGAGTTGTTTTCTTCAGATATTCTCTACGTCTACGATTAATAGAGCTAGTTTCCTTAATATATGTTCTAACGTTTTAATCAACGGTACGTCTACTTATATTCGACTTTTCTGCAATTTTATTTTCTTTAACTTCAACAAAATATCGTGCAATATTTTTCATTAATTTAACAATTCTGAAATTTTTTTGGGTCATAAAAAATAGGAAAAAAAATTTCTCTGATTTTTTAAAATTATATAACGGTATTCTTTACATAAAAACACATCTTTTTTCTATTTATACTTTTTTTCTATCTTGTTTAGTTTTTTAAACATACGCGTTTCGAAAGGAAACATATTTTCTTACAAAAATGTGTCTAATTTTGGTCCAAATGGATCAAATTTGACGATCTACCGCTCATTTTAAAGGTAAAGCCACACTCTTTCAAACTGTCTTGGTTTTTGTACTCTGCAATATTTGCACTTGAAATTGTAACAGTACAAATATCATCAAAATTTTTCAATTTTTTACGATATTGTTTAATACCTATGTTTATAGGTTTTGGAGATAAATGTAACGGTTTTTTGAAGATTGATACCTAAATTTTAAGAAATTGTTGGAATTTTTACGTTGCGACCAATTCTTTTGAAGTTATAAAACTTTTTGTGTTCAGATTTTCACCTAGGTATGGCAAAAACATGTGCAGGGGAGTGTGCATAAAATTCGATCAACAGCTGACATTGATGGTCTGTTTTGGAATATGTTTCCAATAGCAGAGCCACGTTAATAAGAAAATAGTTCTAAAAAGCCAACAAAATTTTACAAGAAAATATAAAAAATTGTCCACAATTTGTCCAAAATTTTTCTGCTAAAATCGCCAAAAAAAATTTTTTACCGTACAAATAGAACTAGCGTTACTTTCATAAAACCGATATTTTACGATAACATGTGAAACAATAAAAACGACTCATTTAAATAAAAAATAACTATGAGGATGCACAACTGGTGCATTTCTAACGATTTTCAGTAATTTAGATTACTTATCTTCGCAAATGTACCTACAATACCAGCGTATTCAATTACACATCAATCATTTCGTGCCTGACAAGATTACCCAAGATTGACTTAAACGTATGTTCCATGCAACCATTACAAAAATAGCAACAAGTTCAGTTGATTTGTAGTGTGATTACTGTGCAACAATTTTCTGTTACTTATTGAGGAATAAAAATGCGTTCATCAAAATAACAGGTTATACACGCAAGCAGTCGATAGTCCGATTTTACGCTGAAACAGGGACTGATTTTATAACCGTACTTTTTCTTAAATTAAAAATGCAACAGAATGATATGCAAAATATCCTGGAAGAAGTAAGAAAATATATTCGATTTTTTAAACTAATTACGTTTTTGTCCATGTTAGATTATTTCAAGAGTATCCAAACTTTTTAGCTTAAAGTCCACGCTGACTCCTCCATTAAGTCACAAGGGCCAAGACCTAGCTAGCCTTTCATACCAACGTAATGAGTTATTATAAAGGGTTTTTCAATAAGAGCAGCCTGTCGCGGCAATGTTGTTTCGGTGGCGCATGTCTAATCTGTTGTTTATTATTCTGTTATCGATGCCAAATCACCATGACAAGTTACACGACTGCCCAGCACGTCCAAATGATAAAATTTGATTATCAAAATGAGTGTTCGTTAGTGCAAACGTTGAGCGTGTTGCATCCATTTTACGACAAACACGGTGGGCCTTCAAAGTCGACTCTCCAACGTTTGGTGGACAAGTTGAAGACGACCGGTTCGGTAAACAGCTAACACTCGTAAGTTAAAGGAACGCCAGATGAGCCGAAAACATCGCCGCGGTTCGTTAAAATGTACAGGAGAACCCGAAGTAGTCAGTTCCTCGCCGTCCACAAGAACTCCGCCTTTCGCAGACTACAACTTGACCAATTTTGCGTCGGAAACTGGGCCGACACCCATACAAGATCCATCTGATCCATGAGCTTAAAGTTAATGACTATAGACAACTCCGTTTTTGGCTAACTGGGCTTTTGATTTTTTGGAAAAGGACCCCAATTTTGGCCGAAAAATCATCTTTAGAGACGAGGCGCACTTTTGGATAAATGGCAATGTTAAAAAACACAATTGCCATATATGGGACAATGCCAACCCAGACGAGGTTCACCAGGTGGTAATGCATCCACAAAAAAATATTGTTTGGTCCGGATTTTGGGCGGGCGTCTTACTGGTCAGTACTTTTTTGAAAACGACGTTGGTGAGGCCATCACCGTCAACAGCGAGCGCTACAGAAGTATGCTAACTGATTTCTTTTGACCCAAATTGAACGATATGGAGGTAAACGACATGTTGTTCCAGCAGAACGGCGCTACGTACCACACAGTGGACGCCATGATGAATATTCTGCATGAACGATTTGAGGGTATGGTTATCTCTCGCAGAGGTGACGTGAATTGGCCACCAGGATCGTACGATTTGACACTGCTAGACTTTTTCTTGTGGGATATGAAGTCGCAGGTTTATGCCAATAAGCTGGAATCGACAAATGCCCTTAAAGTCAACATAATCAATGTCATCGCTCAAATTCAGCCGGATCTATGCGGCAGAGTTATTGAACTTGAACCACTCGGATCCGTGCCACAACGAGAAGCCATGGCGCACATTCTAACGATATTATATTCCATATATAATGGCAAACATGAGCCTTTCAAATAAAAAAAGAATTTCACATAGCTCGTTTTATTCCATTTCAACATCGACTTATTGAAAAACTCTTTAGAAGTTATCATTTTTCTACAGATTTAATTACACCCACGAATAGTGGTTCCAGTGATTCAAAATACTGCTTCTAGTCCAATAAATACGTTATCACGTCCTCGTCGAGCAAGTTGGTCAGCTTTTTCATTGACGAACGTACCCTTGAGTCCTGGTACTCGCGCCCGTATTAGAAAAATAAAAACAAAAGAAAGTCTGGTGTCTTTCCTAACAAGGTTTCATGAAGAAAAAACTACAGCTTAGGACAAGAATTTTATCAAAAATAATGGCCTTATAACAATATCTTTTTTATGAAAAATCGTTTAAAAATATGATGACAATAATTTCATATATTTTTATATGTAATCAAAATCATGTTAGATATAATTTTGTTGTCATCTTGCGTAAAATTGAAGATAGAATTTCGTTTTCTTTTTTGGAACTAACAAAATTCAATGCTAAATTATCCATCAGTTTATTTCCGCATTTCTACTGCTTAATAAAAATTTGAAATGTAGCATTTCTCCCTTAATTTTTATGAGTAAATAATTAAGAAATTACTACGGTTGCCAAGCGAACGATTAAATGTCAATCGTAAAGCACATCAAGTGAATAATTAAATTGTACACGTCGTTGGATCTACTTCTATTTCTTATGCTACAAGCTTGTTTTTGCTTAGATGTTCGCTTTTCCTGTGGTTTTTAGATTAAAATTCATAATAATTTAAATTCTACAGGGATAAAATATAACATAACAGTAAAATAGCGTAAGTTTTTTCATTTGTAAAAACGCAGTTTCAATTTTAATAAAATTTACCTTGTCGCACGAATTTTGATAATTATAATTATTAGAAAATAGTAAAAACTGCCATTCGACTAGATTGATAAGATTGTTCTTTTAATTTATTTTATAATAAACCATAGCTTCCTTTTCAATAAATGCAACATTTAAGTTAGACTCGTCAACAAGGTGTCCATTCGTTCAGTGCGAAGTCATGGAAGGGGGAGCAAAAGTGATACGACCTTTAATTCAATTACTTCGGGGCGATAATTTGTTCTTTTGACGTATCAAATACACATGTCAATTTCAAAATTATTTTAAATAATTGAAAACAATATAATGAAAAAGTGGAGTTGCTGTGTTGCGAATTGTAAAAATACTAGCAAAAGGAACAGTGTACATTTAATAAATTTCCAGTAGCAAAATGGAAATTAAATCGAAGAAATAAATGGATAAAATTAGGAACGCAAATACATCACGAAGTTCTGATGTAAAGTTGAATTTTACGTAATAAAATGCATAGTTCAATGGTACTCTTTATTTTAGTGGCCATCCAGGGTAAGTACGCAGCAAAATATATTTATTTTAATTCTACGTTATTATTTAATGGTAGTTTTTTTTTATTTTGATATTACTTAATATAAATTTCAATGCGTTTTAATTATTTATTTGTGGATTACACTTACTTTGTTTAGCTGAAGCAATAAAAATATATAATAAAAATAAATAAATACGAAGGGGAATATTTCTAGGCGATTGTGGTTCTGTCTTGTAATGAACCCACTGTCACGCAGTTTCAACTCCACTACATACGGCTTTAGCACTAGAAATAACAACGAAGAGGTAGTAAGAATGAATCATCTTCTATACATGAATGATCTTAAACTGATGGCTGTTACCAGAAACCAGCTGGAAAAAATGCTCAGAATTATGGAGCAGTTCTCCGGGGATATCGGAAGTGCCGTATTTTAAACATCGTTAAAGGAGAAGATACAACCGGGAACATTTGAGGTGCAGAACGGTAAAAACATAGCTGCAATGAAAGCGGAACAATCATACAAATATCGAGGTATGAAACATACTAAAAGAGTTGACCATTGCACTGTCAAGACTGAATTGACAACTGAATTTACTAGAAAGATAAGGCGTGTATTACGAACTGAGTTAAATAGTAGAAATTTGTTTAAGGCACTCAACACATACGCATGATCTACACTTAGCTACTCTTTTGGAAATGTGGAATGAAGCAGGACGGACATTGAAAAACCTGTAAGAAAAAATAAGAACAGTCCTAACGAAAGCACACAAACACCATCCTCATACTGCTATTGAACGTACAATGCTTCCAAGACATCAAGGAGGAAGAGAATTGGAGAATAATAATAAGCAGCTGGACCATCAAATAATAAACTTACGTTCATATTTTCACAGGTTAGTGGACTCCCACACTCCATTAAACAATATGCGAGGCAGACGATTCAACGCCGTTACAGCAGAGGGAACAGGATATTGCGTCTCACCACCAAACAGACCAAGAGAAGCTACAAGCCTGGCAATGGAAGCCACTTCATGGATGGCATCCAAATGAGGTCAATCAGGACAGTGTCGACAACTCAGTGCCGAATTACTGATTGATTTCAGAACAGATGTCTCCGGAAACGGAGGGCTTTTTGCCAGCTCTCCAAGAACAGGTTATTCCGATGAAAAACTATTGAAACTTCATCATCAGATATATCTCAATAGAAAACGACCAATGTAGATACGGCTGTCAAACACCGGAGAAAAGCCAGCATATGACTGGAGGATGCCAAGCGTTTGCCGCAACGGAGTATAAAGAAAAACATGACTCAGCCGCTAAGATACTCGACCAAGAGTTAGCAGATAAGTCAAATCTATTGCAGGTAGAAAAAGTGCCTTACTACAAATACAACTCGGAGCCTATTCTTGAAAACAACGAGTTTAGGCTATATTGGGACCGAACGGTTCTTATAGATCAGACAGTTGCTCATAATAGACCAGACATTCTACTAACAGATAAAATTTCTAGGCGAACTACACTGACTGACATTGCCATACTTAACAGCGACAACCTAGAACCAAAATACATGAGAAAATCGCCAAATACAGAGATTTTAAGGTGCAAACTTAAAGACAATGGGCAATGAACAGCGTCCAAACGATTCCCATAATTTTATAAACAACTGGAGGGATACCAAAGCACCTCCTACCGAACATCAAGGAACTGGGCATCTATATAAACCGTTTCAGAAAGCAGTTCTCCTTGTAACGCGCGAACCGTTCGAAAGTTTGTAGAAACTACTGCAGACCACGTGACCAAGGACCCGATACATGGAAAGGGTTCCCCAGAGCTCTATACTTTTGGGATCTTTGTATACCTGGTATGAGTTAATAATCCCTGGAGGGAGTGCGAAGCTGCTTGGCTTGAAATCGATAATAAATTAATCTTTTCACTTGCTCTATAAACCCATACACTTTTAATAAAATCAAAAAATTTAATTTTTAATTGGGAATTTCCATTATATTTTACTGTCAGTATAGGCAAATATCGCACTTTAGTTCATGTATTAGTTAAAGCTGAAGTCACGCACGGAGCCAATTAGTAACGCAGACCTACAAAATCATCATTTTTTTTTTCATGACAAGGGTCATTTTCTAGGTAAATAGATGGGCTGAATCCTTATCTGTTAAAATTTTGAGACATTCTAACCTAAAAGTGATAAAATAGCTATTTTTGGAAACATACCCGTCAAATCATAAGAGTTGTGTGTGCTATAAATTGAAAACCCAGATTATAAAAACGAGCGGGTTATGTCGATTTTCTAAAAGAAAATATAACTACCCCAAGTTTTGTTTTATGAAAATTCGGAAACTCACGTGTTTGCTATGTCCAAACCTTAACATAATTTTAGATCGTTGAAAAGATTATAATCACTAACATTCCTTCCTTATGGCAAGCTGCTCGCGCAATTTGATGGCGCCTGTAGAACTTAAATATCGGTCAATTATGCAGGCTCAAAAATAGTGCGGGCCATATTCCAACGGAGAATGCTATTCCACAATTAACTTTCCACAAAATGATTTTAAATAAAAAAAATTATGTGTCATATCTTGCAAGTCAGTACCAAATTACTTTTTTAAACGTTCAAAAATATTTCTTCCTTAGATTAAATTTATTATTTACTTTACAATCAAATATTTTCTTTTAAGATGTATATTCACGGTCAGAGGTTGTAATTTTACTTCCGGGTTTCCTCTCCATAAAAATCCCAAAGCAATCAGTTCCGTAATGACCGTGAGTTAGTAATTATCAAGAAATTACTCGTTTTGTCTGGTAGAATATTAGATGTCAATCTGAAAACACATCAACTTTATAATTAAAGTGTACACGTTGAAGTTAATTTACGAAACGAGAATTCATTCAGCTTATCTTCCTATAAGCTTAGTTTTTGCCAACTTGTTCTATTTCGCTTGCAAATTAATTTTCTCTACTAGTACAAAGGTTTATTTAGTTCTGCGCTATTTGCTCAGTTATTCGAAAATTGCAAACGCCATTACCGTTAAACTCAGGGAATTAAAAAAAATGTTATACTTGATGAATTGGCCATTAGAAATCTAATTTGAAAAATGAAAAGTAAAGTTGCATTAAAAATATCAATCGTAATTTATCAGTCACTTACTTAGTCATTCACTGATCATCAAAATTCTGGGGCAACGTTCAGGAATTATATAAGGATATTTAGCACAGTTATTTTTATTTTAAGGAGTTTTATTGCTTGTCGTTCGCCACAATTTTTTTAAGGAAGAAAGACCACAAATAAGTGTCAAGGTCTATCCACATCATGACTAGTAATAAAACTGTAATGTGTAGTTATGATTTTGAAACCTGCATAAAAAGGATAGAAAATATAATTTGGAAATAATGACCAACAGGCACAAAAACTGTTCACGTGAACGATGATGCCAATTATGTTTTTGGATCACCAACTTGTGTTTTTAAAAATTATTTTATTTTCAAAAATACAATCAAAGGAACTACAAGAATGACAATTGAATGTTATTACATGTATTGAGATCACAAGAATGAATAATATTAATATTTAACTTATATTTATAGACTTTCTTGAAGGTCTTCTTAGTAAGCAGTTTTTGTGGGAAGCGCCCAGTCAGCTTGTTCCCATGTATGCTTCCTTAGGATACTGTGTATGTAACTCCTCCCTCCTTAAGCTGAGAAAATACAGGGTGTATTTTCGAGGGTTACTTTGTTTTCTTCTTTCTTCTTTTCTTTCTTTTCTTTTTTCCAAAATATTAGTTTTCTTTTGAATACCAAGAAGATAATGATAGCAATCAATATCATGAATATAAGTGTATCGATTACTATTGACGAATATTCATTTGATTGGTTTATCCCTTCAATTGGTTGCAATTGATTAGTTAGGTCCTTTAACTTATATATTTCATTGAGATTTACTTCATTTATGTCGGGTATTTTAACCAATTTGGTTAAGCTGAAATTATCAAATTGTAGTTCTGGTAATAATAGAGGTTTTCCAATTTGGATTTCCATTGTATTGGTAAATTTTCTAGTGCCTACTTGTATTTGGCAGTTGTTAGGTATTTTCAGTAAAGTTGGTTCTTCAATATCAAAGTATTGGTCCATGTTGCATTGAGTATGGATTCTTTCCTTTTTCTGTGGCATTATAATTACTTCGTCGGCTGTAACTTGTTCAATTATTGATTTTTCAATATTGGCTTCGATTATTGGACAATCATTTGAGGGCACACCATCTAATAGCGCCAAAATGCATTTGTTTTGTGGATGAAAAGCTTCGCTACGGTAGGAGACTTCTTCCAACTGGGAGCAAGTGTTGTCTTCAAATTGAATTTCTTTTTCTGTACGTGCCATGTAGGGGTATTTTGGGATTATAATTTTTGATTTTTGGACAACAGGATATAAATGATAGAAAATGTACGTTTGAGGTTTTGCTATAGGTACGTGTACCGCAAAAATTACTTTTGTTTCTATAAATATTACTAGTACTCCCAAAATTTGATAATAATTTAAAATATTTTTGAAAGTGGGTATTTCATTTTCATAATAAATTTCTCCTAATTTAACTTAATCCTAATCTTTGTCTCCAATAGACTGAATGTGTACTGCGTACACGCTTAACCTATCCCTACCAAATCCTCAAACAAAGGGGTTTGAAAGGTGCGGAAAGGAATTTTTTAGGCACTTACAGTATCCAAGGGTTGGCTTCCTGTCTTTCCCTGCCTTTCCCGATCCTTGCGTCTCGTTGCTCGTCGTGGTGTTTTTTTGGGTGGTTCCGGATGTTCTCCCAGGGTTCTTTTGGATAGCACTGAAGAGTGGATACTCAGGTGGCGGTCTTCGACGTATGCGAATCTCTGGACAGCAGGAACTGGATTCCCGTAGTGGTTTCCAACGGATGTGAAAATTCACCACTTGTACTATCTAGATTTTTCACCACTGCGCTATCCTACCGACTGCGCCAATTATGTTTTTGGATCACCTTATGTTTTTAAAAATTATTTTATTTTCAAAAATACAATCAAAGCAACTACAAGAATGACAATTGAATGTTATTACATGTATTGAGATCACACGAATGAATAATATTAATATTTAACTTCTACTTATAGACTTTTTTGAAGGTCTTCTTAGTAAGCAGTTTTTGTGGGAAGCGCCCAGTCAGCTTGTTCCCATATATGCTTCCTTAGGATTCTGTGTATGTAACTTGCCTCTGTTATCTTATTAGATATTTGTAAGTTGTGTTTTATATGTTCAGTGTAAGTAACACTAATTACACTTATTACGATAGGTCCAAAAATATAAAATGTATATACTTTTCTGTAGGAATGATAAACTGTATATTGAACAAATGGATAATCCTTAATCTTCAATGCTTAGGTCTCGTTAGGCCCTTATTATCCTACATTGAAGCCGATCATCTTCGTGAATTCAAGCAGTCTGGTTACCTGAACCTGCCTGATCGTTTCAGCTAATAATATTGTAAACCGAAATGTCTTTGTCCTAGATCTGTGGAGTGCTGGACCCCTCTGAAAATACGGTCAACAATTTAATCATTATCTAAACACTAACTGCATACGGGATCATCCGTGATGCTGAAGTTATCCTACCCTGATTCACAGCTTTTTTCTCTTCAAGGAAAAAGCTCCCTGAAAAGACACGCATTAGATACAGTTATTTACTCCTTGGCACAGTTTATTCTCGGGACTTCACTTCAGCATTCAATAAATTTACTTTCAAACAACAGTTTTAGTACTTTTTTACCCACCGTAGTTGGAACAGGTATAATTAGTTGGGGTTCGTTTTTTTTTTTGCATACTTGAGTGACTCGGAATCCACACGAATCTGATTGTACAGCCTATCCTTACTAGATTATTACGAACATCCTTGCAGTCGAACACCAATCGTGAGGCTATGCCATCGCAGCCCTGGGGCTGTATCCTCGAACAGGGGAACGTGAAGTGAACGGTAAAGGGATGGCGAATGTGTATTCTTGTTCATTCAAGACAAGCGAACGGTGAAACATGCGCAAATGAAATGTCAGTCGCTGAATGCCATATTTGACGATTAGTATTAAAAAAATTATCTTATTTTTGATTGTTCAAAATAACTCATCTTTAAAAAAAGGAATATGCTGATGAACCGTTTCTTTAATATATTTTATTTTTTGAATAAACATATTAAAAAAAAACTATATTAAAAGTTGAATGTGAGATCTGCCAGTATCTTTAATGGACGTCTTCCGTCTAGCCTTTGGTTTCGGTCCTGGTCTTATACAGTTCTCTATTATTGTTCAAGTTTCACGTTTTCTTTCAAATTTTTTATCGGGACAGGACGTCTTGCATTAAGAGACTGGATATTTTGTGAATTCACACAATAAATAATTGATTGGATAGTTTTCGTAGTGGATTGGGATGATGGATTTAGTCATACTACGTAGAGTTGTAACGTGCATCGTTTCAAGGTTTATCAGTGCTGGCTTTCTGCAATTACTATATATAGGAGACATATATTCCAATTGATGTCAGCATATTACTTTGTATATATGAATTGCTCTTTTTCTTGACATCCCTTTTTCTTTATATATTGGAATCCTAAAGTATTTGGCTCTTTGTATGCATTTTTGTTTCACAGTTCTGGAGTGTCAATTTAAGACACTTCTGTGGTCTATATTTACACCTAAATATTTGACTAATGGCTTGGTCTATTTTTTTTTTACTTTTGACGTTTAATTTGCCGTACTAAAACTACTTTTAGCCTAAAATGGCGACAAAACATACTATGGACATTTTCGGTCTGACAGCTCAATTCAATCTGTCATCCATTTAAAATTTTCAAAATTCGCGGGTTTTAGAACGTTCATATCTGGCAACATTGCTTTTTCAAGAATACGAATTTTACTGTCAAAAGTATGAAGTGACAGTTCACATCGCCATTCACATCACGCTTTTGAGGATACGGGCCCTGCTATCTGAGCATCCATTAATAGTCTTATTCCTGTTTAGATCACTGCCCTAGAGATAGCCACATCACAAATAACTATACTCATAAGTGACTTGCCATATTCAACGGGGTATGAGGAAAGGCAATGTCAATCTTTAAGGTGGAGGTACATGAGATCAAGATGAATAATTTTAATCGTGCTCTTATATGAAGTTCACGGTTTAAAATATATTCAAAATTTTTACAATTTTTCCAAATTAATGCATCTGATTTGTACGAAATGCAATAAAATATAGTGTTTTATAGTCATCCAGTCATCCAAATTTAGCTTTACTTTTATACAACCTTATCTTAAAATTACAATTCAAGCAATAACAATCGGCGGCTCTAACTTTAACTTTTGACAATACCAAATTGTTTTACGTAATCTCTAATACAACATAACTAGCTACAAAGTTTAAAAGAAAAACTTTCAATCATTTATTTAGTAGCGTAAATAAAATTATCGGATAACAAAATAATTGATTTTCTAACCACTTTTTAACCAGCAAGGTGTATTTTTCCGCTCCGGATGTTGCAAGTACCTTAAGGCGTTTTGTTTTTCTTCTCTTTATTCTTTCTTGTATTTTTTAAAGGTCTCTGAATCTTGTTTTGCTTTCGGCTTCTGGCGGTTTTAAATTGTCTGACGAGCTTTCATGATTGCAAATTATAGAGTTTTTGCAACAAAGATCTGCAAATTTTTTCTTTAAACAACGACATTTTAAGAAGTTTTAAAATAACCCATTCTTTCAATGTAATTGTTTTTTTTTAGAATTTAAAGAATTTTAAACGCATGCAATTTCAAAAATTTAAACTTTTCGATAAGGTCCAAAAAATTCTCAAGTATCTTTGAGTTCAGTCGTAAGAGCATTACTCTTTCTTGTTGTTTCTATTGTCGAAATAATAGAACTTTGTCTCATTAGGTATTCCCACAAATCTTTATTTTCCATTTTCTTACTATATTGGTTTAATGATAAACTCGTATGCCCATTTTTCACTGCCGGGCACGATGGGACCAACATTTTAAGCTGCTTTTGAAGACAATTCAGTGTTCTGAGTATCATACGAGAAGTAGCGCCTTTCATAATAAATTTTTCAACCAAATGAGCCTTTTATTTCTCAAGATTCAGGTTTTCTAGCACCATAACTTTTCCTTGTGCGACGTGATTTTCGTCAGTTGATGTTGACGGCTGTCCAGGTTGTGGATCATCTTTGACGCCTTCACGGCCTTCAAAAACTCTTCTACAAGACATAAAGGCCTTATTTAACATATTCAATGTTTTAATAAACTTAATTTTGGTCAAACCACAAAATTTAGTGTAGATTCTATACTCAATTAATTTCGGCATGGTAAAAATCGTTACGAAACACAAACAAGGTGCAACCAAATCATTATAACTTGTGTACGTAATGTATGAAGCCTCATGAAATGTCACATGATTGGCATCTACAGTTGTACTAACTTCAAAAAATACGTACAAATATATCTACGCGCGGGGTTCACATTCAAAAATACCATTAATTTTCGTTGTTGTTTTTTTACTTGAAATTATTTGTCTACAGAGTATAAAAAAATGTATTATGTTTAAAGCCGCGCCATTCCTTTTTTAAAACAGATAACAATTTTGGTTTTTGGAATACTAGAAGAATAAAATAACATATTTCTAAATATTCATTGTTGCAAATAAGCGCGTTTCAACGTTACCTACTTCCAAACTATTTTTGAGGTGTAGTCATAACAAATATATCAAATTTTTACCAGTTTTGTCAGATCTAAGCTTAATTAAGTTTACACGTTTTTTATCTGCTTTATCTTCATCTTATGCCAACTTGCATTAAGAGTTCATTTTTAATTCTGATCTACTGTAGATTTTTTCCAAAAACAAGCACTTACTTTAACGTCTTAAGTCATTGTTAGGAATAATAAGACTTAATACAATTTGGTTTTATGTGCATTTAATAAAATTCAAATTATTTTTTATGAATATATAAACAGTGTTTCAAATATTAAAAAACTTGATATTTAATGTTTAAACTTTTATTAGTAAAAAACTCAGTTAAATAACTAAATGAACACCTGTCTTCAGAACAACATTATGGAGCTCTAAACAGGATATGTATTATTTGGTCTCATTCATTATGAAAATGCAAAGAAATCTAATTAACATAAATCCTTGTAGTAGACCTAAAAAACGAAAAAAATCCCGAAACTTTGAAAAATTCTAAAAGCTACTCTTAATCGATAGCAGTCTTCAGAAAGAAGTTACCGAGCACTAAATAGGATGTGTTTTGTTTTGCCTTTTTCAGCTCTCCTAAAAACTTTCAGACATATGAGATTTATTTTTAATGTACAGGTTGTCTAATTTTCGACGGCTTTACGAGTTATCTCCGTTATTAGTAAAAATAGAAGGATATGGTGTTTGTGATACATGTTACTTTTTTAAGAAACAAAACATTCCATTAACAGCATTTTCATAAACCTCTTAGATTTGGAGATACAGTGCAATTTTGAAAATTATTCCTTTTGGGGCAACTTATTGCAAGGTTAAAAATAGAAGTATTGGGGTTCACTGGCATAGTCAGTTCTTTTTATAGGTTCCACTGTTTCGGAGAAATAAATCGTCCGTGTCTTACAAAAGTAGCACAGTGCCACGAAAACACAACTAATAACGGAGATAACCCGTAAAACCATTGAAAATTGGACACCCTGTATAGCGGCAAATAGATAATGAGTAACGACTTATAGCGTCATTTTTTTTAAGTTTGTAGGGGTTATTGTGAAGTACTGTCTAATACTAATTGTCAAAGATTGAAGTTATTTTTTAAAAAGAAGGCGAATCCTATTGAAAATGTAGGGAGTTTAATGAAGGTAAAATATCGTAAGACCGATACTGATCTACGGCGCAGAAACAAGAAATGAAACCACAAAGACAAAACAAATTATGAGAACCACAGAAATGAAAACGCTGAGAATGATCACGGGAACAAGTTTAAGAGATAGAATAAGAAACGCAAAAATACGCGAGGAAAGCGGAGTGGGGGATGTTGTGAAGTGAGTTCGAAACCGTCGTAGGCAGTGGAGGGATCACGTGGAACGAATGGACGACAGACTAGCAAAAACCGTGATGAGAGAGAAACCAAACACCAAACGGCCGCCTGGACGGTCTCCCAAAAGATGGAGAGACAGCTGGATTTCGACCTCAAACGAGGGTCGATGAGGCATTGTATAGATAACAGAACTTGGTTCTACCTAGAAGAAGAGAAGAAAATATCGTAAAAGACGTATATGCACTCTAAAACAACTAAGTGTAGAAATAAATAGAATATGGAAAAATGTATCACTGGATAATGCGGAGGAGTTAGTTAGCAATATGCATCAGCGATGTAAGTCAATGCGACTTGTCCTCTATACTGAGGTGATCGCATCTTAGACCAAAATCTAGTGTCTCCAAAAAAAGACTTTAACTTTTTAGGTAGTGATGTTTTGTCTGCTCATGAATCAATGAATGAATGAATGAAAAAGGGGTGGTGATACTAGATCATCGATGCTTAGGCCTCCCTTCGGCCCTTTACATCCCACCATAGCTGCAGGTCATTCGAGGCCGGTCGCCTTTGCCTCGTTAGTTGAACTTGCCTTGCCTAACTGCTAACTACTTCCGTAACAAAATTGTATCTCCGAAATATCTCTGTCTCAGTCCGTTGAGTGCTAGACACTCCCTGAGGATATAGTCAACAGTTTCATCCTCCTCCAAACACAATCTGCACGTCGGGTCGTCTTCCACACCGATTCTATGAAGATGGTCCCTGAGGTGACAATGTCCTGTCAACAATCCCACCACAATTCGCAACTCTTTCCTTTCCAAGGAGAGATGCTCCTTCGTACGCCGTGTGCTGGGTCCAGTTATATTCCAGGAGTTCCACTATACAATTCAATAAATTTGTTTTCTTCCAACGATTTTAATTCTCTTTTGCCCATAGCAATTAGGACAAGTGTGCTCCTGCAGAATAGTCCGGCTCCAGCTCTTTCATCTTGTCGAGATCCATCAGTATACCACCAGGATCCATTTTTCGGAAGATTTTGCGCTCCATCCCAATTGTCTACACTTTTTCGTTGAATTAAATGTAATATATATTATGACAATATCTTAGACAAAACAAACTTAGCGAATTAGAAAAACATACGGCCACTAGATCCGGTTTAAGACTAAAATCTTTTCAGTGAATCTAGCTGTAAAATGTTTTTAAAAATGCAAATAGTAGACAATGTTTTTTAATTGATTTTAAAACATAATCTTAATGTAAACCACAATCTGGACAACAAGTAAACTATATTTTAGACGTCTACTCTGCTGAAACCACAAATATTCAATTATCTCTGATCTAAAATGTCGCCAAACTTTTTCAAGCCACAAAATATCTATCCTTCCAACGCAAAAACTCCTATTTTATTACACAGATCGCCGATTTTCTTTTTGAAAAGTTGATTTTTTTTTACATCCAGGTCTCACGAAGGTACCAACCAACAACGTAACCATAATTCTTGTTTTTACATGAAATGGCAGTCACATTAATTCCATGCCACCTTATTTAATAAACAATAAAAAACACTGAGGCCATCTGGTATAATTTTCAGGAGAAGTGTTGCATGAAATTATGCAAAATTTATTATTTCGCAATTGATATTTTGCGTAATTTTATTGTACATTGACATTTATTGGTGTACTAGTTAAATTATTACACTTGTTAGTGGAATATTTAGTGCACCGCTAGACTTTTATAGGTTACGGAAAATTTCAAATATTATAAACCGCAATTTAACTTTCTGACTAGCAAATATAAAAACTTTTGTTATTAGTTTATAGAACAGATGAAGCATATTGAATTGTTCTTCTTCTTCTTCAAGTGCCTTCTCCATTGCGGAGGTTGGCAATCATAATAACTATTTTAATTTTTGAGGCAGTTGCTCTAAATAGTTGTTTTGAACTGCATCCAAACCATTCCCTTAGGTTTTTTAGCCATGAAATTCGTCGTCGTCCCACGCCTTTTCTGCCACTTATTTTTCCCTGGATTATGAGCCGTAAGATGCTGTACTTTTCTCTAGCATAATGTGTCCGAAATATTGCACTTTTTTTTGTTTTACTGTTATCTTGACTTCCTTTTCTTTCCCCATTCTTCTCAACACTTCGGCGTTCGTAACTCGATCCACCCACGAAATCCTCTGAATTCTTCTATAGGTCCACATTTCAAAAGAGTTAAGTCTTCTCATTGCCTCTCGATTCAGTGTCCATGCTTCCATTCCATAATATAGAACACTATATACGTAACATTTAGTCAGTCGTATTTTCAGGGCTAACGTTAGATCTTTGCTGCACATAATCTTTTTCATTCTAATAAAGTTGGCACGTGCTTTCTCGATTCTAGTTTTTATTTCGACAGTATAGTCATTATTTTCTGTTATTAGGGTTCCCAAGTAAGTGTACTTCTTAACTCTTTCTATGTGCTGGCCTCCTACCATTAGGGTTTCATTATTATTGGTGTTGTTTTTACTAATTATCATGAACTTGGTCTTTTTCGTGTTAAGAGAGAGTCCATATTCTCCACTAACTCTTAATATTTTATTCATTATTTTTTCTAGGTCCTTCAAACTATCAGCTATTACTACGGTGTCATCTGCATACCTAATATTGTTGATTAAAACTCCGTATACTTTTATCCCTGCCGTTTCAGATTCAAGACTTTCCAATATGACCTCTTCAGAATAAGCGTTAAATAGTAAAGGTGACAATATACACCCTTGTCTGACTCCTCTTTGTATTTCCACATCTCCGGATATTTCCTGTCCAAATCTTACTGCCGCTCGCTGATTGTAATACAGATTTGATATCAACCTTAAATCCCTTGCATCCAAATTTTTGCTTCTGAGAACCTCTATCAGTTTGTCATATTTGACCCTATCAAAAGCTTTGTTGTAATCTATGAAGCAGACATAGAGGTCCCGATTGATATCTAAGCATCCGTTCCGGAAGCCAAACTGTGTGTCACTAATATCCAGCTCCAATTTGGAATGTATTCTAGCGTGTACAATTTTTAAAAGGGCTTTCAAAGTATGTGACATGAGACTGATTGTTCGATAGTCACTGCATTCTTTTGAATTTGCTTTCTTTGATAAACATATGAATGTTGATGTTAACATTTCTCGGAGGATAGTTCCTGTCGTGTAAATTGTATTAAATAATCTCACCAATAAATCTAAATTTTTGTCATTGATCAGCTTCAACAACTCACCTAGTATTTCATCTGGACCAACAGCTTTATTAGTTTTTATCGACCTTAATGCATAAATGACCTCTGCTTTAGTAATTTCAGACCCTATGTCACCGCTCAGACTGTTTATAGAAAAATTTTCGTGTCTTTGATCTTCAAATAGTTTTTCTATGTATTCTTTCCACCTGTATAATTTTTATTGTGTTTCCATAATAATATTTCCCTCTGAATTGTTACAAAATATCAATGAAATTATTAGCAAATACCCATTTGAAACTACGCAAGCTCATGTATGTATAATTTACTATCGAGTTCTAGGTAGCTTTTTCTGCGAACCGATTTTTTAGTGTTTCGTACGAACCCATCCATCCCGGCACATTCACCATATAGTAACATTCCCAAATCTTAAACAGTTTTTTCTATCTTATAAATTAAACCTTACCATTTTTGGTGTGCTAAAGTCGAAATTAAACTTATGTTTTCTGCAAGTTAAGGAAATTTTGCACAACTTAGTAACACCGCATAAGAGACCTCCAGGGATAACCCCCAAATACGAAGTCCCAACACCCCAGGGCTAAAAATGAGGGAGATAGCCGTTTAAACCTATGTAAATCTACTTTTATCTATTTTGTACTGAACAGACCCTGTATACAAACAAATGACATACGCCTCTATTGCGAATATTACGGAATTGAACAGAACATTCTGGAATATTCTCTAAGGGGTTAGTCAGTCGAATTTAGTGAATCGAATCGAATAGTTGGAATTGTAAGATGTCTCTAAAGTGTGTAAACAATCCATCACCTTAGTAAAAAACTATTTTGCAAAGAAAAACACCAACTACTATTTGGATGGGTTAAAGAGATGGGAGCATCGCTGGGAAAAATGTATAGACTTAAAGGAGATAATGTTAAAAATAAAATTAAATTTGAAAAAAAAATGTATTGATGCTTTGTTAGGTCAGAAACTTTTCAGACTACCCTCGTATGTACATTTGCTAGTTAATTGCAATCTTCTCCAGTGCTGTCAAATGTTCCACAGAAAAATACTTGCAAGTTTTATATTTATTCCTGGCAATTCCTGGCAAAATGCATGTGATAAGAAAAAGTTGATATTGCTCAATTAAACTGAATATTAGAGAAAGGCAGATGATAATAATATTGTCCATCCTTTAAATTTTAGACTAAAAAAACCATAAAACAAATAAAAAAAATAACTACATGTGAGAAGCAAAAAGAGATAGTAGAGAGATTTAATTTTAAAGATGGGGCATCTTATCGATTTTCACACACTTGCCATCAATTATATGTACATTGCGCATTAATATTGTTCAATTTCTGAGTACAAGACATCTATTCCTGGCAAATCCCTGGCATGATAATATTCCTGGCAAAATTACTGGCACAGCTAATTATTCCTGGCAAATGCCAGGAATTACTGGCAAATTGACAGCTCTGATCTTCTCCTATTACTCAAGTGACTGCCCATTCAAGCTGCTAAAGGGGGCACATTCACAATACGGTTGTGTTCACACTTTTGCGAAAGAACGAATTTTATGAATGACAATGGCATTTTTTTATTGGACAGCTCACTACTTGTAAAATGAAAATAGATACTTCTGATTAAATAAAATATCGCAGCATTATTAGACAAAAATATGAAATGCTACAAAGTGACTAAATAAAAAATGTAACGTGACATATTTAATTGCATTTTTGAACGCCTATCCAATGGTATCCCATTCCCAAGACCCAGCTGTGTCGGTCTGTACTTTTGAGTTATTCTCGCAAACCTCAGAATGGATTTTGATCCGACTATTACCTTTGATTACGCCATTTTCGCAGGTAGGTTTAGGTACATTATCAAAATACAGGGTGTCCCAAGAAATAGTACAGAGAAGTAAAAATAAAATATTGTAATTTAGCCAAATTTACCTTGGTTCAAAAATTAATAGTAACGAAGATATATTGTATCAAAATTAAAATTTTGTTTAAATATTTTTAAAAATAATTCGTAAAAGAATGTTATTGAACAAAAAAACGCGACAACGCACTCAGACACAGTTATTTTAGATACTTACACATCACATCACATATTTTCACGCAAATCATTACTACAACATCGCTCTCATTTAAAACCATAATGGCACTCGTGCGAAACCGATAGCTAGTAGCTAATGTAATATACAATTTTCCGTAATTTCTCATAGTTCCCGTACTAAAATACTTGTAAAATATATAAACGCGATTGTGTCTAATATTATTAAATTTTCGAGATATTCTTATTAAACTCCATTCAATTCTCTCAGTTAAACCATAAACATGTTAGAATAAAGACTGTAGATAACTTTATGGCAACAAATTACTATGTGGCGAAAAGACGACTATCTCTAAAACCATTTAACATTGCAAAAACCTATCCCATGCTACGCTTATCGGCGTAAATTTACCTTGGCGTGCAATTACGCACTCTACCGCAACGAATTGTGTGAAAATGAAGACAATAGGTCAAATAATTATCTACCCCTTTTATAATAAAAGATGAAGATTACAGTGGTACACTACTCAACATACATATTGTGTCAAATATACTACTTGATGGTTAGTTGTATTTTTTTGTCGAAGTTACTACAGTTCTACTTCCTTGTCAATTACTTTCACAGCTCGGTTATTTTATCTTCCTGAAGTTTGGCTACATTCTTACACTATAAAGTAAAGTTTTATGTTATATTTGATTATCACTGTTTGACTCCTATTTATGTTGTTTTGTTTGACACTCACTAGACTATGGGTGGTTGTGTTAATGTCTATAGTTATTTAAACTTACTGTTACCTTTTTTTCCCGATAAGTATCGGTGTTCCTGCCCACTCTTCGAGTGATACACTTCCTTTTATCATTTCAAACCAGTTAAGAAACATGTATCTTTCTGTCAATTACATCTAGATCATTTAGCATGCTGCTTTCTTCGACTAACTGGATAAACATTGTAAAAAATATAAAACTGACAAATCATATATAAAAAAATATTGAAACGTATAATTAGTGCACATGTAAATGAAAATATTTTTGTCCTTGCGAAACTGCTTATCCGATCCCTATTTTTCAAGCCGGTCGTTATACCACTAAAAAACTACTACTCATACTATAGTGGAACCTAGTAATGGATGGGCTTCTGCGAACCCTGAGTGGGGAGGGTCACTCTGTACTGGGATATGCAGATGACTTGGTAATCTTAACCCAAGGCAAATTTAACATAACAGTAAGAGAGAGAATGCAGAGGGCTCTTAAAGTTGTAGAAAGATGGGTAAGGCAGGAGGGACTTAATATAAGTTCCCAAGTGCCCAAAAGACTGTCCTAATCTCCCTAAGGGTCCTCAAGGGCCAAAAGATGTCATCGAGGCTGGTATGGGAATGTCAAAGTGAGCTGGAAATTCTGGCAAAAGACAACAAAGTTATGTTAAAGTGGGTACTAGGACACGAAGGCACACATGGAAATGAAAAAGCTGATGAGCTAGCTAGAGCAGGGTCAGCATCCCAATACATTGGTCCAGAACCGGCCTTGGGGATACCGCGGTGCGCGGCCCGAGAATCAGTCAAAGAGTGGATCAAAAGAGAACATAAAAACCACTGGATTACCAGACAAGGTTTAAATCACAGCAAGCTATTTATTGGGAATCCGGACCCGAAACTGGCAAAGAAACTACTACAAATGAGTAGAAACAAATTAAGGACTATTAAGGGTATAATGACGGGACACATGGCCGTCAAAGTACATCTGAATAGAATGAATCTATATAACGGAAACCTCGGCTGCAGACTATGTGGACAAGCCGAGGAAACGGTGAAGCATATCATATGTGACTGTGAGTCACTGGTGAGATTTAGACAACAAACTTTCGGGTCAGTAAAATTGGAACCGAGAGAAATACTCACTCATTCCTTAGCGGGACTGTACAGATTGAGCCAGGGGCTAGGTTGACAGAGTGGCTGTAATGTCTAGGGTGAGCACAATAGGCCTACTCTGGTCGCAGTGCATGCGGCTTTAGGACGGACCCGGGAATATAAAAAAAAATAGTGTTATACCACAAACCAAAAATCATTAAATTCAGTCACCACATTTTCAAGAAATTTAGGAAAAATGAATATTTTCTTAAATTTTTGACGTCTTTGACCGCCTGAACGAAGCAGTATCGGATATAACTAAGTTGACTTATATCGACCTATTTTGACGTCAAGAATCTGCCTTAAAACGTTGTACACGTACATATTTTCCGGACACACTGTATAATGCAATAGCCCTATCAACCATTCATATAAAACATGTGAACCCCCGAAAGAACATTAAATCAATGCCAGGGAAATGAAAATCATCAGCAAAATTAGAGGTAAATCAAAAACGTGACAATATCAGAAATGAGCAACTGAGAACAATGATTAAACAAGAACCGATAAAAACTAAGATAAACAACAGGTAACTAAACTGATTTCATAACTTGAATGAACTCAAATAGAATCATTAAAAAATGCATACAGATAATAAGTTACAAGAGGAAATGGAGAGAAAAGCTTAGGAAAACGTAGATGAAGCACACTACAACAATCGGAAGGAGAAAAAGAACAAAAATCAAATAAAGGCAATGAACTAAGACCAAAAGAACTATTAAATGATGATAATGATAAACTAGATATGAGTGAAGTTTTAAAATATAGAACAGTGTTTACTTGCAATTTAAAAACGAGAAATACAAAATTCGGGAATCTATTCAAACTTCTATATGCTTTTAGGCAAAATATTTCGGTAATCTTTTAAGTTTGACTACACTACTATCGTGCCATCAGATTTTATTTTACGTAGAACTGAACTAAGGTTATGCCAATGTTGAGCAGTGTATGATAAAAGATGGTAATATCACCAAGTGCTGGTATTATACTCTCGATAATACGTATAATCAGAATAAATGGGGTAAAAGAATGGCCACAATATAATAAAATTATACTTTTTGTATAAAATAAGCTTTATTCTCACGTTCTTATAACTATAAAGTTATTCAAGAGAATGGAAATAATTTGGTTTTTTGGGTTTAAATAAATGGGTGTCCGCGATTTGGATTTAACGTTGCGTGAAAATTGTATTTTTTTACATCAACAACAAAATGTATTTTGTTACAGTAATAAGTACACTGTAAAAAGGAAATGTATTAAATTTAAGATAAATGTGCTAGAAGCAAATTTCATGAAGGTTTATTAAATGCATTTAATGTAATGCATCCAATTTAATAATTTAAATTAATTATTCCATTCCATTAAATCTAATGTAATCATACATTGATTTTAAAGTCTTGATCATTACGTCTTAAGGTGACTATGTACATTAAATATGTAGTCAGTGTTTATTGAATTTAAGATATGTTATCAGAAATTTAAGGCACCAACATTAATATGAGGTCAAAAAGTTCTGCTACCAAGAAAAGGTGAAAATTTTTCCCATATGTAGACTTGTTCCGAACTCATTGCTTTCCATTAGTACCGGCAGACATGTACACTTCATTATAAGGAAGTCCTTTAAGCAATTTATGTCCTACTAAATAAAAAGTTCAATATAAGTTGCGCCATCTCCCGGAATTTCATGCAATGTACCATGAATTTAATGTAAATTCCTTTAATGTTAAGGTACATGTAAATTAATTTTATTGTGCAGAAAGTTGAAATATCTTTTCAGTTACTTTATTGAAATTACTATTAATCAAATTTAACGTAAAACGAACTGATATTTGAATGAATTCCTTAGATTTAAAGCAAATGTAAATTATTCATGAATTTAGGTACAGAATCATTAAAATTAATGTAAAATGGACATTAAATTTAAGGTTACTTTTAACAGTGTACGTTAAAACAGTTCATTAGTTTAAAATTTTTATCACCTATGAATTGTCAAAACATGAAGTCTAAAAAAATTTTAAAAAATCTTGATTTCCTACTTTAATTCATAATAATAATGATGTTCCGATAACTAAACAACTTAATTGATATGACACTAGTAAAAATAAGGTTATGAATATACAATAATGGTAATTGAAGGTAAAAAGATTTCGAGGAAAAAAAACTAAATATGCAAGTGTGTTTGTTTTTGAACTATGGAAAGCAAACAGCGATCAAATGGGATATCACCATTTTCGGCTTAAATCATGACTTTTCCGACGTTTTACCTACGAATACATGAAGAAACTTCGTTAAGTACTATAATATATTTACGATAAACAGGTAAAAAACGAGAATTAATTTAGGAATGGATAAAATCTACTCTGTGATGTAACGGGGGCTAAAAGACGAATCTTTTATATGTTTGACGGGCAATTTGAATACAGGGGCTGAACCACTAGTGTTCAAAATTGCTGAACTACAGTCTTTTGAGCCTAGAAGCCAAGGTAACAATTTTAGGCAAATTGTATTAAGTAACACTATCTCTACGAGATAGTGTTACTTAATAGATTATATATTCAGATTGCGTGGAATGCCGGGAGATGGCGCTGCTTGTATTAGATTTCATACTTTGTCTATTATAATTTGCTTAAAGAATTTTTTTCTGATGCTGAGATGCGCTGGCTTATTCTGTACTGACGAGAACCAACAAGTTCGAAACCGATCCACAGATGGAGGTGCACCACCATGAGAAAGGCTTCCACCCTTTCCTGGTACTCTTGCAATCTGAAATATTGCTTTGTCTCTAACTGTGTTAGAACAGAGTACGTTTGTCCTTATTATAAGGTTCTTTCAGTTGGTTAAGGACTTTGTATTTGTAGAAAATGGTTTTGTGAATTCTGGATATACATTCTTAGTTATTTTCTAATGATTGTTTGAGATTTTTTTCATTTGCAAAATTAACTGGTTATGACTTTGTTTAGAATAAAATATATCGTAATACCTACAACACCTCTTTTAAACGTATTTATTTTTGCAAAATGCAATGGAAGCATTTAATTAAAAAATAATGAATTTTGCAATAATTTGTTTAAACAAATTTATTTTGGGAAACTAATAATAAATTTGAATTGAGCGATGCTTTAACACCCTTAAAACATACATGGTATATCAGAATTGTCATTTAAAAGCTTGAAAATCACGAAAGGCGAAGGTTTTCAAAACTTGTAAAATTTCTGCAGTTTGAAATTTTCAAAATTGAATATCTCGGAAAAAAAGACACTTGAATAAATTCAGGGGCATTTAAAATAGTAAGATTTAGACTTTAAGAAGTTGTGTATAGTTTTTTGAGGAAAAAAATGTCGCGATGATACATAACCTCAAATATTGGCCAAAATCGCGTTATTTGCACTTTTAGGTTAGGATATTTAAAAAACTAGGTATGATGGAGCGGGATTCAAATTCAGCGATCCAAAATCTACAAGAAATGATTATTCTTATTCAGCGTACAAATTTCACGTCGTGCTGAGTTATCGAAAAATAATTATCTAATACAATTTAAATTGAAGCACGATTATTTCATAAATGACTTACCATGAACAGTATGGTTTAAAAATTTTAGTTCCATTGAGCTACGTGATATTACTTAATGTCTTTAATTTTTATTACGGATTTTAACACTACATTTTTTTTCTAAAGGCTCAAGACACCGTGACCAGTACCACCTGTCACTCGTTATGTTCAACAATACACCAGCCAAGATGGTGCACAATATACTGCGGTCGAGGTAACAAATCCACTTACATTTCTAGATCTACACGTAAATAGCAAAAAACTTACAGAGATTGATACATAATTAATTCTTTATAATAATAATTAGTAGGTGCACCGACATTTGCCGATATGTAATAAAATGTAATACAGTGTTGTTACCAAGCATATATTGTTGCGTTGTATAAACATTTACGATACATACATATCCTGCACTCTAGTCAATTTTATTAATACGTCAATAGCTGTAAATATTTTGGAACCTGGTTGGTTTCTAGGTGTCATCTGACATATTCATTGTAAATTTTGACATTTTGGATAATATACGTACTCAGAACTTTTTAACGTACAGTAACTTTAAAATTTTATCTTCACCAAAAAGGAATTAACTCGTGAAGATTTTCGTGGGACTACGACATGGTTTATTTCAAGAAGAGTGTATTAATGAACTAAATAAAGGGTGTTTTTTTATAGAGGTATAGAATTTTAAGTTCGCAACACTTTTTTAACTGGTGGCAATTTTGTCAGCTGTCAAGTGATTTATGTTTAGTTTGGTTTGGCATTTCAACATGAACAACGCTTCCAAATTGTGCAAATTTATTTTGACAATCATGGTTCTGTTCGAAATACGTATCGCGCACTACGTCCATTTTACGGTCAACATAATCGTCCATCAGAGCAATTAATTCGATTAACTATGGAACGTTTACGCACCACGTTTACTCTAAATGATAATACGCATCCACAGAGACGTCGTACAGTGCGTACAGAAGAAGTCATTGCTGCTGTAGAGCGTAGCGTAGAGGAAGACCCGAATCAGTCTATCCGCCATCGTGCACAGGGAATTGGATATGTGTCCCTTCATTTTATGGAAGATTTTGCGGAAAGATCTTAGTTTGCGTGCTTACAAAATTCAACTCGTGCAAGAATTGAAGCCACACGATCACCTAGCCAGGCGTAGATACGGTGAATGGGCCCAAAACAAGATTGCCGTTGATCCCGATTTTCATTAGAGAATTTTGTTTAGCGATGAAGCTCTCTTTTGTTTCAATGGATACGTCAATAAACAAAACTGCCGTATTTGGAGTGATGATAATCCTCAAGTGTATGTTGAGACACCGTTACATCCAGAAAAACTGACTGTTTGGTGTGCTTTATGAGCTGGTGGAATCATTGGCCCGTACTTCTTTAAAAACGATGCTGGTCAGAACGTTACAGTCAATGGTGACCGCTATAGAGCCATGATTACTGACTTTTTCGTTCATCAATTGAACAACCATGATGTGCAGGAGCTGTGGTTTCAACAAGACGGCGCAATATGTCACACAGCTCGTGCACACAATTGATTTATTGAAGGAAACGTTTGGTAACCGCATAGTTTCACGTTTCGGACCCGTGAATTGGCCTCCAAGATCGTGCGACTTAACGCCGCTAGACTATTTTCTGTGGGGATATGTGAAGTCGCTAGTCTACGCCGATAAGCCCGAAACGATTGATCACTTGGAGAACAACATTCGCCGCGTTATTGCCGATACACGGCCACAAATGTTGGAAAAAGTCATCGAAAATTGGACCTCCAGATTAGACTACGTCAAAGCCAGCCATGGCGGTCATATGCCAGAAGTCATATTTAAATTATAATGCCAGAAGGTTATCTTTCGAATAAAGTAAATTTCATGTCAATTTAAAAAATTCATCTTTGTTTTCTTCCATTTAAAAGTTCTATACCTCTATAAAAAAACACCCTTTACTTTTGTGTATATGGTGATGATAAAGCATCTAGATAAACCACAGTATATCGCTGATTTAGCGAATTCAATGATGGCCGTCCTTCGCTCACGGACGAGTCGCATAAAGGTCATCCAAAATCGGGTATAATACTGGATAAGAATAGTGTCGATTGGTGCAAGGATAATGTCAAAAAGTATAATTGCGGTACTTCAAAAAACATTTGTAAGATCGTGACAGATGAAATAGGACTAGGATTGAGTAAATGTTCATATAAGTATGTTACAAATGAGGTACAAGACCTTTTGTATCTGTTGATTTGAGAATATTGACAATTATGCTTCTGTGAACATTTATTTAAGATGATGTATGGCTCTTATAACCTGAAATAGGTTATCTTGTCGAGCCAAATTTGTCTTTAACTATCTCAAATTACGAATTTTCATGAAAATGTTTCCTGTTGTAATAAGATGCGTTCAAAATTTACATTGATAGATCGAGAATCCTAAAAATATACACAAGAAGATGTCTTATATATAAAAATATAGAATTGTTAGCGTGCCAAAACCAAATACCGCAGTAATGATAGCAGAATTGTGAGACTCACAAGTAATTTGAGCAAAGATTCATCAAAATTGAAAAAAAATTTGATTTGGCGACGGATTTGTGCCCACTGTGCGCCGCCGCTAGTTTCGAATTTGTTCAAATAAAGTTCTAAATAAGAGCTAGATGTCAACAATGTTATTGTGTGGACGAAACTATGTGGTGCGAGGTGCTCTTTTTTTAATAGTACACTACAAATACAGTTATTGTGAGTCATCTTTACGATATGCTGGCTCGAACATATTTGTAAAAATTTTTGAGATTTACTATTTCCTCGTACATTGTTAGACTTTCTTTTATGCTAGGCAGTGAAAATGCATAATATGATAAGCAATAATTACGTATTAATATATGTATTGTTTAGCATATGAGTCATTGACTACACCCTCAGCATTTAAAACATTTTACAAATTCTTGCGTGGAGAAATGTGAAGATAAAAACAATTGGCTATGCGATATTTTAATAAGCTAAATAGAATTCAATAAAGCTGCAGTTCTGGTCAGATGACCCGAGTTATTCCTTTTTTAATGCGGTTTTCCATCCACAAAAATTATAAGAAACCTGGTTGATGTTCGGTTTCTTAACACGTAAAAAATTAGGAGATTATTTTTGCTAACTATGTTTCTATTAAATAGATATATGTTTGGTCAGACCTACAAATCTAAAACATAATTCGTTAATATAATAATAATATCTATAATAGTATTAGACTTTTGGCTCAAGGACCCTCATCACACCACTACTATGATCGGCTAACTACTTATGTCAAGTGGATAATAGATGCTGAACAAACGGTAATCTCAACTTCATTTGAGTATTTACTTTGAATAATTTAAATGCAGTTTCCTGGTGTATATTTAACATTGTTAGATTCTAAGATTTACTTTGTCAATGCGTGGGACAAGTGCTGAGGCAGTAGCTTAAAAAAATGATTCACATAACACGATGCAAAGTTACTTTCATGTGCAAGATGATTTTTGAATTATCGAAACAATTCAATGGCTATTTACACGCTACAAAATACAATTTTGAGATACCGTAGCTTCAGAACTAAAATTTAGTGATAGAATTTGCAATCAGCGGTTTAATGTGGATGAATGGATGTATTTTCTGCCAAAAAAAAGCAATATTTAGAACAAAAATAATTAGCTTGCTTTTCTAGAGTATAAGTGCTAGGTTCTGCTTCGAAAAATCAAAAATAAAGACAGTAACAACATTTTGTGAAGGTTGGGTGATGCCAAGTTGTCAAAAGATCCCGTACAAACCTCATGAAGAAGGTTTTGCCGTTAAGTTTTGACTGAAAACGTGTAATATATACGTTTGAAGTGTGCGTATATATCACAGTTGCAATCGGTCGTCAACACACTGATCTCCAGATCCTTGCGACTAACCAAACCCACGAAACAACAAGAAGAACTCGACAATATCACAAAAGCTCTAAAACAAAACAAATACAAAGAACACAATATAAAAAAGGCCATAAAACAGAACATAAATGCAATAGCAAGGAAAAAAGAAGAAGATGACAAATCCAAACCAAAAACTACACTGCCGTATATAAAAGATGTAACAGACGTAATTAGAAAAATTCTGAGGATGCATAACATAAGCACAATTTACATGCCATAAACAGCAATATACAAATTATTGGGCAATCCCAAAGACAAAATACCATTGGCAAACCAGGGAGTGTAGACTGTGAAAAAGAATGCATTGGCCAAACAAACAGAAGGATCTCTACCAAAGTCCAAGAGCATAAAAATAGCATAAAGAATAAGCAAACAATGTCTGCTGTATTCCAGGATCATCAGGAGACAGGATACACTATAAATTTCCAGGAAACAGACAGGACCCATAAAGCACTATAGAAAGCGCATCATCAGAGAAGCTCTCGAAATAGAACTAATAACAAGAAAGATGATCCACAAAACATCTCAAATACATGAAAAACTGTAATTAAAACCAAACCAAAAACAACACATCAGAGAAACAAGACAGCCAAACTATAAAAAGGCGAAACGTCGTGAAAATTTTCTACTGACATTGTGATGTATACAAGATGGGAAGATAAGATAGATCCCTTTAAAGATTAATACTTGACAAGTTTTTCAGCAACCAATAGTCTGAAGAATAACGTAGAAATATATTTCATTGGTAAAGTTCTCCAGAGTTTAGACAGATTTTAACATTAATAACTTATAGAGGATGTTCAAATAACTTTTTTTACATACCCACACAGCACTAGACGTCTTATAGACGTCATTTTATATCCAGATTATGTCTGAACGTCTTAAGATATAAATAAGGTGTCTTATAGACGTTATTTTAAAGACGTCCATAAGACGTCTATATACAACGTCTTTAAGATATCTTTTAAAAGTCTACATACTACATTTTATATGAAAATAAATACAGTTGTGAATAATTTAGTTGATAAAAACTAAAAAGCATTTCCGTCCCTATGGATTTTGTCGCAGTTGGGTAATAAATAAGTTTGCAACGCCGCACAGAGCTCAGCTGAATACAAGTTGAGGTTAAAATTTTTGGTTGAACGACAAATTTTTAGTAGCCTCACTACGACCTTGGTTAATAGAACTTTTGCATGATCTTTTTTATCAATACTTTAGTACCTTTTGTCACAGACTGTTTGATGTACCGATAACAATGACACACATAAATATGATGCCAGCGAAGCTATAACTTTAAGAAAACCGCCTTTTGTTTCTATCAACTGTCATTTTTCAGTTTTGTATTTGTGTTTCGTCATGTCGTTATTCATTTTTAATGTTGTTGGGATGCCGACTCTGAAAATTTAGCTTTTGAAAGAATTTTATTAAAATAGTTGATTTATGTGCCTCTGAAAATCTTTTTTATTCGTGTTTATGTAATACTTAAGGTAAGATCGAGAATCATATGTACTTAGGAAAAACAGTAACGTTATTTATAGGTTGTGTTACAGGAAATTCCCGAATGCTTTACCGCTTATATTTTTGTAGTAACTCTATGTTATTAGAAATATGAAATGAAATTTTCAAAAATATTATCTGTGCAAAAAAGGCTTGCACAGCTCATCCAGACCCGGTCCTAAATAGTACAAGAAATATTACTAATGAAGTGGAAGGCGAAATGTTTGTTTATGGAGTGCTCCCCTAATGAAACCTGTAAGATTTAATTTGTTCTTGATGATTGGTTTTTATTTAAAGAACATAGAAAATAGAGTTTTGTTAGTTACAAGAAGTAATTTTGTTTAAGGTTTTAGAAATTTCAAAACTGGGAGTAGGGAGCATTTATGACTTTGTAAAGCGAGCTTGTAAATTACCATGTACAGTTGATTAGTACGAAAAGGAAAGAGCAAGTTCTACGATTCCAACTTGGTGAGACTTATTATGAGTAAGTTCTGTCTTTCATTATACATATTAACCTTGAAATAGCATAAGTCACGATTCTATACTAGAGGACAATTATAAAAATTCGCAAAAATATCAAAAAATGTACTCCCACAAATGATAAACTTTATTCTATAAAATTAAAATCAGTTTGATATTAGGATCTACAGAGACAACAGGACTGGCAAAAAGTTAGAAAAATGAGGAAATTTCAATCCAAACATGGCTGAAAAGGGCATCAGACCAGATTTGTTATTCGACTAAATAAAAATTCTTGTTTTTAAAACTATTTAAAGATTTGTGTACTTTTAATAAATTTTTATTTTGTTGATAGTCTACCTTTTAGAGTTATTATATCGAAGGGATAAACTAAGGCTTAAATTTGATAGGTTCACTTATAGTTCGAACAGTAGTAGTTCTGAAAATATTTGCTCTTCTACTTCACTTCTTAAATTTCAAATTAGAAAAAGTTTACATTATGCTTAAGTTATGTATTTTTTGCATAAGGAGATTATGTTGAACATATTTTTTAAAGCAAATTATTCATGCGGAACTTGTAGTTATTTAAAATGGTAGTGTATAGTTTTCTCTTGATTTTTTCTTAATTAAAGTTATTTCTTGGACTTTTGAATAATTACGGTTTACCTTTGTAAACAAGACAAACAAAAAAATTAAAGGAACCCTTTTTAATGTACATACTTTTAATGGTGGAGTATGTTGGGAAAGGGCGTCCATAAGACGTTGTAAACAAATGTCTTAAAGATGTTACCTTTTGTAACATAAGACGTCTATACAACGTCTTATGGACGTCATTCGACTATAATGGACATCCATAAGACGTCCTGAATGTTGAGATCAAACGTTTTATGGACGTCTTTAAGACGTATTTGTGCTGTTTGGGCAGGTTACTTAGACAAGGGCATAAACACATTTTTTCCATAGCGTAGAAATGAAAAACTGATAAAAATTTTATTCATCAAAAAAATTTTTTTTAGTATGCTCTTCGGCGTCTCTTGATAGCAGACCGCAACATACCAGCAGATGAAAAAAAGGTTTGATTTTACATATTCAAACAGAACGGAACAGTTTTAAGTTAATATTTACCAGCTACTCGCACATACCTCCATTCTTCACTTTGGTTTATTTGTTCGGCAAAACGAAGCCCAAATAACTCAGAAATTTTTCTAATTAATATTTTACACAGTTAACTAATTAGCTTCGACGAAAGACGCCATCAGGATACGTCGAGATATGTTGATAATACAGGATGGACCATTAAATAATTTTCAAAAATTCATTCCTTCTTAGTATGTGCAGCAGTAGTTATTTTCGTTAATAAATAATAAAAATTTAATGCGAAAATTTAAAAAAATATATATTAGTTAAAAGGAAACAAAGCTATTTTTTGTTTAAAAATTATGAAACAAAACTATAGTAATTTACATATTCGATTAAAATTTGATACTGGTAGAACAAGCTTGTCACTGCTTGGACAATGTTCATCAATTGTTTACCTTGTGACTTAGTACCTACATAATTTCTATAGTTCCTTTGCATTAACATTCGTTTACTACATGCACATTCCTTCATAATTTATGATTTTTTATTTCAAACGGAAGTCTGATAGGATTTTTTGCTTCCTAGAAAAAAAATCTGTTTACTTAAGCACATTCTTTCTTGCATGGTGCATTGCTTACATATGGAATTGTTAAAATGGTTACAGGAATTTACGCAATGGTATGCATTAACGAGTGGCATATGCCTTGAGAAAATATAAAGTCAAACTAGGAATATGTACAATTTTCGTTAAAAAGCATCGATACATTACTAAAAAACTTATCTCAAAATGGCAATTCAGAAAGTCCCCAAAACTCAACAGTATTTTCACTCAAAAATGTTAGGGGAATTCAGGTTGCGAAGCTAGTTAAATTCTCATTGCGATACATTGTGGTGATGACGGGATATATAGTGCCCAAAAGGCTCACCATTTTAATTCATGGACAGTATTCTGATGATAATACAGTTCGTTAATTTTTTTTCTAATTTGAAATTCTGTATTTTCCTGCTGAAAAATTTCTAAGAGTACTTTATCGTAGCTTGATCAAAATAAAAAATACACCACCAAGATTTCTGACGTATTTTTAGCATTACTGACATAGTTTGACAAAGAATGTACAAAATAAATGACTGAATCAACAGTCTAAGAACTCTAGGTAGTTATATACGAATAATTGTATGTTTTGTTTAAATTAACAACGCTTTCCAGTTAACAGAATTATCGAGCAGGCAAATGATTTTCTTAAATGAAGGAAGAAGTCACTATAGAAGAATATACAAGAAACCAATCCGCGCACGAACAAAATAACTTTAAAATGTATTTCAACAGGAGGGTCTATGTGATATCATCGTGTTTAAGAAATTTAAGCAAGGGAGACAGCAACTTGCCATGAACGTCGTAAATAGCAATAACATTGCAGAAAATTTCTGATCATTTCAATGTAATAACTGAAGCAATAGCACCGCAGAAAGGTCCTGCCTGTTTCAATGTGATAATTTAAGCATTAACATCGCAGAAATTTTCTTACTGTTTCAGTGCGATAATTGAATTAATAACACAGATGTTCAAGGTTCAGCTGTTTAAAAAGTAGGAAGTAATTCTTTTTTTTGCTTAAAATTTATCCCTCACGACAAGATTTTGAAATATTAGAGGTTAAGTATAGCTAATCTATGATTTTTTATCGGAATTATGGGTTCTGCTAGTATCTTTCATATTGTGTTGATTTTTGATGGTGAATATTAAATATTGCATTCAAAAAGTTATAGAAATATTCCATAAATATATTCAAATAAATGTCTACAGTTTTCGAGAATATCATACACTTCTTTTTTTGAAACAGCGGAATTTTAACCATAAATTAAACATAAAACTAGAATAGAATATCTAAAAAAAAATTTTATGATAAGCTATCCTGTTTTTTAGAGTCCCGTAAAAACCATTATAATTTCGTCATCTCCGTCTGTATGCCACAGCTTTATAAATTCATCAGTTTTCGATCTTCAGCAATGACATTTTGCAGATATATGCATTCCAATAACCCAGAAATATATCTGAGGCGAAATTGAAAAAAAAAAATCAAAGTACTTTCCCATGCGTAAAAAATAAGGATGAAAAACTTCCTATAAAGTTGAATTTGATTACCCTCCGAGACGCTACTGGAATTAGTAATTTTATTCTAATTACATTAAAAGAAACCCCTTATTACCGCAAATGAGCATAGCGTGCCTGGTTTTATCAAAATCGGCTCACAGGTTTTTGAGCATTAAATAAGAAAACAATTTTTTTTGAAAACTTTAGACACTCTGTATCTCGAAAACGAAGCAAGTTAGGGAAAGAAAAATCTTACTTTTAGCTAGACATCGATCCTAACCTTTTGTCGGTTTAACTCTGGGTTGACTATATTTATATATATATATATATATATATATATATATATATATATATATATATATATATATATAAAGATAAGTTTTCGCCCCTGCAATTTTAAAATAAAATAGGAAATTCTCGGCTACGCGGACATATAGACCGTTGATAAATATTAATCTCATGCTAAAAAGTGCCGAGATGTCCAAGGTAATGGAAAAGCTTCGAGTCCGAAAAATGACGACAGCGCTGTTTCGTCCTAGTATGGGACTCATCAGGCTATCGCGTTCGGTACAAACCATTATCTCGCATCTGTGTCCGATAAACAGATTTCACAGTTGAAAAATAGTAAATAAGACACAGTGACGACATCTCGATGGATCACTCAATAACACAAGAGCAACATAAAACAGCAATGTTGTATAAAACCGCCATGTAATGGCGCGACGGTAAATTAAAAAAGGAATATTCAAAACCCGATACACGAAACAAGCTACTCCAAAGGATAGAGGTCGCATTATTCGGCATCGGCAACCAAACCAACCACCAATTCCGCAGTTTAAGTAAAGTGTCGCACCAACGATCTCCCTAAGAGAGCTGTTGCTTGTTTTTTAAAAGCCAACAAATAAAAAAAGCGATAAGTTTTCGTCCAAGTAATTTTAAAATAAAATAGAAAATTCTCGGCTATGCGGACATAAAGACCGTTGATAAATATTACTTTCATGTCAAAAGTGCGGAGATCTTCAAGATCCGGAGTTTTTCCATTTCAAAAATACTCGGACAACTAAGTACTTCCCCAAAAGTGAAGTATTTCTATTGACAAAATATAAGAATTTTTTTTACCAATACCAAAAAATGAAGGAGCGTATGATAGACACTACATAAGTAGATGAAGCTAAGGTATTTTTGAAGAAGTGGAAACTTGAAGCTATTATGGCTGTACAATTTAGCTATCAATTTTCTTAGAGTCGATTTCAAAAAATATACATTTTTACACTCTTCTGGTAATACTGATAATATGATAAGAAGATCCACCAACTATAACCACATTATTTAACTGAGATGCTATGCCATCTCTTCTGTAATATTTACAATGAGTACGTCAGCATCTTTCTTCAGCTTGTTCAGTTTAGATATCAACAGCTTCAAATTCTTGAATCATATATTAAACATTCTAAAATAATTTATTCATTAAGTAAAGAAAAATTTTCACGCAAAAATATAAAATTCCTTACTGTGCAAGTAAAAAGTCATAAAAATCATAAAAAGTTGAAAACTTTGGGAGGCCATTTCTTGACTACTATTCATCGTACAGACTTCGGCTGTGGGCAATTTTAACGGACGTGATGCCAATTGTCTTTTTAAGGGGCAGTGTCTATCTTCTTCTTCATCTTCTTCTAGGTAGAACCAAGTTCTGTTATCTATACAATGCCTCATCGATCCTCGTTTGAGGTCGAAATCCAGCTGTCCCTCCATCTTTTGGGGGGCCGTCCAGGCGGCCGTTTGGTGTTTGGTTTCTCTCTCATCACGGTTTTTGCTAGTCTGTCATCGTCCATTCGTTTCACGTGATCTCTCTACTGCCTACGACGGTTTCGAACCCACTTCACAACATCCCCCACTCCGCTGTCCTCGCGTATTTTTGCGTTTCTTATTCTATCTCTTAAACTTGTTCCCGTGATCATTCTCAGCGTCTTCATTTCTGTGGTTCTCATAATTTGTTTTGTCTTTGTGGTTTCATTTCTTGTTTCTGCGCCGTAGGTCAGTATCGGTCTTACACAGACCTTGTAAATTCTTGCTTTGCTCTCAACCGTCATATGTTTATTGTTCCAGATTATGTCTCTTAGTTGGCCCGATATCATGGCCGCTTTCTTGGCCTGTGTGCGTATTTCTTCCGTTACTACCCTGTTACTTGTTATATGTGCTCCTAGGTATTTAAACTTCCCAACCTGTTCGATATGTTTGTCATCAACCATTAGTTTGCATCTTACCGGTTCTTTTGCTATTACCATTGCTTTGGTTTTCTCCACAGATATCTTCATATTATACTGTTTGGCTGTTCGATTGAGATGGAAAAGCATTCTTTGTAAGTTGTCCTCGCTATCTGCTGTCAAGGCAACATCGTCTGCAAAGCATATAATCTGAACGGTGTTGTGTCCCATTGGGTACCCAATATTTATGCTTTTTACCTCATCAATGATTTCGTCCATGATTACATTGAAAAGTGTTGGACTTAGGCTCACCCTGTCTTATTCCTATGGACAGAGCGATTTCCTCTGTTAGAGTGTTATTTGTTTTAATTATCATAGTGTTTTTGGAATTCAGTTCGTATATTGTGCGTATGATTGCTTCGTCTACTTGTTTTCTTCGCAGTGTCTATACCTAAATTAATTTATAAAAAAGTTATGGGACACAATTTGAAAGAAAGGCAAAATTTGCTAATATGGGGAAAGTAGCAAAGTTTAAGACGCTACATCTTGGTTAACTCTAATCGTAGAGACTTCAGCAGATGGTCATTTTAACAGTGGTAATTTCAGCTTTTTTTTCATGAAGCAATGCCTATATCTAACTGTATTTGGAAAAAGTTATGGGGAAAAATTACAGAAAAAAAATTGCATTATTTTATCATTTTTTATTTTGTTTTTGGGGTGTATTTTTTTGGAAGAGACTTTTTTGGATTTTATGGGAAGCCACTTCGATAGATAATTTCATTACCTACAACTTTTCTATAGACATGTGCCCATGAAAAATGCATAGTTTTCGCATAAAACTCAAGACACTGAAAATTGAACAAATCAACCTTAATCTCAAGAACACAAGAACTTGGTATCACTTTGTGATTTTATAATATTTGGAGGTCTATTAAACGTGTGAAACAATGAAAACACTTTTACGTTTTGTTCCCTTTTACCCCTCTTTTTTTTTTTCGACAATTAGACAATTTTCAACATTGTCTGCAACCTGCAAAACAAATACTGAACAAATCATTAAAAATATTTTTTGTTGCCTAAGATTCAGACCAACACTTTCACTCAAACCAATTACCTAGACTTATTTTTTCATGCTACTAAAACCTATTTTAAAGCCCTAGTCACGATGTGCCTGTGGGTACAAATCGCAATCTTTTCAAAATTGTCATATGTCAATTATATTAAGTCATTAAAATGTGATCAATTACCGTTAACAATAAGAGCTATGTTTGGTGAAATCGTAACAATACCCAAACTTTTTTTATCAAGGGTCGGTCCCGCATTGTCAGACGCTTTCTGCAAGTCAATCAAAATTGTATTGACCTCGAATCCGCCGTCATTTATTTTAATATTAATGGTCAGTGTAATAATTACTTTCGAAAAACATTCTTTCGCGTCGAATCGAAGAATTAATAAATAAAATCGTTGAAAGGTTCGATGATCCCGTTGTTTGTTCGATTCGGTTGTGATGATGATGATGATGATGGCGGTGAAAGTTTGCGCGGATTTATAGGCATATATTAAATACAATTTGTGAATATTTAGTGGAAATACGGGTACAAGCTTTTGTTTATTTGGTTGCGATAATGAGATACAACTAAAATTATGCATTACTTTCCTCGAAACTAAATTGATTTTTCGAAAGAGTGTGCATTATTTAAAATTTTTTGAGAACGATACGAAACAATGATTGAAAAAAAAACAATTTAGTTAGTTAAACATAAGCAATAGTTGTCCCAGTTTTGCACGGGTAAGATTAGGGTTCCAAATGAGAACGTGAAAGAATAATGTTTTTGTATGGAAAAGTATATGATGTGTTAACCGAGTACAAGTGAGATTTTTTTTATTTGTTTTTTTCTTTTTCCTCTAGCGACCAGCACATACAGTTCGTCAAACTTTTTTATGTGTCTCAAATGGTTCTAACCGGTATTTTTTTTATCAATGTTTGGACGACACCTTCGTAATTCACAGACAAAAAAGTAAGTGCCGTTTCAAAAACTTCCTGTGTTCTTGGCCATCAGTGACGCATATATAACCACTGGTACAAAGAGTGTTTTGTAGCATTACTAAATCTCTGAGTATGGGGTCTTCTTTGGAAAATTAAGTCCGGATAGACCCATAGACTTGTTTCCTCTGAGGATAGACTTTCAACAGGCTTGAAAATGATAAGATTTTATTTGGCTTTTAAGCCATCAACTTAAGACAGGAAATAACCGCAGTTATTGGTGCCAACAGTCAGTCTTGGAAGAATCTGTAGTGTTGTGGTATGCTGATGAGGCTGTGGGATTGCTGTGTTAACATGTTAGTAGAATTAGTGGCTCTATCCATATATTGTGTAATGGTGTTTGTAATGAAGGCGTCGAAGATATCACACCTTAGATCCCTGTGTAAGATTCTGTTTCTGACAAAGTATGGGGCTTCTCATATCATTCGAAGCACTTATATTGAAATCTCTCTAGCTGTTTAAATCTCGTTTTGCCTGTGGTGTAAGTTTGTAAATAAGAAGTTTGTTATCTTGATCTTCCAATCAGCCATCCATCTTTCTAATTTATTTATATGACATTGTAGGCGTAAAATAATAAGACGAAAAGATACTGATGAGTTTGCAAAGGCGGCATCATCAGCAAACAGGTATAATTTACTACGATCATCGACCGGAATGTTAGCGGTGTACAAGTTAAAGAGAGTTCGAGATAGAGGAGAGCCTTGAGCCACTCCATCTCTAACCCGTTTAACTTCGGAAGTAGCACAGTTTGATGACACCACGAAGGATCTGTGTTCTAAGGGGTTTCTGGGTCTGGATTTGGAAAGGGAGGACCAGGCTCCACAGCGCATAGGTTTCGTTAAACCCATTGAACATTCTCCTATAGGGATCTCCCCCATCTAGCGAGTCACACATATTTAAATTACGCCAATGCCAAGGGGCATTTTTCTTATGTCAGCCAAAGTGAGCCAGTACTCGCCTAATATAGATCCTCTTTTTAGTGAAAGATCAGGACAGATACAAAGGGCACATTCCACAGTCTCATCTTCCTTTTCATATCCCGACATACGGGAGTGTGGCACACTTTCATATTATGTGTTTTCTCAGCTGATATGCACTGTGACTAATCGCATATTTCCTCTGGACATCGCCAGATATTATAGGTAGTTTAAAAACTGTTTGGAGAGTTTACAATCTTTAATTAATTTTATCATTGCAAATTTAGTCTGCATCTTTAGTTCAGGTTAATGCAGAATGCATTACAGATACTGTAGTCATTAATTTCTTCTTTCATGTTTCCTTCCCTGTCCAATATTGCACCTAAATATTTAATTACATATATTTGCTCTACCCTCTCATTCCTCCCTTTTTTCTCTTTACGTTCATGCATGGTCTTCGTCTTTTTATATTTATTTTCATCTCCCTTCTCTTTAGTCTCTCTCTTATCTGTGCAGTTTTTTCGCTAGATTTGTTTTGGATTTCGCACATATCATTATGTCGTCTGCGAACGCTCCTAACCTATATATACCGGCTTCAACTTATGGTGTCCTATATTTATTTTGTGTTTATTAGTGTGTGTTGCTTTAAGTATATGGGGACTATATAGTCCTGATTGTTTCGTCCTTTCCTGAAACTGTGCTTTATCCAACTGCTCCTCTACTACATTCATTAATCTCTGTTCTAATATTTTTTCGTACGTCTTTAATACTATGCTCAAGCTGATCCCTATCTAAGGACCACATAATCTAGGGTCACTCTTCTTATGTATTGGTATTGTTATTCCTACTTTTCAATCATCAGGTATTTTTTCGCTTCTTCAGACTTTATTAAACATTTCCGAAAGTATTTCTTTCCCTATTTCTCCTACATTTTTCTGCCACTATCTCATCTTGCCCAGCCGCTTTTCTTTTTTTCAAAGTTCCGATTGATTCTTCTACTCCTTTCATTTTTATGTCATCTTTTTTCTTACAAAGTTCCCTGTCTATTCTATTACTTTTCTTTTCCGTACTTTGTTGCAGTTTACTAGTTGATAGTTCCTCGAAATGTTGCTTCCACCTTTCCATAATCTTGTCATTTTCTGCTATTGGTAGTCCATCCTTGCCTTTAATTACTTCTGTTTTTTGTATTTTTCCTTTCCGAAGTGACAATGCGCTCTATAAAATAGTTTCTGGTTAATTTTGTTGTCTTCTTCAATTTTTTGCCCAAATTCTTCTCGTAACTAGAAATATTACAAAAAACATCTTTCTAGACACAACAGAAATAACTGACAGCGTGTTGCCTAGTGATGTTCAAGTGTCACAACCTTTTACTATTTGTGTGTAATATTTGATTTTTAGTCATACAGTATCTTTGCATGATAGGTTACACTATAAAAAGGAAATACTATAAATTTAATGTAAATGTGCTGAAAGCAAATTTCACATACGTTTATTAAATACATTTAATGTAATACATTAAATTCAATAATTTATATTAATCTAAATTTATTTATTTCATTAAATTTAATGTAATTATACATACAGTCTGATCATTGCCTTTTAAGGTGACTATATACATTAAATATACAACCAGTGTTCATTGAATTTGAGATATGTTATCACATATTTAATGCACCAACATTAATACGAGTTCAAGAAATTCTGAAACTACCAGGAAAAGGTGGCCATCAAAAAATTGAATCCTTTAAGCAATTTATATCCTACTACACCAAAAGGTCAATACAACTTGTGTCATCTTCCGGAATCTCGTGCAATGTATATTGAATAATAATGTAAGTTTCTTTAGCATTAAAGTATATGTGAATTAATTTATTTAAATTTAAGATACCATTTAATAAAATTTAATGTACAACGAACTGATATTTGAATGAATTGCTTTAAATTCAAAGTAAATGTAAATTATTCACGACTTTTGCTACAAAATCATTAAATTTAATGTATAATGGACATTAAATTTGTATTAAATTTAAGGATATTTTTAACAGAGTATGTTTTGTGGTAAAACTTCCTACATAACCTAAACAACTAATTTAATTAATATGACTTATAACTAATTTAATTCGCTTCGACATTCTTCAAGAATAAATCGATTTTGTTAAAACTAGAGAGAAGAAATAAAAACCTGTAAACGCAAGTCAATATTAAAATTTTGATTTTCTATCTGAAAGTGCGTGTGCATTAATAATTATACGATTACATAAAAATCATGTTATTCAATTAAGCGAGATTAAAACTTTCTCAACCAGTTTCCGAACCTTACCCTTGCTTCATTACTAATGAGTGAGATGTTAGTTATGAAAACCTTGTGACATCTTGAAAACTAACTAATTGATCGTTTAAAAAACTTAAACGCTCCTCCTACTTCCTAATAATTTCTATTTAATAAATGGATTTGACTGAATCATGCATATTCTATTGAATAAAAGTGTACGGAAAACAAGCTGTTTTAATGTAACATCCATTAACCTCAATTTTTTTAAATTGATTTATGTTGTAGATGTGTTATGGAATCGGACACGTTAATTAAATGTTATTTAGAGACGTATTCCGATTACTTTTTATTCGTTTATTATGATATCAAGCTAATTTACGGAATTAGCAGTTGTTGTTTCTGAATTTTGGCAATAAGGTTTCTGGGAGTGATGTTTTTTCCGGATAAATGTATTATTTCATTTGAGAGGAGGGCAAATAAAGCGTGCAGAAAATTGGCTACAGTAGCGCTAGTTCTATGGTCCACTATCTTTATTTTTACAAGTTTATTTCTTTCTGATATCTTAATACTATAAGAAAGGGAGTCCCAAAGTGTACCTCATACTTTTTAAAATGGGTTTTGCATACCTACTTGAAGCCAAATAAATTAAAAAATTCACCAGTATTCAAATTACACTCCTTATCAGGAACAAAACTGTAGTTTATAATTATTATTCTAATATTTTTCACTACTTTGTTAAAAAAAATCTCGCTTAGAACATCACTAGGGGATAAATAAGTTTTGGTGTCCTGGGAAAAGCGAACCTAGTGTTAAATTAGAAGGCTAATTTTAAAAATCATGGTTCTTGGATTTATATCGTGTCAAATTAGAATTATTATCCGACGTTTCGCCAACGATTGCACGGAGTATCTTCAGGAATCTTTACACCAGATTAGAACACTGAATGACTATCAAGGAGCAACTGTCCAGCATTTATACACGACTGGTGCTCACCGAATCGTGATCCAAAGTCCCAATCGATTTCCACGTGTGATGCAAACTGTAACCGGCATCTCTATTGATTATTTGGATAATTACAAATTTCGATTGATTGATTCTCTAATTTTAGGTGTGAAAAACAGACATGTGATGAACAATCACTGAAATCAGAAACAGAAAAACTGACCAATGCTCTGAGAGGCAACGGATATTGCGCTGAAGATATAAGACGTTCTATTAATAAATATAAAAACCCGCCTCCTCAACAAAATGTCATAAATGTACCTCCTATGGACAGTGTTGTCTTATCTCACATACACGGCAGCACCGACAAGACTGCCAGATTGCTCCGAAAGCCAAACCTTTGGACATTTTTCAACACATGTAAGAAAGTTGGACAATATTTGAAGTCTCCAAAGGACGCAATTCCACTTCAAACAGAAGGCGTTTACAAGATACCTTGCTCTAGTGGTAAAGTGTATGTAAGTGAAATCGGATGGTCTACATCCACTAGGCTCAAGGAACATGATATATGTATAAAAAAGAAACAAATTGTACAATCTGCAGTAGCTGAACACCAGTACTGCTCAGGTCACACTTTTAATGTAAAAGAAACGGTCAATTTTGAATTGGACATAGCACTAAGGTGTTAGCATCAGTGCCTGGTTTCTTTAAACGGTTCGCTGAGAACCAGTCGGGTATAAATGCAGGGCTGTTGCTCCTCGATAAGCATTCAGTGTTCTATTCTCATAGCATAAAGATCCCCGAAGATGTCATATACAATCGTAGGCGAAACGTCGGATAATAATTCAAATTTGACACAGCGGAAACCCAAGAACCATGATTTTCTACTTGACCAAAACCCTGACAGTTTTCGTTCCATATAAGGCTGTTTTTATGCTGCTTTTTAACCCGGAAGATGTCTCGTGCAATCGTAGGCGAAATGTCGGATAATAATTCCAATTTAACACTGCCTAAACCCAAGAACCATGATTTTCAACTTGATCAAAGCCTTGACAGCTCTCATTCTTTATAAGGCTGTTTTATGCTGCTGGTAATTCGTCTTATGTTCTCTTATATGACTGAACAAGGAACACGTTTCTGGTTGACCAGTGATTTTTAGACAAAGATCACACCAAGTATTCAAATCAATTCAAATACATCCACAGCTCATTTAACAAAAATAAAACATGAAAGCACCGATAAGACAGAATGTGTTCACAAAGTTGCATGTGAGTGTGGTGAAATATGAATTGAATGTACGAAGCACCCACTACACATTAGAATTAAGGAACATAAAACTTATACACAAAAAGAGAAACGTCAAGATCACAACATATAAAATGGTCTGAAACTGCAGCAATATGTATGGAACGCAACATAAAAAAAAATAATTTACAGAAGCTTTAAAAATAAAAATGGAATGGTATACCCAGAGTTGAGATAACTATCCTTGGCATCCACCAGTGTATAACATCAAATCGTATTTCAATAGGAGCAGTTTATATGTAAGCTCGTAGCATTAGACAAAACATTCAGTTAATATTTGATTGTTTATCTTAGATACTTTGTTTGTAGGTCAGAGCTAAACATTTTTTACGTAGTTACCATGGCAGCATGGCGAAGGGTAACTATTTAAACTATTTACAAAGCAATATGTATTAATTCGTTTGCTTTAACATATTCAAGCTAAACAGGGGCGGGTCACCAATCAACTACAAGGAGAAACATCGACATCGTTTCTCTTATTTGGTTTTTATGAAAGGGATTCACAGAAAAACGGATTACTTTAAAACAAAATGCATATTATACCCAATAAATAATGCATTACACGCTACATACGTCAAACTCGAATTTAATACTTAAAGAAGAAAAGGATAAATCAAAAGATTTATTGCAGATTTTAAATAAAAACCAGTAGAAAGTATGTCTTTTGCATCTACATGACTGGCACAGTAATCGGCAAGAAAATTGGTTTTTGCACGGATTTTGCAATTTTATGTGGTAAAATTCAAATGTTCAATTTAAATTATTTGTCTTTGTAAAAATATGTTAAACAAACACATTCATTGCTTTAAAAAGATAACATTATGCTAACGCGCAGTTATTGAAAATATTTGGGGCTGGCTAATTTGAAAAAGAATGCCCCATATATATATATATATATATATATATATATATATATATATATATATATATATATATATATATATATATATATACATATATATATATATATATATATATATATATATACATATATATATATATATATATATATATATATATATATATATATATTGCGCTAAAATTTTTCAAGTCCACCTAGGCTTATTTGGCAGTGCTGTTTTTTTTTAGTTATTTTGAGTAACTGCACGTCAGCATAATATTCCATCGTGTTTTGAAAAGAAAAATTTTAAGGTGTAGATGTAATTTTAAGAAATTTTATGACGAAAAATGGTGAGTCGAAAAAAAAAATTTTTTATCTCTGTTTTTTCATCATTAATTATGTAGTTCATTTTGAACAATGAATGCAACGAAAATACGAAAAAAAAAAGATGTTTGTATTGCTGCAGATAACTGATGAAGACCATAAAATGGTCGAAACGTTTTGGAAATATATTTTAATTATATAATAAAGATATTTTTACATTATATGAACCTTAGTCATATTTGGCCAGTGACTCTGGCACTGATTTTTAGTTACAAATAAACTACAAAGAAAATTTGCCCACTGTAACAATAAATCTTAATAGGGTTTTTGTTCGACAATGGACAAGAGTTTTAAAATATGAATATATTATAAAAACTCACCGTTTTAGCCCGCAATTCCTCCTCAGTCCTATGAACGTTCAGCAACGGGGTCACGCGGACTAACAGCCTCCACCAAGGCCAGTCTCGCACCAGCATGAACTTTCTTACATTTCGTTGAATGCATCTCACCGCCAGATCCTGTAGTTTCTTCTGCTGTAATTTCCTGCGAGCCAAATAACCTCTGCAGTGAGCTTGTAGACAAATAACGACTCCGGCGAGCCTTTCATCGCGTTGAGCTTCTAACTGGGATATGACGCCTGTACGGAAGAAAATCTAGAAATAAGAAAATAAATTTCAAATGAAATATCCTCTTTATTGTAGAGAGACTTTATCAAAAAATATCTTTTAAGAGTAAAATGTACTTTTTAAAATTATATCTATATATTATATTATATATACATATATATATATATATATATATATATATATATATATATATAAAAAGTAAAGTCATCAGATGTCAAGATATCAGTCATATACGAGATTCATCATAAAATATGAAATTTGCCCAAGGGCAAAATACCCTGAAGTGATAGAGAAAAGCTGTTTAGACTTGAAACTTAGATTCGAATATGCAGTCATGTCAGTTTATTCTACTTCTACCGTTGAAAACGATGGGGGAGAATTTAACTCATTTTGTTTGTCCGTTGGAGTTAAACTCGTTAACACAAAATATTTTATAGCAACTCGAACATGAATTTTATCCATATTTAAGTAAATGGTACAATTTATTACTTTATTCGATCACCACAAACAAGCAACTCACGGGTCGCGTCTGAAACGTTACAAGTACGCCATCTAAAGATATATAACAAATATCATGGTTAGAAAACTTTTCAAAAATGGGGCGAAATAAGAATAAAATATTTAAATACAATGAACATTTCAGATTTAGTGCTGTGATTTAATTCTTTTCCTAGTGAAATTATAATTTTGAATCAAATTTTCTTTCCCAATGTCGTAAGTTTTTTCCCAGCCAAGGTGGCCCAGTGACTACTAGGTTTTTCCAAGATTTCCAAAATTCCCAATTTTTTTATGTATATTGATACAAACCGTCTATTTTTGATATTCTGTTAATAATCTAAGTTCATAATCTTGCACTTCTAATACAAAAACCAACAAATGCCACCTAATTTAGTCAAAATAAGGACAAAATCATGGTCAGAGAACTTTTCGAACGAACCTCGTAGATGTCCTTTAGAACGAATTCATCACGGTTCACCGATGCTTTTTTTCTATTAAAATATTTGAGAGTATCACTTCTGTAAAATTTGTAAGAAAAAAAGAAAGATGACTATTTCTTTTTTAAGATGTATCCCATCTTTAATAAGAGCCTATTTTATAGATTTCTTTAAAAATGTCAGTGTTGGCACCGAGATTGGGCTTAGCTAAAAAAATCATTCTTTGTTAAGTGTAATTGTTTGTTAAAGAATCATCCAAAATTTTGATACATGGAAGTCTGTGTGTGTTTCAAGGTTCATAACATTTTTCACGTATGCGGCAATTATTTCTTTGTACTTAATTATAATTAATTAAAAGTTGGAAAGCTATAAATGAAACACTGGTAATTATCAACTTTTCAAATCACAAATAAGTTATTGTGATAGACAGTATGCTGTCTCAAACTTTTTGGATTTACTTATTTTAAAATCATCACTTTTCCGCCACGTATTTTATTGGGTGCCCGGTATGTATATGTCAAACTTTTAACAGTAAACAGAAAACATTAAAATAACTTGAGCGTTTCATATGATTTTTCCTAATAAAGATATTGGATATAAAAGGGGTACTCATGATTTTCCTTTGGGGCTATAGCTTTTGAGCCGACGTGTATATTTTCATGAAACTTTAGCATGTTGTATAACCAATAAATGCTCACGAATCCAGGTCATAAACAATCTATGACATTACCAAGGAAGTCAGGGACGGATTCGCTACCACATTCTTAGGCACTTTATTGTAGTTATACAAAACAATATATAAAATACAAGAGACACCCTTACGCAGCATGTTCAATCCAAACAGATCGGAAATAACGATTTTTTCAAATGGTAAGCTTCTACCCAAATTGATAGATAAGAGATTGACGTTTTTTCTTTATATTTTAGAGGAAAAATAATGCAAAAAACCCCCTTGATCTTAATAGTGCGGTCATAATGAATTCAAATTTTATACAAATTTTTGTCAAGCAGTGTATATACACTAGCTTCCAGCGATTTTCTTTCACTTTAATTCATAAATTCGATTATGGACAATGATCGACCAATATACTCAAAACTACTAGTGTAGTTTTACACTAAACAGAATCAACGGTATCTTTCCACCCCGCCCAAAGGCTGGAAAGGGGCAACATGGAGCGGACCAAATATCACGTTGACCCTGGCCTGTGTTTATCTCCAACATGAACAAATCTGATGATTTTAAATTGGAAAAAATTAATTTTATAAAGATTTTAAAGATCGCCGAAACTACAAGCAATTTTAATTTGATATTAAGTGATTTTCTTTGCTGGAATATGACATTTAGGTATTAGATTTACGAGAAGTTTACTATATAATAATGGCATGAGAGATGTTATTAATTATTTTAGGCTTTTATTTCTTGTCTAACTATTTTGAACTTTAGCTATATGTTTGTTATTGTTTACACGTATATTTTAAATAATCATTTGTTTATATTTATTTATTTACTTGTTTATATTTATTTATTTACTGGTGTATTTATTGATTATGGCCACAAGGATATCCTGACCTAAATCCATCTGCTTTTTTTGGGCGAATCTTAAATTACTGGTTTATTCAATTCAAGGCTAATAAATAAATACCAGGGTATGCAATCTTATATGAAATGTTCTTGGAATATTATTTCTAGTAGAGCAAGAAAAAATTCGTAGCCGTATTAGAGTACAAGGTGCCCCTTTTGAACATTTGCTTAATTAAACACAAAAACTATGTACTTTATGTTTCATATATATTTTTAGACAATATAGTGATTTCCAAAATGTTGTCAAAAATAAATTTTTAGTTATGCTTCATCTCTTTTTATTTGTATTAAGTTATGATGAACCCTTTCAAATATTCCTCGATCCGATAAATTTCGATTTGAAAATTTCTGGTTATAAATTCTTTTTACCTGTAGGGAATTGCATTATGCTTGTCCATAAATTAGATATATGTCACATGTTAGCATTATTTCAAATTATTAAGTTAACTGGTTCCCAACTATAACTAGTATTAAGTAAGAGTGTAGTAGTAGATTATACAGTACGACGTGAAATTTGAATATTGAAGACGAATAGTAATTTCTTGAAGATTTTGGGTCGCTGAATTCGTTTTTAAAATATCCTAACCTACAAAAAGTTCAGAAAACGCGATTTAAGCCTACATTTTGAGGTTTTGTATCAACGTGACATTTTTTTTAAAACTATACTTAGCATCTTAAAATATAAGTCATACTGTTTCAAATGCTGCTTAGCATGTTCAAATATCTTTCTTTTTCTTCGAGATATTAAATTTTGAAAATTTCTAATTGCATTAATGTTTCAAGTTTTGAAAATCTTCAACTTTCTTGATCGATAAGACAATTCTGATAAATCATGAATGTTTTAAGGCTATAAAAGTATCGTTCAATCCAAATTTAACATTAGTTTTCCAAAATAAATTTGTTTAAGCAAATTATTGCAAAATTTATTGTTTTTTAAATAAATTCTTACATTGCATTTTACAAAAAGAAATGCGTTCAAAAGAGTCGTTATCGTCATTACGATATATTTTGTTATAAAATATTAAATTATAAATTTTACTATTTAAATACAAACTCTTTTACGATCTGCATTTGTAGACTTTGTATTTATAGAATATGGTTTTGTGAATTCTGGATATACATCCTAAATTATTTTCTAAAGCTCGTTTGAGGCTTTTTTAAATTGCAAAATTAATTGTGTATGATTTTGTATACAATAAAATATATCATAATACCGATAACGACTCCATTAAACGTATTTATTTTCGTAAAATGCAATGTAAGTATTTATTTAAATAATATTGAATTTTGCAGTAATTTGTTTAAACAAATTGTTGAAACAAATTCATTTTGCAAAACTAATTTTATGCAAATGCAATTTGAAATTTTGCAAAATTAAATATCTCGAAGAAAAAGAAAGATATTTGCATTAGAAAGAGTAAGAAATATACTTTACAATGCTACGTATAATTTTTTGAAAAAAAAAATGTCGCGATGATACATAACCTCAAATACAGGTCAAAATCGCGTCTCTTGTACTTTTAGATTAAAATATTTAAAAAACGTGATGTTATGAAGCAATTCTGAGGCCTCATTTGAAATCAGTGACCCAAAATCTACAAGAAATTTCTTCTTATTCAATGTGCAAATTTCACGTCGTGCTGTGTTATTATCAGATTTCGTTTATAATAATTTCATTAGTTGATAACAAAGATATTAAATAATTTCTTATAATTTTTCTTGAAAATGGTTGCTATTTTCGAAATAAAATTCAAATACTCTTTTTTTAGATAATTGTATAAAGTGTTTAAAAATCCAGTTTTAACTTTGAAAATTGGAATCTGTGAAAATTTTGAGCCTACGAGTTTAAAGACGAGTCCCTTCCTGACTTCCTTGGTAATGTCAAAGGTTATTTATTCGGAAGTCTTTATCGGTTATACAATATGCCAATATTTCATTAAAATACACAAATCTGCTCAAAAGTTATATCCCAAAAGGGAAAAAATAAACAAAACGCTACGAGTATTTTGACGCCTTCTGCACACTGCCTCAGAAAAGAACTTATCAATGGTGAAAATTGGATCAAAACTCATTCAGTTTTTTTGCCGATTAACCCAGACATACAAACAGACAGAATTGTCTTTTATGCCATATAATGATATAATTAATAGATCTGCCGTCCAGGCAACCTAACATCAAACAATCATTTTATAATTTGTTCCGTTTGGGTTTAATGAAGTTCAGAACAACATAATAAGACGTAAAAGTAATATTTACTCAGACATTTTGGGTTTATTTACTCGAAACTCTTCAAACAAAAAGATGGATGTTGAACCGTAAATAATGGCTTTATAAATACCGACCAAAATCATGTGACTATTCTTCTTGGTATTCTTCAAAACAAAAATTAATGGAGTTTTAACCACATCACGTAGAAATAACATTTTTTAATCATAATAAGTTCATTGTAAATGAGACAAGATAAAAACACAATAAAATTATTAATCAATCCGGTCCGTTTTTAAAATTGTTTTTTCAGTTTTTACTAGTTGAAAATAAAATTACTATTATTTTTTAAAACTTCCTAAAATAAATGTTCACAGTTCACACTAACCAATATAATCGTCATTTTATTCAAAATCCCCTCTATTTATTTAAAACCATTGTAAGAATATAATACATAAAAAATATTTAAAATCAAACCTTGTTTGGCGAGTCTTCGACAACAGCAACGTGAGAAGATTCCACACTAACGTCTTTTAGCACAGTATCACAAGATACATCCATAACAGTCGTCAATGATTCTGTACTTGTTCTACTTCGTACCGAAGAAGTAGAATTAACTTCATCACAATCGACTTCATTGGAAATATTTCCCGAGTCATCTGAGTTATCTGAATTATAATCCAAGAGCTGCTGAGTTTTGAGCTCTGTAGCTATCTTAAGAGAGTCGTCTTTTACTTCGATAAAGTCCTCCGGATCAAGATAGTATTTATCGTCTTCTTTTGAAACAACTTTATCAAGAAACTCCTTAGTTCTTTGTAGATCCAACTTAATACTGGCTGGACTGTTTTTTCTAAATGTACCTTTGCAAACATTTTTAGTAGATTTTTCTACGAATTTCGGTTCAAACTGTCCTTTTTTTTCTCCAAAAGTAGTAGTTAATTTTTTACCTTCAGAAGTAGCACATGCTATAACTTCATTCTTTTTAAACGTTTGGTTTCTTATAACTTTAACAGATAGTTTAGATTTGTCTGGTTCTTTTCGCTCTTCCAGTTTCTTTATGACTGTATTAACTGCTTTATCTCTAGGTCCCTTTATAGCAACAAAAGCCTCTTTCGGATCAATTTCCTCATCAGATTTCATTTTAGCCGAAAATATCTCGGTTTTTTTACACAACAAATTTTTTGATATAGATTTATTACAACCATCTACTTTATCAATCTGCGGTGGTTTGGTGATCTCTTGTTTTGTTTTAGCTACACTAAAAGTATTTTTTGTAGGCTTGAGATTGGTTTTAGATTTTTCCTTAACTGGTTTTTGGGAAGTTTTGTTCACATTTGTTGTTTCAATATTGGTTTTAGTAACCTTACTTCCACTTTGCACTTTTGCTTTACCATCAACAGGTTTTGAAGTATTTTTGCCAATACTCTTTGTTTTATCAAAATTATCTGATATATTTTTAATGCTTTTTGACTTGGTGATAGATTTAGGCACATTTCGACTTTTTACTAGATCAGGATCACTTTTACCCAAACTCTTGTCATTTTTGTCTATAGTTTTGGGTAAAGATAATCTTGGTTTAGCTAAGTTCTGCACACTTCTTGCCTTACTCATATTACCACTTTCTTTATTATTTTCTATGACACCATTAGTATTGCTTATCTGTAAACACAATCTGGTTTTGGTTAAATTCTGAACACTTTTTGCTTTGTTTAATGTGCCATTTGGTAGAGAAACGTTACTATCACTGCGTTTTTGCAGCGACATTTTAGGTTTAGCCAAATTTTGAACACTTTTCGCTTTACTCAATCCGTTACTCTGCTTTTTGTTTCCTGTAGTACTACCATTACTATCTATTTGATCAAGATGGCATGGAGTACTAGGAAAACTTTTTCTTAAAGTGGCATTTACCGGTATTCTACTCGCGGATCCTTGCTTCCTCGGCAGGCTTAAGTTTGTCGAACTTACAGCCTTGGAGATAGGAGGAGGTGGCGCTTGTATATCCGGAGAATTAGTTTCTGTAAGGCTGTTTAGTCTTTTAATCAGGTCTTTGACTTTTCCTGGGGATTCTATCGCCTCCCGTTGAGCAGGAGGAATGTCATCAAAAGCTTTAAGTTCAATATTCTGGCAAGAGAGCGAGTTAACTGGACTAACCCGTTCTTTTTGGATCGCTGCAGGCTTAATAGGTGTATTTTGAGGGCATTTTGGAATATTTTTATTTGGAAAAGAGTCATTTTCTGAGTTTGTTAGTGCTTTTTGCTTAATTTTTGTTGATTCTAACGAAATTGGCACAATTTTTGTAGGGGTGGGAGCATTAAGATCTAAATTGGTCATACTTTTGGTTTTGGAAGGCAACTTCGACTCATTCAAACATTGAGAATTATTTAAGCTGGTCAAATTCGTATTCGAATTTGTCTTTTTTAAGATACACTTTGATTCGATTATACTGCATGTTTTAGCTTTAACTAGTTTTGGTATTCTAGTGTTACTTTTAGGAGTATTGCTTTTACTCGCCGGGGGCGTATTAACTTCCGGTTTTGGAGGTAAAGCTAGAGGTTCCTTTTCAACCACTATATAAGTCAAATATTGAGGCTCCTTCTGGACGGAGCTTCTTCTTGGAGGTGGTATAATGTGAGCAGGTGACTCGGTATTTCTTGGTGGTAAAGGTGGAGCTTCTTTAGGTACAGAAGTCCTCCTTTTAGGGATAGGAGGTGCTTTTTGCGAAAGTTCCCGGTTCTTGTTATCAACATTATCACTGTTAATTCCAATTGTTGTTATAGAGGAGCCTTCAATAGAGTTAATCGTGAAAGAGTTATTAGTTTCAGATTTTGCAAAGATATTGGAATCCAAAGGTTTGTCAAAATTACTTATAATGATTCTCAACTTATCGCCGTTTATTGCAGTAACATCAGATTTAGCAACCTGCTTTTCTTCAGGCAGATAATTACAATCTTCAATTTCGTAGTTCGGTTGTGCTTTTTTCACTTCGCTGAATGAATTTCTCTTCACATAGTCGACTTTTTCTTGCTTCTGCGATTTTGCATCGCCTCCCAGCCATTTTTTATGAGTTTCATATATTTTTTTAATGAAAGGCTTTCCCATGTACTTGGGTTTTTGCGTAGTAGACATTTTTTATCGTTCTCTTCTACAGGCGATTCATTCTTTAATTAATAACTTTAACACAAGTACAAATGGGTTTTTAATGTAAATCGATTCGGTCTATTTCACTAAAGTTTTTACAGTGCAACGTTACAGGGAATTTACGTTTGGTACAATGTTTTTTTTTACTGTTCCGATTTTACTTTTTAATTTGATCTAACTTAATTGTAGGTCACTGTAACGCGATAGTAATGTTGATTATTTGGGCATGGTTTGAAGTAATATACATGAAACTAGTGGAAAGTTATTTACTGTTTAAGTTCTGATCGTGCTGTGGTTTTTATTTATTTCGAATGTTTAGGGTCAATTGGGTCAAACTTTTACTTTATCAGATTGTATTGAAACTAAATAACAAAAGCAATGAAATGAAATAATTCAAACGGATAAATTTATTTTTCAGAACCACAATGATATTTTACTTTAACCAATACTAACGTACTTCTGTCATAAAAGAATCGTTAACGCAACTGTCTAAAACGTCATAATATGTTTTTCATATCAAAAATCCCTAGTTCGAAATACGCACCCTCTAATTAATTAACATGATCTAACTTTACAACTAATTTAGTTTGCCAGTAAAGGTTTTACGTATAACAATAATTTAACCAGGCTTGAGCCTTGGAAATAAAAAAAATAGTTTCATTTTATTCTCAAATTGGCAAAATTAGAAAATCATGACTTATTTTTGGGAGGCAACTATTCTTTTTACCGATATTTAGGTTTTTGTTATAATCTTCTTATAATATATTGATTGTTTTTACAAAAACTGGAAAAAAATTTTTTAAACAAACTGTTTCAGTGCTTCTCAAAACTTTTTCTGGCTTCAAATTTATACACTTTTGCATGCGTTCAAACCAATTCTCGAACATTCTCTTCCCTCTGAATTTGGTATTACAAAAGTATGGTTTTTGAAAACTTAACAGAGCAAGAGATCATAACGAATTTCGAGCAGGTATTTTAGAGGGTTAGAAATTTTGAACCAAAAACTTGAATACAATGAAAGTAAGAAGTGGAGCATCTGGCAGATCAAATTGGTACTCGTTGAAACTAAGCATGATGCAAATATTTCAAAAAATTTCGGCCAGAAAAAATAACTCAGTTCTAATGAAACTTAAATAAATAAAAATTAGATATATTATTAAACTCAAAAATAAAAGTCTAAGACATTTTACTTTGTTTGAAATTATGACCAGACTACCGCAAACTTATATTTAAAAAAATTGCCAAAAAAGTATTTTAGGACCGCTGAAATTTATATGATATATTTAATGAACATATTTGAGAATACTGATAAAAAGCCAAAAAAAAAATAGTTTTTAATAACCGCCAAACGTGAAAAAAAATTGCTTATGAGTGCGAGTGACAAACGTGAACGGTAGATGTAAGAGCGAGTAAGACCGTTTATCGTCAGTTGTTGGGGACTCAGCGTGCTCTGCCATGATTGGCTACTAGAGAGATCACGTGACGTGGTAAATAAGTTGCTAACATGTATTCATGGCTGAAAAATTTTGGAGTAGACATTTTTTTTTCACTAAATTAATCATAAATAAATTATTTATTTATCTTTCATAAATCTGCGGATAAAAATAATAATCTCTCTAAATAAATTTGAAACTATAGGTACTGAAATGATAAATTCAACACAATCGTTCACAAATTCTTCAGTTAATTTTTCAGGCTTTAACTATTGGTTTAAAATTATGCTCCTTAAAAAAATGGAAATCATTTTAATGTCTATTTAATAACACAACTAATTGTAAAATATCTTCTAACAAATTTGCTGTCAGTACCGAAACTTTAACTCATAAGCGAACAACGATTCCAGAAAATATTTTTAAGATCCAGAAGACTTCCTATAAAGTTCATCCAACCGCGATTAACCTAAAAAAACATCTTAACCATCCGGTATACTCTCGTTACACGTCTTGAATTACTTTTACCATTAGAAGATGTATTTTTTTCTTTAAAAATAATTATGCTTCCCATTTAGGGATGTATTCATCGTCGATATAATTAACTTAGTGCAAATAATTTGTTAGAAAGTTAAAAGCCGACAAAACGGTCTGAAATTGGTTATTTAAAGAAAGTATAACAAATCAAATAATCTAACAACATGAAATTGATACATATGCCGTGCTCCTGAAATAGACGGTTTGACGTGGAAAATTGTAAGCTTGTTAGGAATATCGACGATTTCATTTAAGGAAATCTAAATATTAATATAGAAAGCTTAGATTATATTTACTTGGAAAATATACGCTTTTTAATGGATTTATCTAGTGTCATTTTACAAGTACTCTACACTACGTAGTCGTACACAGTGTAGCATTTATAAATATAAGGAAAGGTTTTAAGTCACTTTAAAGTTGAAAAAACTATATTTTATTTGATTGGTTGGATCTCCTCACATTTCTGTTTTAGTTGTACACTGAGATGTAAATCTGTATTATTGCTACGTTCCTCATTATCCCGAGAGTCCCACGATGTTCTAGACTACCCTACTAATTTTTCTAAGCAACCTTATCGCTGTAAATCTCATTGGAAATATTTCATCATCTGAAATAATGGACAATAACCATTTACATTTCAAGAAGTGGCAACACTGGCGTTGTTAGGTGTCATCTGACAAATTCACTGTAAAGTTTGACATTTTATTTGGTATAGGTACTCAAAACGTTTTGACATACGGAAGTTATTTGTGTTGTTTCCAATAACGTCAAAATTTCATATCTGTCAAAATATAAAATTAACTCGTAAATATTTTCGTGCCATTATTTTGAACAACTTTTAACGCGGTTTATCTCAACAAATGTATATCGATAAACTTAATTCTTTATATGATCTAAAAATAACTGTATATAGCTGGTTTAGTGAATTCAATCATGGTAGTCGTTCACTCACGGTCTAAGTTCACTCAAAAAAGGGATCGTGTCGACTAGTACAAAGAAATGCTCAGGAAGAAGGATAGAAATGCTTCAAAAAAAACTTTTAGAAAATTGTGACAGGTAACAAGTCTTGGATCTATACGTATGGTCGCCGGTTTTGTCGCAAAGACTGATCAAGTCGCAATATAGCTTTTAGAGAATTCTAGAACGATAAATTCTGAGTGATAGATAATCGTTTTTTTGCTGAAAGCCTTCAGTGAATTGGAAAGATAGGTCATTTTCAAATAAGGGACTTTTTGAGCACTGAAAATGTGGAATTAATCGGCCATCCGCCGTATAGTCCTGATTTGGTTCCCCGTAATTTATTTTTGTACCCGCACATGAAGAACTAACCGCATGGTCAAAAATTATGAACGCCAGGAGAAGCGGTTGATGCGTTCAAAAATTATGTTTTGGACATAGCGTCTTTGCAGTGGCAAAATGTTTTTCCGATTGGTTCAATCGCACATAAAAGTGTAGTCATCGTGAATATTTTAAAAACAGTAAAAATGGCTACCCTCGTACGCCGATGAAGATTGAGATATCTATTTAGTGACACAACCTGTATAAAATCTTAATATCCCGTACAAGCAATACATGGGAAAGAACTTCCTTCAGATATTTAAACAAAAAGTTTAATTAACGTCTTACAAAACGATCATGACAGTAATAAGCTAAATTAATAAGCAATTTTGCAAAAAAATAATGTTAACATTTAATTTTTTAATTAATTTAATTTCCTATAAACTTTTTACCTCAAAGATTATATACAAGAATTAGCAATTTTTCAATAATTTCAATGACTACACAATTTTAAGAAATTAGGAAAAAAAATATAAGGAACTGTATTTTATTTTGACTCTTAATTTTTTTTATTTTTTCAATAAAGCTCATTAGGCTATTGACTATTTACTTAAGAAAGAAACTAAAACGTTAAAGTGTTTTCATTATTTCATACGTTCAACCGATCTCCAGATATGATAAAATCACAAAGTGCTACTAAAATAAGGGGTGCGTTTTTGGTAATAAGGTATAATTGTACACTATTCAGTTTTTTGACTCTTAGTCGAGAACTATGCATTTTTTGTAGCTTCATGTCTACAGAAAAATTATACGTAACGAAATTTTTTCTTTTGAAATGTTACCTCGTGATCAACAAAGTCATTTTTAAAAAAATACACCCCAAAAACAAAAGCAAAAAAAAAGGAAATTAATGCAAAAAAATTATTTTCAAAAATCTTTCCCCATAACTTTCCAAGTGACGTTAGATATAGGCATTGGTTCATGAAAAATAAAGCTGATAATAAACCCGTTAAAATGAGCGCCTGCAAGAAATATATACGATGAGAAGTAACCGAGATATGGCGTCTCAAACTTCGCTACTTTTTTCGATATTAGCAAATTTTTGCTTTTTTTTTTTAAATTTCGTCTTACAACTTTTTTGCAAGTGAATTTAGGTATAGACATAGCCTCTTTAAAAAGCGCACTGACACGCGTTAAAAGAGACCTCAGCCAATGTATGTTCAGTGAGTAGTCTCTCAAAATTTTCAACATTTTACTTTTTAGTCGCACATTATGTAATATTACATTTTTTGCGTGAAAAGTTGTTTTTATTTAATGAACAAATTATTTTAGAATGATTAATGAAAAAAAATTATTATATTTTCAAAAAACTATTAATATGGGATACCCAACAAAAAATAATATTAATTATCTCATTATTTTACACTTTTTTAATTTATTTATTTTTATTCAAAAGCTGGATTAAGTTAAATTATTTTCAATAATTTTGTCAATTTGTATGTCAGTATCTTCGAGAATATCGTCTTCAGTAACATCAGGTACATCAGCATTTTCACAATTTAAACCCCTACATTGTTTGGCATCCCTTGGTGAATTCACAGGCTATTATTTCCAGTAAAGTTTGCGGTGCAGGAGGTTGATTTGTAAAAATTGATATCAATCCATGCTTCGATCTTTTCCAACCCACGTCGAGAGGATTTAAAATATTCCCTTTCCATTGTTGTATTTGTAAGTATGTTGTTAAGCCATGCTGTTTAGTATCATCACTTGTTGGAGACAATTGCAATAAAGTAAATTTCTTACTTGTTGAATGCTTCTGGAATAGCGACATGTACTTCGGCTCTCAATTTTCAAGCCGTATAATAAAGTTACGATGCATTCAGATGCAGAACTGACATCTTCAGGGCTTGCACTTTCGCCAAAAAATACATCTAAGTACTTCTCCAAAAGTAAAATAATTTTATTAACAAAATTTTAGAACTTCTTTTAACCAGTGCCAAGAAATGAAGAAGACGTATCACCGCCATTGAATGAATTATTACTTTTCCTATACTTGGTTTTAAAAAATATATATTTTTACACTCTTGTGGTACTATGGATAAAATGATAAGAAGATCAATATCTTGGCCAACTATAATCACATTACTTGACTAGGATGTCATATATTTTAAGGTATTTGCAATATGTAAGTCTGCATCTTTTTCAGCTTGCTCAGTTTCGATATTAACAGCTTCAAATTTTTTAATCAAATATTAAGTATTCTACAACAATTTGTTCATGATTCACACAAAAATATAAAATTACATAATGGAGGGTAAAAATCGTGAAAAATTGGAAACTCTGAGAGGCCATTTTTACGCTATTTGTCGTACCGACTTCAGCTGGAGACCATTTTAACGGGTATGCTTTCTATATCTAAATTCACTTACAAAAAAGGTGTAGGTCGAAATTTAAAAAAAAAAAACAAGAATTTGCTAATATCGAGAAAAGTAGCAAAGTTTAAGATGCCACATTATTTTTCATGAATCAATGCCTAAATGTAACTTCACTTGGAAAAAACTCATGGAGGAAAAATAAAATAAAAATTTTATACTTTTTTGCTTTTTTTATTTAGCTTTTAGGGTGTATTTTTTGAAAATGACTTTTTTGGAATTCATTAGGTATCATTTTGAAAGGAAATTTCATTGCCTACAACTTCTTTGTAAACATGTACATACGAAAAATGCATAGTTCTCGCGTAAAAGCCAAAAATTAAAAAATGTACAAATCTATCTCAATCTCAAATACGCACCACCCAATTTAGTAGCATTTTGTGATTTTGTTATTTGGAGGTCACGAACGAAACAATCAGAACACACAAAATTCATCACAGTTCGAGATTCTAAAAAATACTAATAAAATTCATTCATAAATAAAATTTTGTATCAGTTTCATGAATGAATATTCAAAAAATAAAGAGACAGTGTAGATATTTTGTTTCTACAATATCTGACCATAAATTATCGAAAATAAAATTGTATTTTAAGAGAACATTTTACCTTAAATGCATAATAATAAAAAGTATCAAAAAATTATTACTTTTAAATTAAAAACTAAAAGCTAAATCACTACATGTCCAAAATTAAAATTATTTTATTTTTGTAAGCTACGCCCCCGTGAATCTGATAATTAATTTAAAGTTTACGTACGTTACTTCATTTCAAATTTACGTATAAAACTTCTTTTAGGTCGGTTTTATTTTTTCAATTCTATGATGCTAGAAATATGATAAGGACTCTTAAGGAAAGTTTATATTTGTAAAATGAAAAATAGTAAGTTACGGAAAATGGCAATTTTTTATAAAAGCTTCTTTCAAAATGTACTTTTTATTTTAACTAAATTTAAACAAAAAAATATGTCTGGCGACAATTTCGGCACACTGTTTATTTGAAAAAATTTCAATATTTTAATTTTTATTGAAAACCATTTTTTTAAACTTAGTTCTATAGAACAACAAGCAATTGCAAACGATACCCAAATAATCAATAGAAACACTCAAAAGTCTGATGCTAAAAAATAAATTTATCAAAATTAAATCCAAACTAACAACTAAGACAGTTCCAAAATAAAAACATTCAAAAACTCAGTTCCTGCATCAAAACAAACACGCGAAACTCACGGTCAAAAATCGACCGAGACCGTCAAATAGCCCGCGAAGTGAAGTCCACGAAACGATATACCTAGACAACGACTTCGAAGTGGCAAGGACAATAACTGACTGAAGCCCCGAAGTGGACCATGAAGACCGTGAAGCCGGTGCCGGCAGAATTGTGGTGCACCAGCTCTCCAGCAATGCAGACTTACACTTTACTACTTTAACGACAGGTTGAAGGTGGCAAGTGGACAAAGAGAAAAATTAAAAAAAAAACAACCGAAATTTTTTTTAAAGAATTGCGCAGAAAAAAGTGAAAAGGGAATGATTCTTTTATAATTTAAAGAGTAAAGTACTCCGCCTTTGAGCTTTGGTCTTAATAAAATAGTATAATGGAACAAATATTAATTATTTAATACTGTTTAGCGTGAAGTATATTCTGCTAAAATGACCAATTAAATAATCACTCTGTGGATAGGTTTTTTCCGTGAGAACCGGATAGTACATTTTTTTTATCACCACCCAAGAAAGTCTAAAAGAAAAATAAATCAATTATCATACTTAAGCATAATCTCAACATTATTATCTTTGAATCATTTAAATGTTTTTTTTAATATATAAACTCAGAATTAATGATGACATAAACTAAAGATGAAACCCTCCTTCAAGATTTGTCTATAAATCTGTCGAAGAAATTCTACCCTGGTTATGTAAATAAAACCAAGGAGATAAGAGCAAGGGAGGTCTTACGTATGGTATACGAAAAACTGTTAAAATGTATTAAATTATTGAACGATTTTCCCATTATTAGGAAACAAAAGAATAATCATATAACTCACTATAATATGATATATTGTTTGACCGAATGTAAAGGGAGTTTGTATAATGTCTGCTTTTTTCTATTCACAAGAAAGAAAGAGTTAAGTACTTCTAGACTACTAAAAGAGTTTACAGTTTTTTTATATGGACATTATTATCGATACCTCCTATTTACAGGAAAACCTAAAATAGTTTGATTAAATGTTTTTATATAAAACATTATATTAAGATGCTCAGAGGCCTATTCGGGAATTAGGTATCCGGTATAGAATGGCCCAAGACCTGTTAAGGAAAAGACGTCAACTTTTGAGTGAAAATAAAGGAAACACAGTGGAGTTCGCAGAATTAAATAAGACCATAAGAAAACAAATAAAAGCCGACTTAAGAAAATACCAAGAAGAATGCATAGAACAAATAATAGAAAAGAACCGAAGTCTAAAGGGAATGAAGTCTAAAATAGGAAAAAAGAAGATAATTCTGCTAAAGAACCGGGGCGATGAAGTAAAAGATAGAAAGGAGATAATAATGATAACTGAACAATACTATGAATATCTATATAGCATAAGAAACCCTCCCTCGGCTAATACTATAAAGAATTTAAAAAAGACAATAGCAAATGTGAATACTGAAGACCTGCCAAATATTACAGAGAATGAAATAGATAAAGCCATACAAGATATGAAAAGAAATAAAGCAGCGGGAGATGACAAAGTCTTAATAGAACTTCTTAAGGAAGGAGGAAGAAAAGTTAAGGAATATTTAAAGATCTTATTTAACAGATGTCTTGTCGATAGTAGGATACCCAGTGGATGGAACAACGCTAACACAATTATGATATATAAAAAAGGCGATCAGGCGACTCAAAACAATTATAGACCTATATCTCCTCTCTCTCAGTTATACAAAACCTTCATGAAAATCATAACTAGCAGATTGACGAACAAATTCGACACATATCAACCTGTTGAACAAGCAGGATTCAGAAGAGGATATAGAACATGCGACCACCTGCATACACTAAAAATATTAATAGAAAAAAACAACGAGTATAATCTGCCTCTGTACATGGCCTCTGTTGACTACGAGAAGGCTTTCGACAGCGTAGAACTATGGGCTGTTGAAGAAGCTTTGGTAAATAGCAGTATAGGCTCGAGATACAAAAATCTATTGCATAATGTCTATCTAGACGCAACGATGACAATACAACTTGATGATGAGCTAAAGACGAACCGCATAACAATCAAAAGAGGAGTAAGACAGGGAGATACAATCGCGCCCAAATTATTTACAATGGCCCTGGAAGACTTGTTCAAATCATGAAATTGGGAAAATAAAGGGATAAACATTAATGGTAGATTCCTAAATCATCTGAGATATGCAGATGATATATTCTTGATCGCATCCGACTGGAAAGAGCTGCAGTCAATGATAAACGACCTCCATGAAACATCGCTTCAACGAGGATTAAAGATGAATCTCAGACAAAAGTAATGTTGAACTCAGACGAACAACAAATTATAACAGTAGATGCAACCGAAATAGAACAGGTGAATGAATATATATATTTAGACCAGGCCATAAGAGCGAGTAAGGACAATCAGACAGCCGAAATAACACGAAGAACTCGATTGGGATGGACGGCGTTCGGAAAACTCTCCTGTTTTGAAAAATCAGAAAATTCCCTTATACTTAAGAACCAAAGTATTTGATTGTTGTATATTGCCGGTTCTAACATACGGAGAGCAGACGTGGGCCTTTACAAAATCAAATTTGGACAGAATCCGCAAAACTCAAAGGGCTATGGAACGACACATGTTAGGAATATCACTCAGAGATAAAAAACGAAATGAGTGGATAAGAAGAAAAACCAACGCCGTTGACGCTATAGAAAGAGCAGCATCACTAAAATGGAAATGGGCAGGCCATAACGAACGAATAAAAGACAACCGTTGGAATTCAGAAATTGGAAAATGGCGCCCATATGAAGGGAAAAGATCCAGATGCAGGCCACAGATGAGATGGAACGATGACACAGTCAGACATGCCGGCTTGATGTGGCAAAGAAGAACCCAGAATAGAGAGATTTGGAAACCAATAGGGGAAGCCTATATGCAGTTTTGGAAGGGTGAAAACTAGACTAAAATGAATGAATAGAATGGCTAACGCCCTCTACATTTCATGAATCAGGGTTCCATGGGGTGATATGGGTACCAACGGGATCCCCGAGGTGCTGAGGCGGTACAAATTTGGCCTTTTAAGAAATACTAAACTTCAATTGCAACCTGGAATTCGTTAAGGTCAGCACCATGTTAAGAACAGTGTCTTAGAAAATTATGCGACATATATATTCGGAGGAAATGAAGGTTCTCTTTGTTTGTTATGTTAGTTACTTTGATATTGTTATTCATTGTCTCTTCTTCTTCTTGAGTTATGGTTTTGGTAAAGCTTTGATAACTCGTAGTTGTCTTGTACTAAAAACTACAAGAGAAAAGAAGAACGACTAGACTTTCCAGAATGCCAATGTCTTTGTGATAATTAAGAAATTGACAGACTTTGTATTTCAGTGTATATTTGAATTATTACAATCGGCCAAGCGCTTTCGGTCTCTATCGGACCATCCTCAGGGCTCAGACCCTAAAAACGAGAGAATATGGTTAGCAAATAAGTTTACTCAGTACTCACCAACCACACTCACTCGTCAAAGGGCACACCTCAACCCTGCCAGTTTGAGAAAAGTCGCGAGCTTAGCCTCCACACAGGACAAGATGTATACAATTAAAAAATTTTTAGAAACATTTAAAATTAAAATTAAAACCAGAACATCTAATACACAGTGCACGTTGACATGATTAAAACAATAAACATTTTCAATAACAACCCAAAAGGGTGAGGTTATGCCACACACAGTCATAGTATATACTATGACTGTGTGTGGCATAACCTCACCCTTTTGGGTTGTTATTGAAAATGTTTATTGTTTTAATCATGTCAACGTGCACTGTGTATTAGATGTTCTGGTTTTAATTTTAATTTTAAATGTTTCTAAAAATTTTTTAATTGTATACATCTTGTCCTGTGTGGAGGCTAAGCTCGCGACTTTTCTCAAACTGGCAGGGTTGAGGTGTGCCCTTTGACGAGTGAGTGTGGTTGGTGAGTACTGAGTAAACTTATTTGCTAACCATATTCTCTCGTTTTTAGGGTCTGAGCCCTGAGGATGGTCCGATAGAGACCGAAAGCGCTTGGCCGATTGTAATAATTCAAATATACACTGAAATACAAAGTCTGTCAATTTCTTGATTTCTTCGGTGTACAACCTGTTAATAACTTATTTGTGATAATTATTTATAAGTATATAAAATAGCTACAATATGGGACAGAACGACCTTACGTTACCAAAATATATCATTTGCAGAAGTCTACAATCAAATGTTGTCACAATAGTACCTACCAAAATATCACTAAATAACCTTTAGGTATTTACATAATTATTTATCAGTAAGTCTGTGGTAACATTAGTCCAGTTAAATTCGAAATCGAGGTTGCTGTAGCGAGAGATAATTTTACATAACTGGATACATCACTCCAGAATGATGGCAATATCTCCGACTACAGCAAAAATTCTCAATTAAAATTTGGAAAAATTTTATATGGGTAAAGTGAAATTCGACTTTTTTTTGAACGGAAATATTAAATTTAATGATACCTTTCAGTACCTATACCGTTTTTATAATAATTAATGAATTTATTAACGTCCATTCTATATCCGCTAAAAACAATTATTATTACAACTCAATGAATATTCAAAATTAAATTTTTAATATATTCTTTGCTTCATCAGGTATGTTTCAAATGAGCACCATCCGGCAGCAGGTGAAACCTGTCGTCACTTCTTATTTTTCTGCATCTTATCGACAGTTTTGCCGAATTGGTTTCTTTCTTTTACGCACAAACGACTGTGGAGTTCAACGAACCTATAAAGGACCCTGTATTTCGAGTTTTCAGCAAGATTTAAAAAGTTACTTATTACATTTAACTTATAGAAAAAAAATTAATAATGTACAGGATGAATCTTAAATATCAAAAATAAATTACTTTATTTCTTTACGTTTAGAATCTTCAGTCTAGCTTTTTTCAGTGTACAAACGTCCATAGGCCACAATAATAGAAAAATATTAACAAGGTTAGAAGAACATAAACAAAGCTCAAGAAACAATCATTCCCTTTTCCAACAGCTCAAGACAAGACACAAAATAATTTTGACAACTGCCAGCAAATGACCAACACAACACTAGAAGACAAGATTGATTCGAGAACCCAGTGAATTTAACAAAAAACACGACACTTCGAATTAGAGATAATGGTGCACACTTGGAAAACATTCCCCTTTAACCGATTCAATGCTGCCGCCAAAATTTGTAGTGATGAAAAAATGTATATGTGCTCATTTTGAAGCTGGAATTCTGGATTACAAAATGGTGTATGTATCTTTACAAAAATGAAAATGGCGGCATCAATATTGCAACCAAAAGCACAAAAAATTCTTCAAACTTCACACTAAGAACCTTCCAAAACGATCGCGCTTAAAACAATCCAAAGATAGTTACTGAAAGTAGTAATCAATGATATGGTATAATGAATTTCAAATTACAAAATGGCGGATCCAATATGGTGGATTTTAGCCCAAAACTCGTCGTAAATGCCTTTAAGAACACCGTGTTTCTTTGCAAATAGATTAGCAGGAATTTGGAATGTCACTCATCTCAAATTCGATCTGACAGATATCAAATCACAAAATGGTGGACGTAATACGGAAAATAAGTGCCCAAAATGTTAAGGAATTTTCTGTAGGAATGCCGAAACGCTTAGAAAACAGATTTAGGTGTTTTTTCAAGATTGTTAGTTATAAATCGAATGTGACAAATTCCAAAAAATAGTGATCTTTACAAATACTGTAAACCTTTTCAGATTGGATTTAAAGGGGTTTTAAGATCGCTTATTATGAATCTAGCATGTAAAAATTCACAAAATGACGATTTCAAGATATAGATCCAGACCGATACAAACACAATGCAGCAGTGGACAAGGAAAAGATCAACAACTGTCTCAATAAGGACCGTAAAATTTATTACCGATTTCCTGCAAGATACTACTGAAAAACTCGTCAACTATTCGGAAAATAACCTTTAAACAAGGTACGAATTATTCTAGGAGAAATTGAATTACTATTCACATTACTGAAAAGGACCGTTGTTAATCCAATTATTTCTACGATAGCTTAGACACGTCACTCGATCTATGCTTCTACTAGTGAAGTTACTTAAGACACTGGATAAGAGACTCCCTAAACCAACTGATGTAAAAAAATTCTGAGCAGTAATGCATTTATTCCAAGGAACTAACAGTGAAGAGATCTTGGGAAATCATCTTAATACATTTTCAAAGTTTAAAAACACGTCATACAGATGCGGACACAAAATGACCATATTGGATTTATCTCAGCCGATCCATAATTAAACCTACGTATTTGTTATAATTATCAGGAAATGTGGGTTGATGCTTTCTTAATCCTGGCATTCTAGCAGGTTTCGGAACATTTATTTTTTTTTTCTTCGCGCAAAATAAATTATTTACAGACCCTTCCTGGTTGTTTAGTTAAATTTTGATATTACACCACTTTAAAAAAAATACGCGAAGATTAATTAAAAATTGAATCGTCCAACGACTTTTGGAAATTCTATTACACTGTGGGCCATCTTGAATGTGCCATTTTGTGATGTGGAATTTTTACATGCTAGATCTGTGACGATCGATATTAAAACCCCTTTTAATCCAATCTGAAAAGAGTTAGACTATTTCTAAAGGAATTTTATATGATTTCCGGCTATAAGTCCGCCATCTTGAATCTGCCGTTTTGAAATTTGAAATTCATTGTATTACATCATTGATCACTACTTCCGGTAACTACCTTTGAGTTGTTTTAAGCATGATTGTTTGTGTTGGAAAACTGTTAGATTGAAGTTTCTGGTGATTTATTAAAGTTTTTTGAGTTTTTGGCCGTAAAGTTGATGCCGCCATGATAAATCCAAAATTCTAGCATCAAAATGAGTATATATTTCTTCATCGCTTCAAATTTTGGCGGCACAATTGATTCGGTTCATTTCTTAAAATTTCTGACTTATGGCCACCATATTGAAACCGCCATCTTGATTTATGTGAAGGTGCATACGACATTTTGTAGTTTTGTATTCAAATTTAAAATTAAGCTCTTATACATATTTTTTCATCACTTCAAATTTTGGCGACAGCACTGATTCCTTTCATTTTTTTAAATTTTTGAGTGCATGGGCGCCATACTGATACCGCCATCTTAATTTTTGTGAAGGTGCATAAGGCTTTTTGTAGTTTTGTTTGTGTTCCGGCTTCAAAATATATTTTTTCGTGGCTTCAAATTTTGGCGACACTCATCCCGTTGAGGTGACATGTCCCATATATACAATGGCGAGTAAAAAATTTAGGTCACATTAAAATTGTAATATCTTTTTGGAAATTTCTGTTTTAGGCTTATATTTGCAAATTGTAAAATTTTGCACAGTATTTTATAAGCTAAATTTAATATTCAATATTACATCGGTAAACATCTTTTTTGGTTTTTGATTTATTCTGAAAAAGTAACAAATTTACATTTAAAACGAAGTTCGGCTTAATATTATCAGGAATTTAAAAAAAAAATAGAAAAAACAACGTTAATGAAATAAATTGAACAACTAATAACGTGTACTCCCTCCTCTTGCGTTAATAACTGCTTAAAGATGACGAGAAATATTACAATCAAGTTAAGCATCACACTCTGGTCGGTGCTATTCCACCCCGGCAATAGCAACTCTCTTAGCTCCTGGGCAGTTCTTGGACCTGGTATACACCTTCGAATACGTCGGCCCAACTCATCCCAGATATGTTCGATGGGATGCATGTCTGGACTGAATGCTGACCAATCAAACCGTCTAATTCCCACTTCATCGAGATATTCTCTAACAACTCTGGCCGTATGAGGTCTAGCATTATCTTGTATGAAAATGCCATGCTCGCCCATAGTAATCATGAAAGGCATAACATGAACTTCTAGAACTTCCGTAATGTACTTGTGAGCTTATAGGAAGCTATCCTGTATAAAGATCAACTCTGTGCATGCTTGTTATGAGATCCCCGCCCAAACCGTTGCCGACTCACCGCCAAATGAAAATCGCTCATCAATACAACCTGAGGCATATCTTTCTCCAGGTCTTCGCCATACTTGTCGACCTCAGCCTGGCCCATTGAAGCAAAAACGTAACTTATCTGAAAACAGTACCTTGCTCGAGCCCTCATTATTTCATGCCAAATGATTTCGGGCAACAGTCAATCTTGAAATTCCATGATGGACCTGTAGCCATTCTTCTACAAGACAATCCAGTAGTACGAAGTCTTCTAACCATGCATTTACTAACATATACATTTCTAACTTCTTGGAGTTGATTTCGCAGCAAAACTGCAGAAGCTGTTCTATTCCGCAAACGGTCACCTCTTTGGGAGGTTACTTTTTTTTGCCCGAATCCTGATCTTCTTGTTATCAGACCAGTCTCCTCATAGCGTTGGTAAATATTTTATATAGGACAAAGGCTCTTATCAACAACTTTTGCAATTTCACGTTGTCCTGGACCATCTTGTATCTAAGCTACAATTTTTGCTGCAACAACAGGATCTAAAGGCGTTATACCTGTTAAATAAACAATAGGCAAAGAAATATGAATTTTTAATAAGAGCGATTGCACGCTATTTCATAAAAGTCATAAATATAGTATCAATACATGGATATTATTATTCATAAGATTATTTGCAACTTCTTAAGTGACCTAAATTTTTTGCTGGCCAGTGTATTTATATATATATATATATATATATATATATATATATATATATATATATATATATATATATATATATACTAATATTTAAAATAATCTTCAAACAGCATCTGAACGAAGTTAACACTTTGTTATTATAGTCCTGTCATCAAGAATTACTAGTTATTTGAAATATTAAGTAATTTCAAAGATAAATGGGTAACACCACACCTCCTAGTTCAGTTCATCATCTACATGATTGCTAAATAACATACACTAGCTTCGGATGATGCTAATCTATTTAATAAACTACAATGTTGCTGGTACGAGATAATAACATCAATCGATGAAAGTAACAAGAAATTATAATTATGATGTATATGCAATATGCAGTATTCTAATATAAAATTGTTTGAGAAGTCGGTATGAAACGAGGAGAAAAAGCGTACAGATCATATTTTATAAATGAATTGGTTTTTGACACGTGCTAACGTTTTACTTTTTAATTTGTGTGTATGGTTGATTTAGAGAAGAAGGTCAGTAAATCATGAAGTATCAATTGTAATAACTCACATTATAAGAAAACTTTACATTAAATTTAATGTTTGTTTGAAGGTTGTAGTAAATGTTGAAGATTGACTAAAATGTTGGAGTGTTGCTTGCGTAATGCTTACTTTCAAGTAAAAGACACGTTCTACGCTCAGGATGACGGGCTCCCGATGGGTTCTTCACTCTCTCCAGTGGTTGTTTTCAAAAAACGATTTTTCGAACGAACAGATTGAAACCCGAAATAACTAAACCATATATATATATATATATATATATATATATATATATATATATATATATATATATATATATATATATATATATATATATATATATATATGGAATGGTTCGAAACTCATGCCATAGAAAGTGCAACAGTGAAACCCAAAGTCTGGTTGAGATATGTCGATGATACCTTCACCGTATGGAAGGGCAATGATCATTAATTTAATGATTTCTTGAAACATCTAGACAACATTCGACCTACAATTAAGTTTACCATGAAAAAAAGGAGTAAATGATCAATTGCCCTTCCTAGATGTCATGGTGAATCGTTCAAATGAAACTATTAAAATTTCAGTTTACAGGAAGCCTGGAAACATACTGGACAATATCTTAACCATAGTTCTTATCATTCTGTTGTAACAAAACGAGGAATTACATGCAACCTCTATAATCGCGCTATATCTATATGCAATAAAGCCGATTCATTGGAAAAAGAGGTAGCAAAGATTAAATCTGATTTACAACAGAATGGTTATCCTTTAAAATTAATTGATGGTGTTATAAATAACTTAAGAACAACGATCACTGGACAGCAAGAAACACATTCCTTCTTCGCAATTCCGTATTAAAGGAATTTCGGAGAAAATAAGATGAATTGCAAGAAGCTATAATATAAAAACAGCTTTTAAATCAGGAAATACACTTAGAGCTCTTTTAACAATAACGAAACCAAAAACTACCAGTACGAAAGAATATGTTTACAAAGTTCCATGTGAGTGTGGTGAAATATATATTGGAGAAACCAAACGACCACTAGAAGTTAGAATTAAGGAACATAAAACTCATACACAAAAAGGGGAAACGTCAAGATCACGACACAGAACACGCCTGGGATAAACAACACCATATAAAATGGTTTGAATCTGCAGCAATATATATGGAACCCAATATGATAAAAAGAAAATTTATAGATATAGATAGCAGCTTACATTAAAAATAATAATGAAATCGTCAGTAAACCCAGTGTTGAGATACCTAATCTTTGGTAACAACTACTTTGTAACAACAAATCATTGAGATGTGTACAGTGAAGCGAAACTTCGGTCTTCAATGGACACAGTCCCTACATAAGCTCGTAGCCTTAAGACAAAACATTCAGTTTAAACTTAATAACAAATAGAGATACAACCTAATCGAAAAGTCATAAAAACAACCAAAAAAAAAAAAATAAAGACACTGCAAGTCAGACAACCACATTTTAATTAATTTCAAATTAATGTGCTGGAAGCATTCATAAACCGTTTATCAAATTCAATTTATTGATAATTCATTAAATTTCAGTTACTTTATTGAAGTTAAAGGTAATATTCAATTAAATTTAATGTACAAAGCTTTAATTTCAAAGTACATGTAACTTATTCACGATTTACAAAATCATAAATTTAATTAATGAATGTACATTAACTTTAAGGTTGTTTTTAACAGTGCATATTTAAACTTGACTATTCTAGGTAAAGTCTGATAATTTGTCGTCATAAAAATATATTTAATGTGTTACCCCCTAATTCACTAACATTGTCTAAATTTGAACCTGATCTAAGTTGATAATAAAAAGTTCAAATTAACGAGTATTATTACAATTTAACCTACTTCTGAACCTGAAAGTACACGAATGAAAAAAATCGCGTTTTTTTCAAGAAACGGCTAGATTAAGCAGCAATATATGGAATATTCCAAGGTAGCCATTTATATTTCAGGAATAATAAACAAACAAATATTTATCATTGAACATAATTTTATTTTTTTCAAAATATTCAACATCTTTGCCTCCGTTTGAACCAATCTGGAGATCATTTTTGGTGATTGTGAAGAAAGTATCCCAAAATACGATTTTTGAACGCATCAACTGCCTCTTCTGGCGTAGAAAATCCACCACGCAGTTTGCTCTTCATATATGGAAACTAAAACAAATCATCGTCTATTCGATTTGTTTTCCTTAATTCAGTTAAAACTTCCAACAAAAAAATGGTTGTGTGTGATTCTCACATTTGTTAGCATCAGAATGAACTCTATTTTCGCTATTTAAAAACTAATTTATCGGCAAAAGATTGAACTACTCCCAAAACAATAAAAGTACATTAAGGATGGAAACCTTCAACAAAAACCTTTAATATAATATCTTATAAAAAACATAAATAATGTTGGCCACCAAATCTCAACAATTTTTGACTCGTTTTCTATCTATGAGAGCTCACCTCGCCATGGTGGAGAATGATTGGTCATATTCGATTAATTTTCCTCAATTCAATTAAAACTGCCAACAAAGAAATGGTTGTGTGTGATTTTCAAAAGGCACGGTTGCGACATAATTAACTTTTCCAAAAAAAACAGGAGATCATTTGCTCTGAACTGCTTCATGCGTAAGCCTTGGTTTGGCTACTGTTTACCTTCGGATTCATGTTTTTTGAAGCATCGGGATCATATTTTTTGAGCAGTTCCATGCATCAAGCCATTTTTGAGTGGTATCCAATACGAATGTAGCTTCTTCACGACCAAACATTAATACAATATATTATAAACGCTGGGATTACTAATGTCCAGGGATATCTCACTGTCACGGTATGTCACATGACAACACTGCAACGCCAGTATTGCCAGTTGATATTGAAGTAGAACTTCAAAAATAACATGTCAAAATATACAAAAAAAGTTTATCCATCTTTTCACACTTACAGCAAAACTTATGTGGAAGCAATTTTGATTTAATTAGTTGAATTGCTAATGTGATTGACCAAAAATGACCAAAATATAATGAATCCGCACATTTTAAAGAGGAAAGTGAGAACACCAAAAACATAAACATTATTCGTCCAATAATGAGAGATACAATGTTATAATCCCTGCTATTGTGTCGCTTTTTTTCTTTAATAAAAAGCTGATGTAATTTAAAAAGACGTTATAAATATTACACTTTAATTAAAGAGTATTTCACAACGTAAACAACAAATCTTAATTTCAACAAGCACGATCCCCGATAAGGAAGCAGATAACTCGGAATCTGACAATGTTGAAACATTAACAGACACTGACTGGGTTTACACTAGAAATGATGGTAATTTATTGGGAAATATAGTGTGGGAAAAAGAGATGGAGAAACCTAAATGTACCTTTATACAATAAAAAGTGATTACCCTTATTAATTGCGAAAAAATTTAGAAAGAATCGGTAAAATTAGTTAAAAATCATTACCATATGTGACACACAAAGATTCTAGGTTAGTGGTAAAAGCACGAGATTACAAAAATCAATGTACCAGTAATGCTTCCTGCTGCTGAATCTTTTTATGTAAATTTTTATGAATCAGGAATTCAGCTGATGCTGTTTCAGAATTTCTAAAACAGTCATATTTATTAGCATCAGAATGAACTCTGCTTTCGCCATTTAACGACTAATTTATTGGCAGAGGTCAAGCTACTCCCAAAACAATTGAAATACATTGGGGATGGAAACCTTTAGCAGAACATCTTATAAAAAAATATGAAAAATGTTGGCCATCCAATTCTAACAATTTTTGACTCGTTTTCTATCTGTTTCTTTGCTCCAGACAGATAAATTTAGAAGAAAACGCTCCGAAGTGAAACTCAAGCCAAGAAATAATCTTTCCTAATGATTCGAGTTTAAAAAAAAAACAGGAAAATCTTGGAACAAACTATTCTCTTGATTCTCAAAACATTTGCTTTTGAATGCCTTCAAACCAATTTTTCCTCTCTGAAGTAGGTATCTCAAAAATATGGTTTCTGAAAGTTTTAACAACTTCTTAAGGTGATGAAAATAGTGTATGTATTTTTTACTTGACATTTTTCTTCTTTAAAAAATCGTTTTTGACATAATGTATGAGAGTTGCCATTGTCATCAGAAAGACTTATGTGACGTTTTCTATTTTTTCCGATTTTGTCGATGACTTTTTGCCAGTTAATTGTTATATACTATCCAACGACAACTTTTCTATGTTTCATTAAAAGAATGATTGCGACATGTCCAGTGCAACCGAAAAAATAAACGATCATTTTCTTGGAACTGCTTCGTGAACTAACAACTTTTGTCGAATTCGACTAATCTTGGAACATCTAAACAGTGCACTGTTACCACGGAAGTTAGAGGAGATATGGAAAGCTACAAAAATAGGCTAAATGCCTAAGAAATTATCCTAACATGAAGAAAATAAATGTCATAAATTGACATCAAGTGGCTACAAGGAGTAAACCCAGAAAGTAATTTCATAGTAAATTTGTTGTATGAGGTTGGAAATATGAGAACAAGAAAATCAGAGCAGGATTTGCGAAAGTGGTGATTGGCATCCCGGCGTATTCTTTGTGGGTAATGTGGTCGTTTGTCATCGTCCTCAACGCTTAAAAATTTCTTGATTTTTTTATTGTGTCGTGCAGTGCCATTAGTTAAATTTCGGAATATATATTTGCGTGTGTTATCCAGACATTTGTATAGACTTTTTATTTATAACAATGTATTGCTATATGGTATTGTTTTGTAAATTGCATTAATTTATTATTTTCGGTAAGTGCATTTTTATATTTTGGTAATTATTTACATCAAGGAAAATCTAGGAAAACGACTTTTTCTGGAAAAAAAATCGATAGTTGCCCGCTATTTAGAGGTAGTAAAACACGATTTTGGCTTTGATTTTTCACTATTTTTCCTCAGTTTCCCAGAAAACTCAAAAAACGCCAAGCGTCACTTCACATAGCACTTTTGTTTCTGAAGATAACAACGAACTTAAATATCTACTTTCAATGGTACTAGTTGCATGTAATAGATTTCAATTATTTTTACGCAAATTTTAGTGAATAGATTTAGAAAAATGTTCCGGAAAGACTTCCAATCATCAAACTCGCGAAAACGACTAATATTCGTTTGACACGTTGCCACATATAAAATACTTTCGTGATATAGTTTAACTGTTGTAATGTTTTGTAGAGTCTCACGGAAAAATTAATCTTAACCACCCAAAATTTTTGGTCAGTTCAGGCTTACCTTGATTTTGGTTAATTTGTAACCTCGAACTAATCTGAACTAACCGAAACTAACCTAGACTTTGCTAGACTTACTTTCGTAATATAAATTATAAAATGTATCCATTACAGTAAACAACACAGTTTAATTGTTGGTAATGTATCAAAAAGGGAAAATTAATCTTAAACACCCCAAGTTTTTGATAGTTTTGGTTAGTTCAGGTTTAGCTTAGGTTTGGTTAGTTTGGGAAACTAAAATTAACCTGAACTAACCTAGATTTATTAATTAAAAATGTTGTTGTCCAGCAGATACCACGTAAAGGCGGGACAATCTGTGAAAGAAAATAATATATCTAAATTTCACAGAAATCATATTCGCAATCTAGCAACAGCGCTAATTTTTCGGGTTTTAGCAACGCCACACTTTAACGGAGTAAACCATATTGTTTGTAGTTATTTTGATTTGTTTTTTGATAATTTTTTTCATTTTTCCAATAAAAATGTGCAAATATATGAATGAATTATTACATTTACATTTTCTATCAGTGTGGAATTTTGGGGTTGTAACAAAATTTTAACGATTTAGTTCAAAAAATTGAACCTAAATTGAAAAGATGTTTTCACTGTTTCTCACAAAACTGAATAAAAATTATGGAAAACGAAGGTAAGAATCGTGTTCTACGACCTCGAAATAGGGGGAAGCAAAAGGTTCATCAAGTTCAGTCCTGTCCCCTGACCTACTACGCAAGTATAGTATAGCCCCTTTAAAGGGAGTACAGCTTTACATGCCGGACCGCATTTATTTTAGGGCATTCTCCTTCCTTTTACCCCCTCCAACTTCCTTGATTGTTACTAAGTTTTCGATTCATACGAATATATCCAAGCTTATCCACCTGTTATGATGTTATATACGAATTTTGTTCCTTTGTCCAATTTTTTGAGCATTTTCTTCCAATTAATAAGAACCTTTTTTGAGCTTCGGTTAAATTATGAGGAATCCATCGTTAACAGATTTTTTCGCAAAGAAGGTTAATGCAAAATCAAATGTGTTAAAATTTTCAATATGTCTAAGGATGGCTCTATCTCAGAGTAAGTCACATGTCGATCTTAACAACCGAATTTGAACGACCTTCACGAAATTTAACATGACCAACGAAATTCTGCAAATCAATTATAAACAGTTTCTGCTATTACTTCATTATCTGAATTTGAACAAAGCGATTCTATGCATTGTCATTGAGTTAGGCATCTACTAAAATCGTGAAAAAGCATCTAATATGAAAACCTTCACTTGAAATTTCCATGTTTTTACTAAATTTCATTCTTCAAACGTTCATTGTAAATAAACTACTCGATCAGTTTCTAACTTGCAACTCTTGTCACAATAACTAATGTCAAATTTTACCAAAATACTCTGGACATATCTCAATAATGCCACCTAGTAGCCGTTTATCAAAAAGGAAGATTTCCCCCGTACTACCATTATTCAGAAATATATGTAAATTAAGAATTTCATTTATTTAGTCAGTAAGAGTTAATAGCAGTTGTATCACAAATGGCAGCAAAACAATAAAGAAGTAATTCACTAGCTCAAACTCTAATAGTATTACCCCACCAAAACGACACAAATCCAGTCAACATCAAAAGAACCATCATCAAACGTAAATTTATTGTAAGCGATGTAGCAAACTCATCAACTTTTTATGCGAACCACACTAGCTTGCCATATGTTCCTGCAAGTTACTCGCTATGGTACTAACATCTTTAATATATTATCTTCTTGCCTGAATCCATTTACGAAAGAAATAATCGGAGAACGGTTTTGTTCTTGGCAGTTCCTCGGTAAGAAAATGTGAGTTTCTTTAGGGTATAGACAGCGAAAATACTTTATTTTTCAAGGTACTTCCATTTTCTGATCCTACTGTTAAAAGAGAAAACTCGAGCAAGATGCTAATAGAGTAAATTGATTCAGATGGTATCCGAAATAAAAATTAACTGGAGTCAACCTGATTTCGGTAATTTTCAAATAAAATGCTTTTACTGTACCATTTTTTTTGTTTTACATAAACACTTTAAAATCACTGAAAATTTTTTATTTTTGTGTAAATTTTGATGCATAGCGTTTTTTAAATAATTTCTAAAATCAGTTCGGCATATGTGTGCCTATTTTAAAAATGTACCCAAAGAGTTCCCAAAATTCATGAGATCAGAAAAGTGGTATAACATTTATATGGTTGAACGAGAAATATTCCGTAAATTCCATTTCCGCAATAAAAAATATGATTCTCATTTTGAAAAACGAGAAATTTTTTTCTTGAAAATTCACTTTAAGGCCAAAATCAAGGTCACTTTAATTTAGCTCCCTCGAAATTAAAGTGGTTTGGCCTTAGTTGCTTAGTTTTCGATACATTTAGGGTGTGAAGATTAGTCAGAGTTGAGTAAATAAAGCGTTTTTCAATAACTGCGGGTCAATATTGAAATGGAATAAACCAAGTTGTATATAAGGTATTAACGAATTTTTGTTTTTTTATTTGAAAGGCTCATGTATGCCATGATGTATGGAATATAACATCGTTCAAACGTCCGCCACGGCTTCTCACGGTGACATGGATCCGAGTGATCCAATTGTCTCTGACTCTGCCGCACAGATTCGGCTAAATTTGAGCGATGGCATTGGTTATGTTGACTTTAAGGAGATCGGTCGATTGCAGCTTATTGGCATAGACCTGCAACTTTAGGAAACCCCCACAGAAAAAGCACGATCTTGGCCAATTCACGTCACCTCTGCGAGGGATAACCATACCCTAAAATTGTCCGCTGTATGGCACGTGGCCCCATCCTGCTGGCATCACATGTCGTCTGCCTCCATGTCCTTCAATTTGGGCCGAAAGAAATCAGCATAGTTCTGTAGCGCTCTCCGTTGATGGTGATGGCCTCACCGACGTCATTTTCAAAAAAGTACGCACCAATGAAGCCGCCGGCCCAAAATCCGCACCAAAGAGTAACTTTTTGTGGATATGTTACCACCTGGTGAACCTCGTGAGTTGGTCATCTTCACTAAAGATGATTTTTCTGCCAAAAATGGTTTCGTCCTCCAAACGCTCCAATGCCCAGTCAGCTAACAAACGGCGTTATCTATGGTCATTAATTTTGAACTCTTGGGTCAGTTGGATCTTGTACGGGTGTAGACCCAAGTCCCGATGCAAAATGCGCCAAGTTGAAGTCTGCGAAAGGCGGAGTTATGTGCACGGCAAGATATTGACTGCCTCAAGTTCTTCTGCACACTTTCACGAACCGCGACGCTGTTCTCGGCTGATCTAGCGATTCTTTGACGTACTGGCATTAGCTGATTGTTTACCGAACTCGTCATCTCGAATTTGGGCACCAAATGTTGTAGAGTCGACTTTGAGGCCCATTGCGTCTGCCATAAAATGGCCGCAATACGCGCAAAGTTTGCACTAACGAACACTCATTTTGATAATAAAGTTTTATCATTAAAACATGCTGCTTAATCGTGTGATTTGTTATGGTGATTTGGAATTGGTAACAGAATAATAAACAACAGATTAGGCAGACGCCACCGAAACAACATGGCCGCCGCAGACTGCCAACATCAAACCGCCCTTATGAAAAAACCTTTTATATGGCTAAATATGAGTTTTGACATACTTTCCCATTTCTGCAACAAAAAATTGGAGTTTCCATTTGACAAAAAAAAACCTAGAATCCTACAACTTGCTTGATATAGACTTTCCCTACTATACCAACGACGCCTGTCTTGAACCACCTGTTGCCAATTTACTCCAGCTATCTTCTCAATGTCATCTCTCCATCTTGTATTTTGTCTACATACATTTCTTGTGCTTTATCTTGAACGCTATTCCACTACATGCTTAGTCTACTTATTGTTCTTAAATTGCGCGATGTGTCCAGCCCATACCCATTTAATTTTTACAAATTTCTGAGCGAAATCTACAATTTTTGTTCGGTTTTTTTATATCAGTGTTTTGATCATATTTAACATAATTTTTTTCAGGGCTCTTTGGGCTTCGGCGACTTTATGTTAGAGTTTGTGTAACTCCAAGTGTCTGATCCGTATGTACATACAGAGAGGATGCATTGGTTCTATACTTTTTGTTTTAAATTATTAGCTAATTTAGATTTAAAGATATTCTTGAGTTTTCCAAATGTTGACCAGTCAGCCTCAAGTTCACCTAGCTGTCCATAGTCTTCAGACTTCGGTAGTCCAGTGGAATATTATACGAAATTATCAATGTTGGTCCTGATTTTTATTTCTGAGGTGTTCGTTTTTAGGCCAATGTATTTTTGAGACCGTGTTGAGCTGGTTAATCATTCACTTCAGTTCTTTGGGGATCTATCATCGCAGAAGACAGCACCCGTCTGTATTTCTTTCTTTAAAAAACCAATTTAGCTGTCAGAATACAAATTGGAGGGTCATTATAAATAGTTTTGTTGATATTAATTTTGAGTCTTCAAATGTTTTAATATACATGTTTGAATTCTCACATATGGGTTTAATTATAGCGGTTATCAACTTTGCTGTTAGCTAAGAAATTGAGTATTGCTCATAACTCTACAGATTATGAGGATTGTTTTTTCGAAAAATGACTTTGGCAACAATTTCTACTTCGATCAAGATGAAAATTAACCAAAAAAATAGTACGTGATTATCATTATCTCTCAAATTTTAATATTTTTCCAAAAAAAAAATCAAAAGTGGAGTAATATTTCAAAATATCGAACAAAGTTATTAAAAAAAGTTTTTAGCCCATATTCAAAATTTCAGCTGTATAAGGTAATTTAGATTTTATGCCCATTTTTTCTGAATTGCACCACTGTTGCAAAATAAGACTCAACGCAACCTACATAAAACTTCTTAGTTTTGACAACGCTTCGAAAAAATCATTAAAATAGGGTTTTTTCGCCATCTATACGGACAGCCTCCCTTTAGTTGCCGATAACTTCCTCTTTTTAGATAATTTTGGTAAAGAAAGTGAGGCACCCCTTAGAAGCAAGGAAAATGTCGTGAACTAAGAAACACAAGTTTGACACCACCCACGACAAAGGTAAAAAGAAATGTATTTTTCAGTTATTGCTCTGTTCGATCTAGGTTTTCAAAATGAACTTAAAATTGCATTTAGAAAAAATTTTTCTAATAACTTTTTTTGATATTTTGAGATATAACCCCAGTTTTGAATTTTTTTTTTGGAAAAAGATTGAAATTTGACAAATAATGCTAACCACGTGACTAGTATTTTTGGTTAATTTTCATATTCATATTCAGCTATTAATAAAAAAATCCCCATATGATGTAGACTTTACTGGCTACAGTGTAGACCGATTTTATACTCGTTGCACTTCTCTATCATTATTATTGTTGTTGGGAGATGGTCGCACGTATTAAGTCTGTTCACGTCGCTGGTAGAAATCTAGAAATTTTGTTAATCTATTCTATATTATTCTTATGAAAAGCTTGTTCACTTAAGATAATAGACTGCTACATGCAAAATTCTTGTTATTTCATCCACTTGCAAACGTTGTATATTAGACCCAACACATATTTCAGTTCGAGGCCAACTTCCTAGTAGCATCTCAGCTAATATATTGTCGGATCCAGACACATTTATATTTTTTTTTTGTTTTCAGGGCATTACCAATTTCTTCCAAACTTATTTCCGGGATTTTCTCTGATGCTACGTTTCTCATAACTTCCCTACTTTTGCATCTCTGATAATCGTTAGACTTAGCTTTAAATTGAAATAGTATGATGTTATTTCTTCTAATATATCTTTCTTACAGTTTATTATTTCACCCTTTTTGAATTTTTTTAATTTCTTTTATACATGTGGGTATTTTTTCTTTGTAATTTTTGCCATTTATTGTTCTCAATTGTATTTAGTATTATTCTGGTATTGTTTTATCTTATCTTTCCGAATTTCATTCATTACAATTAATTTTGTTTAGTTCATTCAGTTTTACTTTATCGATGTTTATTATCTTCAGTTCTCTTCATTTAGAAAAGAGGTCTATATATTAAAATATTAGTTTACGTTTCACGCATTACTATTCTGTATTTGAAAGTTTATGTTAATATCAGATCACATGTTTTCATTGTTGAAAATAGTTGTTGCCACCGATAACAATCTATTTCGATATATTAACCTAAGTTATTTAAGTGCGATAACATGTATTTATATTCTATCTCTCTCTCTCTTTATATATATATATATATATATATATATATATATATATATATATATATATATATATATATATATATATATATATATATTATCCCCCCCCCCCACGCGAAAACCAGTAGAGATTCAAAGTCTTATATTGCAGTAAGGGATAATCATACGACAATTTTCAAAAAAAAACATTTTAAAGCTCTTTCCATGTACTTTCAGGTGATGTAAAGTGCAAGTTAAATTTTTCATTTTTAAAGATTTTATCTGAGAATAAAAAGATGAATAAAAACGCCTTGTTTCCTGGTTTTGCTAATATCAATATAGTTTGGCGGAAAATACTTATATGAAAATTATAAATAGAGAGTTTTTTGATTTTTTCAGGAGCTTTTAAATGCTTTTGTAAATTTTGTTCTGTGTATTTTTGACTAAAATACGACCTTCCTCACGAAAAAAGTGACTTTTTTTCAAAGCTCGACATACCTGTAACTACAAGAGCTAGAAAAAAATCTTCAAGTAGAAAAAATGTTTTTTTTTTACATGAATGACTGAATGAATGAATGAAAAAGGGGTGGTGATACTAGATCATCGATGCCTAGTCCTCCATTGGGCCCTTTACATCCCACCATATCTGGAGGTTATTCGAAGTCGATCGCCTTTGCGAATCCAAGTAGCTTCTTTTTTTTTTACATGTAAAATTATCTTAGATTTTTCCGGAATTTTTTCCACACTTCCGAATTCTTTCGATTTTTTGATTTTTTAAAATTTTTCAAAAACATAATAATATCGTTATGGATGTATCTGAAAACAGAATTGAAACAACTTAGGATCCTATTGTGACTTTTTTTTACAGAATTACGGTCTCTTTTGTGAAAAAAAAATGTTTTATTAGCTCATACGTGTGATCTCATATATCTATTTAAAAAATCCTTTTTTTTTTCTATAATATAGATCGAAACTCTGTAAAAAAAATCGCTCCCGGACCCTGAGTTATTCCAATTCTATTTTTGGATACATGCATAATCATATTAAAATTTTTAAAATTTTAAAAAATAAAAAAATTGAAAAAAAAATCAAAAGTGCGGAAAAAATTCCGGAATAATCTAAGATCATTTTACGAGTAAAAGCAAACGTTTTTTCTATTTGAAGTTTTTTTCTGTTTCTTGTAGTTACATAAATATGGAGCAATGAAAAATAAATCTTTTTTTTTTCGTGAAAAAGGCCAGGATTTTGGTAAAAAATGCACTTACAACAAAATTTAAAGAAGCATTTTAAAGCTCTCGGAAAAACCCAAAAACTGTCTTTTCAGAATTTATCTGCGAGTATTTCCCGCGAAACTGCATTGACATTAGCAAAACCAAGAAAATGCGGTTTTTGTATTTTTTTATTCTAAAAAAAACTTTTCAAAAATTAAAAATTTAACTTGCACTTTATATTAGCTGAAAGTACCTTGAGAGAGTATTAAAATGCTTTTTTGAAAATTGTCATACGATTATTTCTTACTGAAATATTAAACTTTGAAACTCTGCTGGTTTTCGCATGAGGAGGGCAAAAGAACATGACCGGTATTGTATATTACTAGCGAACTGCAGTGGCTTCGCACGGGAGTTGTTATATTAATGTTTAACACTTTCCTTACGAGATGAAGCCTCTCTGACAATTGACTGTTTTCTCCTTTATTTTATGCAAAATATCCATAAACTATACTCCTAACTCTCCTTGAGCAATATCCCATACCGGAATAAAATCCATGAAGATGGTGTCAAACAGATAAACTCGAAGGGGCTCTGTTTTAGTGATAATAGCAGGATTTTTCGAAAGTATTATAGAAAAAGAAAATAAAACACGTCTAATTAAAAATATTATTAACACGCTGCGGTTCTCAAATTTCAAAACATTATATCTAGAACTTGCGCCTTATTTAATCAAATAGCCGTAAAATTTGTTTTAATTAAAAGTATAATATCAGCCACGGATGTGCTTATAATATATTTACCGTTAAGATATTAACATATTTAAAGAGATCCGAAATATATATGTTTCCTTGGCTGTTACTAGTGACATAAAAATGGCAATAAAAATTATTTTAAAGTGTTGTGATAATTTACGTTTGATTCTGTTTTAAATTAATCATATAGAAAGCCGACTAGAAGTAAAACTGTCATCAACAAAAACTTGAGGATTATTTAAATTTATTTGCAATCTGACAAACAAAACAGTTCATTATAGTATTCGTTCTTAAGAACACAGTAATTCATTTGAACAGGAAAAAAATTAAAAAGAAATTTATGTGATCTTCCCTGCATGTTGACAAAAAAGAGAAAAATGTATTATACCAGGGCGAATCAAATATAAACGAGAGTTTTGTTCCTGAGTCCGTAAATTTTTATGGAAATGAGCAGTGCTTTTAAAGTACATGGGTAGAGGTGTGTGTAGTGGGGAGATGTTGGTTGCCACCACATCAGCAGTAGCTATCGCAATGTTAGAGCTATAAGTCCGCCACTCCACTGTGAAACGCATTTTAATAAAATTTCTTGCTCATGAAGGCATCAAACCAACTGAAAGTTTCCAACAATTTACAGCACAGTTCGGGAATCAAACACTCAAGAGCTCGAGATTTTGTCTGGCATAAAGAGTTCAACCTAGAACCAGCGTTAAAGACGATCAACGTTTGAAAGTTTCCGAAATTTCAGCACAAGTCGAAATAAGTTATGGGAGATGTCAAGAAATAATTTCTGAAGTCGTCTATCGTTCCGAGAGACGTAACCAACCTATTCGGGACATCATTTCCGTGTAGGACAACGCTCGGTCACATATTACTTGCGCAAATTTAGAGGAACTAACATAGCATGAAAGATTCTACTTAGTATATATAATTTGACACCTTCCTATAATCTTTTAACCAATATTTCTGAAAGTTCTCGTGGAATCTTCCAGTAATTACCTAACGTCCATGACAAATACTAACGGAAAGATTACGTCTTAACTTACGATAACTTTTCATGGAAATCATAACGTAAGACTCTTTGTAAGCGTAAGACAAGACTCATATAAGGTTTTGAACGTTTCTACTTGGTATTTATTACCTCATACGAAAGTATTCTGAAATCTTGCAAGCAATATTTGTGGAAACTTTCATAGAAGCTTCCAGTAATAACCTAATGTCGGTGACAAATATTATGGGAAAGGTTTCTTCGTAAGCTTACAGTTAGTTTGCGTTGATATATATATATATATATATATATATATATATATATATATATATATATATATATATATATATATATATGATTGGGATGCGCATCAAAAGAGGAGTAAGACAGGGAGATACAATCTCGCCGAAATTATTTACAGTGGCCCTAGAAGACTTGTTCAAATCATTAAATTAGGAAAATAAAGGGATAAACATTAATGGTAGATTCCTAAATCATCTGAGATATGCAGATGTTATACTCTTGATCGCATCCGACTAGGAAGAGCTGCAGTCAATGAAAAACGACCTCCATGAAACATCGCTCCAACGAGGATTAAAGATGAATCTCAGAAAAACAAAAGTCAAGTCAAACTCAGACGAAAAACAAGTTATAACAGTAAATGCAACCGAAATAGAACAGGTGAATGAATATATATATATATATATATATATATATATATATATATATATATATATATATATAAATATATTCTTAGGCCAGGCCATAAGAGCGAGTAAGGACAACCAGACAGCCGAAATAACACGAATAACTCGATTGGGATGGACGGCGCTCGGAAAACTCTCCTATGTTTTGAAAAATCAGAAAATTCCCTTATACTTAAGAACAAAAGTATCTGATTGTTGTATATTGCCGGTTCTAACATACGGAGCGCAGACGTGGACCTTTACAAAATTAAATTTGGGCAGCATCACTAAAATGGAAATGGGCAGGCCATAACGAACGAATAAAAGACAACCGTTGGAATTCAGAAATTGGAAAATGGCACCCATATGAAGGGAAAAGATCCAGAGGCAGGCCACAGATGAGATGGAAGGATGACATAGTCAGACATGCCGGCTTGATGTGGCGAAGAAGAGCCCAGAATAGAGAGATTTGGAAACAAATAGGGGAGGCCGATATCCAGTTTTGGAAGGATGAAAACTAGGCTAAAATGAAAAAATGAAATGTATGTATGTATATATATATATATATATATATATATATATATATATATATATATATATATATATATATCAATAAAATCAACTGTGAGCATACAAAGAGACTTACGTTAGGCTTTCCTCAAAGGTTATCGTAAGCTTAGCATGGGACTAGTCACGTCATTATGTTCGGTACAAACCATCATTTCGCAAGTGTGTACTATAAACAGATTCTAAAATTAAAAGCAGTAAACAAGACACAGTGGCGACATCTCGATGGATCACTCAATTATACTTTCAAGAAAGATATATAAGAAGCTGATACGATAATTTCACGAATTCTCAATGGAAGCTTCTATTCGAGTTTGCAGCAAAGTATCCGTTCTAAGAAGGTTATAGAACGGTTACCGGAAGCTTTCCTGAAAAAATCGATTTTGAATGACGGAAACTTTCCTTGAAACCTTACGACAAAGTTACACTAAACTTCAAAGTTGCTTATTTGATAGATTATTACTTTTTTCTTTAATGATTGCATGTTACCTTCCAGAAACTTCACATAATTTTCTGAAAATATGGAAATACATCTTAGATGTTAGCTTCCATATCGTTTACAGTAAGGAAAATAAATAATAGACTTACACGTTGCTTTCACGAATTCTTAATGGAAGCTTACATTCGAGTTTGTAGCAAATTACACATCAAGATTCTAAGAAGATTATTGCACGATTACAGAAAGTTATCTTGGAAGTATTAGTTTAGAATAACAGAAACATTTTTTGAAATCTTGCTGGAGAGTTTTACTTAACTTCTCAGTTTGCTAACTTGTTAGACTACATATTCTTTTCTAAGAAGACTGCATGTTATCTTTCAGAAAATTGCAAGAAGGTTTCACGAAATATGAAAATATATCTTAGCTTCCATAAAGTTTACATTAGGTTTTCAAGGAAAATATATAAGAGACTTATATGATGATTACATAAATTCTTAATGGAATCTTCTATTCAAGTTTGCAGCAAATTACCTGTAAAGGTTCTCAAAAGGTTGCTGGATAATTACAGAAAGCTCTCTTGAAAATATCAATATGGAATAACAACTATTTTCTTGAAATCTTATTGAAAAGTTACGCTAAGGTATCCACTGTGTTTACTTGGTAAATTATAATATCTTTTCTTAGAAGACTGCACATTATTTTCCAAAAACTTGCAGGAAGGTTTCACGAAACTTTCACAGATAGTTTCACGTTAATCTTCCATGTAACATTTATTTATGTTTCTCGGAATCTTTCATGTGTGTATAGAAGTTTTTATACTAAGTGGGAAATGAGATGGACCATGCTGGACCATCCTTCCTAACGTCCCGACTTATCGTCCTGAGATTTCCATCAGTTTGAGCCTCTTAAAGAAGCACTTGGAGGGCAACAATTTTTAAGACAATAACGCTGTAGAAGCTTTCGTGTGCAATTGGCACTTGATGTAACCTCCTTCACTTTACGATAACGGGATCAAAAACCTTTTGAACCCCTGTGGAAAATGTGTTTCCAAATCAAGAGATTATGTAGAAAAATAATTATAATTGATTATTTTATTAAATCTAATAAAAATTGTTTAATAGGTACAAATATGCGAATATTCGAACAAATTTTTCTCGAAGACTTTCAAAATATATTTTAAAAAAAGGAACATAGACACCACTTCTTTTTCGTAATAGGATTATAAGTATGATAATTTCACACAATTGGATTTTTATGAAAAAACATTTTTTGATACAGTGATATAGATAAAGATTTATAGTGATCACTCACTTACAAGATAGTCTTAGATATTTAAAATGAACTAACGAATCATTGACAAAGATTTAAAGCTATATGGTGAAGAGTGAACTAGACCTGGTCATCCTGTACCATGGTAGCGACGGCTGAAGCATATTTTATGAAAATGTAAATTATTAGAACCATGCAGTGAAAAAAGCTTCCGCGTGTTTTTACAGAAAATGGAAACCATTCTACAGTTAAACTCATTAATATGAAAATGGTGATCTTTTAACCGAACTCTGTTAAAATAAAGAATCTGAAAACAAGATAACAGAAATCCAGCAAACACGAGGAATTTAAGATTATCTCCCACAGTAATTGAAACAAAAACACAGTTAAAATAAAAGTGATAAATTAACCAACTATAATTTTTATTAATTTATGAACAAACTGAACATTTTAAATTTCCGTTACATTATTTATTTTTAAAATTTTTCGTGGGAATCGTCCCATTACGCCGCATTAAGCCTAAAACTTTTAAATAGATTTTAAAGTCTAAATTACTCCACTTAAACCTGAATCGGACATAATGGAACCGTAATTCATTTACATTATATTAAATTAAAAAACCGCGGCACGGAAAGGTCTCGTGCTACAGAGCGAGTGTCTAACAGTTCTTTCGGAAATTATGCGCGCATTTAGCATTCTATTTTTTTAGCTATGTCCTCAAATCATTACCGATGAGCTTATTTCTTATACGGCAATAATTCCGCATGTATTAACTTAAACTTGTGGTTATTTAATTGAATTTAATTGAATCCCATTACTTAAAAAGATTCAAAAGGTCAGCATGTATTGATTCTAGTCACTGCGACCCGGTAGATCTATTGTACCCCCCTACTGCTGCCCATTCGTAGAAGTTGCCTTATCAGCTAGAACAGGTCCTTCAGTCCTATTTCCGTCAGAAACCTTAGGATGTTGGACGGCCTCAAGGTGAATAGCTCCCCTTCTTCAATTTGGTGTGTTCTCAAGAACCGAAACCTAGGGCTTTCTAGACCGCTACACTCTGAAAGGATATAAATAGAGGTTTCGTCCTCTTCCTCACAGAATCTGCACTCTTCTCCTTCTGCCAGTCCGAGTTTTTTGAGGTGTCCCTCCAGGTGGCGATGCCCCGCCAGGATCCCTGTCAGAAATCTGAGTTGGTTTTTACTTAAGCTTATGAATTCTTTGAATCTTTTCTGGTCGTAGGTCCCAAGAAGTATCTTCTCTTGCCTCAATTCTTGAAGCACCGTACAACAATTGGATCCTCTGCTTTCTTCATCTATTTCAAATTCTTCCAGCAGTACGCTGCTACTGATTCCACAAAACGGCTGTGGCCCCACAAATGATGTCTCAGCCCCTTGCCTCGCGAGCATGTCTACTATCTCATTCTCCTCTATCCCAATGTGTCCCGGTACCCATACGAGGATGACTTTCAGCAGCATAACATGACTCCGAACAACACCTATTCATGGTCGCATAAGTTGCGAGCTACATCTCCCTGATATTCTTTCAAAATTGTATGGCCAACGGACGATTAGAAGCCGAGTTTCTGCTTTGTAACTGTCAGAGTGTTCATTGCATCGTTGCAGAAATGAATATTAAACGAAGAGCCAACATTATGTTCTGTTTTACACTTGGTAAAACTTTAACCGAAACGCTTCAATTGACGAAAGAAGTAAATGGTGATGAGTATTTCTCCCGTAGTAGCATCCACGAGTGATATACGCCATATAAAGAAGGCCGAGAAGACCTTAAAAGATGACCAACATGTTGGCCAACAGAAATTTTTAATAGCAGAAAGTGTCATTAAAACTGTGCATAAATCCATGAAAGATTGCCCAAATTCATCATTATAATTAATTAAATTGAAATTGTAAATGTCAAAAACATCAATTTTTCGCATTTTGACCGAACATTTCGACCTGCCAAAATCTATCCAGGTTTTGTTCCACACAAATTAACTGATGACCAAAAATTGCTCAAAATTCATTATTCGAAGGACTCAGGACTCAAAAAAGGACCCGAACTTCTTGTACACCATTGTGACTGGTGATAAAACGTGGTGTTTTCAATACAATCCAAAAACCAAGAGCCAACGTGTAGCATGGAAACACCCAGATGAGCCTAATTTGAAAAAAGTCCTTTTGAGAAATCAAAAGTGAAAACAATGTTGATTTTTTAATACGATTCGAAGGGAATAATTCACAACGAGTTCATCCCACCTAGCCAGACGGTTAATGATGTCTTTTATCTTGGTGATTTGAAACATTTGATGTGACCATATTCGCCTGGTCTAGCACCGTGCAATTTCTATCTATTCGAAAAATTGCATTTGCCAAAGAAAGGAAAGGAAAGGAAAGCGTAATGTCGACGTGGAGGTCATCCAAAAAGCTTGCAACGACATTTATAAGGACATCTTTACAGATGACCTAAAAAACTCGTTCGCCATGCTTCCTGGCCATGCAAATCATTGTATAAAGTCTTAAGGAAAGTATTTTGAATAAAATTAAAAAGTAAATAAATTGGTCCATGTTCTCATTTTTAACAAGTTCTTTAACTTTGGAACGCATTGTTTATCACACTAATAAAGGCCATAATCTATTTACTACTGCTTTCTAGTAAATCAGGGTTGAAGAAACAACCTAATACTCAATCCTTCTGCAGGTGATCAAGTAGTTATCACGCAAGACCAAAATGATTTGGAATTCATCACAATACAACGAAAACAAAATATATGCAAATAGGTGGCTGAGGTAATGATTTACCTTCCAGACAGCAGGAGCTGAAATTAAACGAAACAGACACAGAAAACAAAATCAAAAATTGAATCATTAAACAGAAGATTATATGAAAGAAAAACAACTGATGTGAGGTCTTCTATTGTTACAAAACGTGGCAAACTAAATAAACGAATATAAAAAAACTACTTGAAATGGATTTTTGGCGAAGGTATATTTATATTTTCTCGGCTTTCACTATGTTATTGTTTTATTTATATATCATTTTATAGTGGGCAGCTGGAAATTTTAAAAAAGTTTTAATCATACATTCGGTATTTCTTCGAAAAAATTAGCTGTTAGTAGCAAAATTTTGGCTCTCATGCAATAGCTTATCACAAATCAGCATGTTTTCTACTTATATTTTATTATGCACAGATTATTTTACAAGTTAATAGACATATCAGAAAGCTAAATGCTTTATTAAATATACATGTTTCGTAGTCCTTCATATATAAACATAATCTACAGTATAGACCACGTCAATCATTCAAGTACGTAGCTGATGAGGATTAAATGCTTACCTACTTTCCTAGATGACATTATATGTTTAGTAATAGCATCGCGATGCTAATTATGAATAACCTGTCATTCTGACCCTACGAACTCAATTTTCCCAGGATAACTGCTAATTAGATAGATTATATATATATATATATATATATATATATATATATATATATATATATATATATTGTGCCATCATAAATTTCGTGAAGTTGTTTTTTTTTATTGAGCTTTACCCTTTAACAATATATCTCAAGTAGTTTCTAAAAACAAAATCGGCTACTTAAGCCACTGTTATTGATGAGACAAAAGCGAGCCCTTTTAATGGCGTTTTCCATTACATTGGTCAGCGTCTCGGGCGATATCACTGCCATTTCGGCTCGAATGTTGTCTTTGAGTTCTTCTATGGTCTTTAGCTTGTTGGCATAATCTTTTCTCTTCCTTACAAAAAAAGTCGGGCGAAGTCAAATCCGGAGATCTTGGTGATCAGTCAATATCACCTTTTTTCGACACTACACATCCCGGAAATGGTCCATTGTTGAGCCTGCAGTATGACATGCTGCACCGTTTTGTTTGAACCAGAAGCCTTTCAGACATTTTTCACGCATTTGTGGTAACAAAAAGTATGCTTACAACCACCGATGTCAATAGCCATTCACTGTCTCACCAACTTTGAAGAAAAATGATGGACCCAATGATGGTTTTTGAACAAACAGTAACTTTCCTGTCGTGCAATGATCTTTCGTGAACTATATGAGGACTTTCAGTGCCTCACAAGCGACAATTTTGTTTGTTGACGGCACCAGAGAATATAAAATGAGCTTCGTCGGTCATCAGAATTGGCTCACAAAAATCAGGTTCACCTTCCTTAATGACGCTATTTGCGTAAGCGGCTTGTATGTTTGCAATAGGCTTTGAGTCAGCTGCACTTGGTATAGGAACATGTGAAGTACTTGCTAAAACTAAATCCTCCTTATAGTGGTTCCACTGATGTTTAATTGTGGACCTCGGCGGCGATACGAGACATTTTGATTTTCGGAGACATTCTTCCCAACAGCATGGATATTTTCATTGGAAGGACGTGGACGCGGTCTAGCGCGTACAACAACCACGATATTTTCGACTACATACACGCTGAGTTAACACAACTGAGCGATTATTTGAAAGTAAATTATCATCATAAAAGTTATACATAGCTACAGATAGAACAATAATAGGATGAAAAACATGAAAGTATATTTTATTGTCCATTTTTCACAGAACATAAAACCATAACAGTTTTTGAAATGTTCAAATTTGATCTTCACACACTTCTTTTTTACCTCTATTTCACACATGATGACTCACGAAATAAATTGAAATTTGAGATTATAAATTGCGCTGCACTGCTTAAATAATGGCATCAATAAAATGAACGCTTATGGTGTGTCCCAAATTGATGATGGATGTAGCTATCAGAAACTATAAGAAGTATTAAAAAAATCTATATCTTTGGAAAGCTGAAAAAGGATTTCAAAAGGTTTCAAATTTATTATATCGGTCGAAAAAAAAAGTTAATGGAGAGTCTACAAAACTGAAATTTTTGACTTAAAATTTGATTAAAAGTGATGTCGTCCTATCTCTAAAACATGTTCTGAAAGTCTTCAATAAGTGCAACCTCATACCTGACCATTTTGACAGTAATATTTTTAATCTACCATAAAAAAGTGTACTTTTAAATAAATTGTGGGTCATACATATGAAGCTGAATTGTCAAATAAGTGGATAAAGGATCTGTAGTAACATTTCGATAAGTTTTTATATTTGTTGTGACGGTTGATACAACACAGCAGTACTGTAGTAGAACAAACAGGGAGATAGAAGAACTATATAACCAACCGGACATTGTAAAAATTATTAAAGCAGAAAGACTGAGATAGGTCAGCCACTTCACGAGGCAGAAAGATGGAAGAGTAATCAAATTAGTATGGGAGCAGGCCCCAACCTGTAGAAGACCATTAGGAAGACTATGATTACGGTGAAGAGACAACATAGCATCAAATCTTAGAGCTCTGAACATCACAGATGCAGAGGAGCTAATAACGGACAGAGCCTAGTGGAGACCAATCGTTGAGTCAGGCAAGACCCACCCTGGGTTGTAAGAGCTACAGTGAGAAAGAGAGAGAGGTTAGCATGTAGGTAAAAAAATACATATCATTTTTTGAGCCATCTCGTTAGTGCAGTGATCAGATGAATCGCTTTGCGTCGCATACTGGAGAACCCCAAAAATTCAGGCTTCAAAAATCGCTACCGACCACCATTTTTATCCATTTTAATATATTTTTTTTTTGTAAAATGGCCAATAATGAATAAAGGAAAGGACTATTTGGCTGGATTTTTAATAAATGTTATAATAAATATTACAAATAAACAAAAATTTTAATATAACAAAGAATACTTCTTCAAACAATTCTAGAAAATAAAAAGCGACGATTTTCAAAGTGGTTTTAAGGATTCTCTGATTAAATTCATATATTATAGTTTAAAAAATTGTTTATACAAATGTAATAACAATTATTTAAATAATTTATTCTTCCTATTCAATAAACAAAACAAACAAAATAAAAAATGATAATTTTTATAGTTATTGTGAATGAACAGAGTAAATTATTTAAATAATTATTATTACATTTGTTTAAAGAATTTTTTAAGCTATAGTATACCACTTTTAATCTAGGGATCATTATTTGTGAAAATCATCGTTTTGGATTTTCTAGAATCGTTCGAAGGAATGCTTGTAGTTATACTAAAATTTTTGCTTACTTGTAATATTTATTAATGTCCATTTAAAAAAAAAATAAGTCAAATGGATTAAACTTGTCTGTGCCGATTTTTGAACCATGAATTTTTGGAGTTTCCCAGTGTGCGTCTCCCAAGTTCCGGGTTCGATTCCCGGTCTATAATGGGTATTTAATGTTTTTGCATATTAATGATAAAAAAGGGGTGGTATTAAATGTCTTTATATTGAGAAATTGTGGCTAATTCGTAAAGTCAAACAACGAAAAATATAATTTTTTGGTTTTAACTTACTTTCTGTTGAATAGACTTATTTTGTTAGAGACAAAACAGCTTACATTACGTACATATATTATATAACTATTACGTTAGATGTAATTATGGAACACCTGTTAAGATATAATAATGGTTTATCTAGAAAAATTGCCCATAAAAGATGTGAACGAAGATAAAACATACCGTAGTTAATTCTAGTAATAAAAGACCATATAAAGTTTTAAAGCATTACTTAAATACTGGCAATTGTTGACAAAATAATAGAAAGTAGTTTTAATTTGGACTCCACCTTCATGGGAGAAAATAGTTTGTGTTAGAAGCACATATTACGAGTTCTATAGACCTTCTGGTACTAAAGTTAGAATTCTAATTCTCCTGATGGATGGTTATGAGTAGTTTGTGAGATTGCTGCAATTATGTTGGAAGAAATTTGTTACGAAGCATACGAAAGAGAGAATGAACCTCCTTCAGACGGTTTTCTCAAAAATGTTGATTCCATCATAACCAAAACCTAAACAATATTCTTATGAATGTTATTTGTAAATCAAAATACGGATCACCGAGAAAGAAAATGTATGATGTCATTAATGCGACATCCCGTACCCTCAAAAAAAAAAGATATAAATGTATAGGTAAAAAAATGGGCCTGTAAATCTACCATACGAATGAAGTAGAAAAGATTCAAAATATAACAATATGGTAACAAAAAGTATATTATTGAAACAAGCACCAACATTTTCCTATGCCAACGTATCTCACTTTTCTTTAAAAAAGTACCAGGGTTAAATTTTTTTTTCACTTTTATATGATTGGGAATGGTGAAAAATTGGTATAAAATTATGAAAAAGGTGAAAAAAAAATTTAAATCGTGGAAAATAGTTCTCGTCGCACTTTTTGAAGAATCATTGTTTTCATCACAAAGTTTTGAAATGTAGTTTTTTTCACCGCACTTTTATAGCTGTAATAGTTTTCATCGTACTTTTGGAAGTGTCATTTTCTTCGTAGCAATATTTTTAATGTAATTTTTTCACTGCTTTTATTGTTGTAATAGTTTTCTAAGCAATTTTTGAAGCATTTCAGTAGAAGATTTTTTCGGCGTATATTTTATGCTGGTAATTTTTTTGTCGTATTTTTAAAACTGTAATAGTTTTCGCCGCACTGTTTAAAAAAATGTAATTTTCTTCCTCGCACATTGTAAAGATGTAATTTTTTCCCCGTATTTATTACTGATGTAATTTTTTCGCCATATTTATTAAAGATGTAATTTTTCGCCGTTACGCCGCTTGGCATTCTGGTTTTCGCCGCATATCTGAAGAAGTGATAATTTTCCACGTGTTTTCATAAATGTTTTTTTTTCACCGCAAATCTTCAACCGCTATTTTTTTCGCCGCGTATTTGAGCGTCATTGTCTTCGTGAGCACCATTGATGTAAGGAAATGAAGGCTGTGAAATAAGTACTCTCCTGGATACCCGGTACATATTTAATTATTACTTTTAATATTAAATCAACCTAATGAATCTCTACCGTGAAAGCTATCATATTATAAATAAATATGTTTAATAAAAATCAAAGAAAATAAAAAAGTGACATTAATGCCAAGTGTGGAAAATCTACACAATATAAGCAATTAATTATTTTATAATCACGGTCAATGGTTAGTGCATAAATCAATATTGATCAAAACTAATATACATAAAAGGTAACGTAATAACTGCAAGTTTCTCTTTGGAATTAATTACACCAATTTCGAATTTTACACGCCTATATACTGTATGGGCCATTCTACCTAAAGGCTAAAAAGACTAGGTTAGAAACATCGTTTTTTTAACACAGAATGTAATTTTTTCATTAATTTTATGTCCAAGAGCAAACTTTCTGAATTCCGAATAGGTATAAAGATAAATACTAATTGTTATATCATTATACGCATTCTGTTATATTTATAATAAATTGAAAATGAAGCCTATTTTATTGAAACACTATTGAATTTGTTAATATTGCATAAACCTTAGATATACAGATTGTTTCGAATTTTAGGCGATCGAAAAGTGGCAAAAAAATCGCAGGTATAAAACCATAGATTTAAAAGTTATAACTCGGGAAATTCCCAATTTTAATTTATTAAACTAAATAAAAAGCTAATATTGTTATGGCAATATAGATTTTAAAAATCCATGAATATTTTTGAACAATATCAAAAATCCCATAAATTTTTTTTAAACATGTGGATATATGACCGTAAGGATAGTAGAAATATATATATATATATATATATATATATATATATATATATATATATATATATATATATATATATATATTAAATTCGGTATAATGTTAAAAATAAACATAGAAAATTTCTCGGCTGTGCAGATACGGATTATCAGTGAACATTACGTTCGTATTTGCGAAACAGTGATATTGTTATTTTCCGGACCTAGAGCTTCCCACTGACTCGGAATTCTCAGCACTTTTGAAGACGAATTCACTGGCAATACTTGTTAAAAAAAAACAATTTTGAGATCGTTTTTTTTCGGATATAGACTTTAAAATATTTCTATTTGACCTACTATTGAAGTTACCATGGTTTAGATAACAGATCCAGTATGGTGTCCATAGATATACTTCAATTCACACAATTGATCGCACAAGGATTGTATTTCGCCCAATATGACTATCTATCAGGATTTCAAGGCCACTGAACAATATTCTAGAGTGAAATTTTTGAATGTCAACATGGCGGATTCAATATGGCGCCCGTATTCTATTAATCACACAAGGATTAAATTTCACTAAACAAGGTTTACCAGCAGGATTTTCAGGCTGTTGCTCAATAGTCTGAAAACAAATTATCGAATGCCGAAACACGTAACATATATATATATATATATATATATATATATATATATATATATATATATGTTGTGTCGGATATTCTCAGCGGTGTGATGTGTAATCGAAGGTTTTCGGGTCTACCGTGTATGTGCTGAGTCCCTCTCAGGACTGTAAGGCAGCTGACGTTTCGGTGAAATCTCATTCGCCATATCCAAACCTCACTATACGGCGTCTACGAATGAACCGACGCCCGCGAATCGGGTGATGTCGGTCCCGTGTGTACGTCGGGCGAGTTCGTTTTCCGAATGGTTCTAGCCAATCAGGTTGCGAGACTTGCTGCGCGTTATCAGCCCTGTTGCCAGTGTTTGGGGTTGCATTGCCGAGTTGTAACCTGTTTGGTTACTAAGTGCTACTGGTTGATGTTTTCTAAGCAGATTTTTCCAAATATTAGGGAATCGCTGGTTGTCATCTCTGCTATTTAATTTGTTGGGCCTCTTTGCAATTTCGATGGCTTCCCTTATAACTCTTGTGGACAGATTTTCACATTTCGATAGCATTTTTGTTCCTAAGAAATTTATCTTATGTCCTGTATTTAACCAGTGTTGGGCCAGTGCAGATGAAGTTGTTTCTTGTTTGACAGCGTTTGTATGTTCGTCTCTTCTGGCGCTTATTTTACGGTTGTTTTGGCCTAAGTAAAATCAGCTGCATTCTCCGCATGGGATTTTGTACACTCCCTGGTTTTCTAGAAGGATTCTTTCTTTAGGTGTTGGTAAGGGATCTTTTACTTTACGGTCTGTGGTGAAAATGGTTTCAATACTGTGTCTCTTGGGAATTTTTAATAAGAAACAAAAACTTTGCAGATATTCTCTTGGTTTTCGCAATTTTTCGGGACCAAGCGTTTGTTTTTTAGAGCCTTATCTGTATGTTCTTTTTTATAACCGTTTTTTAATAGGGCGTTTGCAGTATGTTCATCACTTTGTGGTAATTTTCTTGATCTGTAAGAGACTGAGATCAAACTGCAAGCGATTTCACTACTGCAAATAATTGGGCAGGGTGGTGACATGAATTGGCGTTGAGGTATCTATTGGTGTGAGTGGGCTTTCTGTAGATAATGTGCGAAAGCAAGCCATCTTCTTTTCTTTTCAGCAGAATATCTAGAAAAGGTAGTTTTCTTTTCTGTTCTGTCTTCAGGGTGAATTTGATTTTTGAGTGGATACTGTTTATGTGATTTAGGAAATTTTTGAGTTTTTTTTCCTCCATGTTGCCAGATAACGAATGTGTCATGCATGTAACGCAGCCACAGTAGTGGTTTGTGTGAAGAGGTCTCTAAGTTAGAAAGTGCAGGAGATAGCGACTATCCCATAGGGACTCCCTCGACTTGTTTATATATATATATATATATATATATATATATATATATATATATATATATATATTCTTGTGTTAACGAGTGGACCATCGAGATTTCGCCTTTGTCGTCTTGTTTGCTGTTTTTTGATTTTAAACTCAGCTTTATAGGATGCAAAGGCGAGATGATGGTTTATACCGAATCCGGTGGCCTGACGAGTCCCATATCAGGACGAAACAGCGCTGTCGCCATCTGTCGGACCCGGAGTTTTTCCATATTTTGGAGTGTCCGCACTTTTTAACACGAGAATCATGTAGATTGGCAAAATTTCACGTCCGCTTCGCCAATATTTGATTCTATTTTATTTTAAATTACACGGACAAAAACTTATCTATTATTTATATATATATATATATATATATATATATATATATATATATATATATATATATATACATATACAACTATAATAAAAATAATTTACATTAAAATATCCATTTTCCGTAGAATTTCACGTATATGCAAAATGCAATTGGCAGTTTTTAATTATGATGAACTGCCGACACTTGGATTTTTTACAGCGGTACTATATTGATGCATCGGAGTTTAAATGCCCGTGAAAGTGTTTTAGAGAGGATAAATGTAAATTATCGTTACCTCATTTGTATACGTTGAAAGGAACACCTTTCTATGCTTTTAATAACCCGGATTTTTTTACGGCTCGTAATAAATCCTCTTCGTGTTTGAAACGTAAGAAAAATTCCGTCTGGAAGATTTACGTAGATTGATTATTAAAGGCATAATTTTCAAATTTTAGAGACTGCCAAAGAGAATTATAGTAAATTACACAGGCGCTTTCTTTGCAAATAGTGTATAATTTTTTACATTCACTGTTAAAAATAGGATTTTAAAAACTTTCTGTGAATGTCACAAAAATATTATCCCCTAAAACCATCCCTAATAATATAGTATTATATATAATTAGTAATTTATAATATATATATATATATATATATATATATATATATATATATATATATATATATATATAGGTATGAAATAGGCTCAAAGAATTGACCATCGCATTGTCAAGGCAAATTGACAAATGAGATGAACGGTAAAGTGAGTAGTACGAACTGACTTAAATAGTAGAAACTTGTTTAAGGCACTCAACATATACACATGATCTGCATTTAGCTACTTTTTTGGAATTGTGAAATGGAGCAGGACGGACATCGAAAACCTATAAAGAAAAATAAGGACACTCCAAAAAAGAGCACACAAATACCATCCTCGTAGTGCTAAAGGATTGGTGGATATTGGTAAGCAACTTGACCAACAAATAATAAACTTACGTTCATATTTCCACAGGCTAGCGGACTCTTCCACTCTGCATCGAGCAATATGCGACGCAGACGATTCAACGCCGCTACAGTTGAGGGAACAGGATAATGTTTATTACCACCAAACAGACTAAGAGAAGTTACAAGCCTGGCTACGCAAGCCACTTCATGAGCGGCATCCAAATGAGGTCAATCAGGACAATGTTGACAATTCAGCGTCGAACTACTGTTTGATTTCAGGACATATGTCTCCGGAGATGGATAGCTTTTTGTAGCTATCCAAGACCATATTATTCCGACGAAAAACAATCGGAAATTCATCATCAGAGATCCCTCATTAGCAAACGACCAATCTAGATAAGGTTGTCAAACATCAGAGACAATCTAGGACATAACTAAAGGATGCCAAGCGTTTGCCGCAACGGAGTATAACGAAAGACATAACTCAGCCGCTAAGATACTCCACTAAGAGTTAGCAGATAAGTTAAATCTATTGCAGGTAGGAAAATGCCTTATTCCAAATACAATTCGGTGCGTATTCTTGAGAACAACGAGTTCAAGTTATATAGGGACAGAACGAATCAGACAGTTGCTCACAATAGACCAAACATTATACTAACAGATAAAATTTCTAGAAGAACTACACCAATCGACATTGCTGTACCTAACAACAACAACCTAGAGCCAAAATACAATGACAAGATCGCCCAATACAGAGATCTGGAGGTGCAAATTAAAAGCCAATGGACAATCAACCCTTAATTTTATCAACAACTGGAATGATACCAACGGACCTGCTGCAGAACATCAAGGGACTGGGCCTTAGTGAGCATATGTATAAACCGATTCAGAAAGCAATTCTCCTTGCAACCGCGCGGACCGTCCGAAAGTTTATAGGAAATACAGCAGACCACGTTACCTAGGACCCAATAACATGGAAAGGGTTCCCACAGAGCTTCAAATTATTGGTATCTTCGTATACCTGGTATGAGTCAACATTCCCTGAAGGGAACGCGAAGCCGTTTGGCTTGAAATTAAGATATATATATTGTATAATTTAAAATATTAATCTCCAGAGAGGTTCCATTTTAGAGCATTCTTCTGTATTTTTGTGCGCATAACAAAAATGAAAACCAGACTCGCTACGAAGTTTGTTCTTCGTGAAATTGCGTAGATTTTTGCTAAAATATTGTTTGTTTATTTTTGTTATATAAAATAAATGCTCCGGAAGACGGTTTTAATTTACTTTGTCTTCAGCCGCTTCATTCCCCATTGTGACCTCAAATAACATGCTGTACCTATAGCTTTAGGTTATGTGATCGTCCTTTATTACTCATGTTTCCATGTAGGGAATATTATGCAATTCCACTTGGTATAATAATTCTCTCCCTCAATTCCCATATATTCCCATAGTTATGGAAATTTTCATTATTAGAAACTTATCATCTGGTGATGTCTACAACAAATTTTTATGTGATTCCCCATCAAAATTTCGTATATATTCGACTAATAGTCGTCGTGTTTTTATTTCAAAAATATCGGGAGTCCGTAATATTGATAATTTTAATTTTTAAATGTTATAATTATCAAAGTGTTAAGTTGCATATAAGTCTCAAAGTATGCCAAAAGTGTGATTCTGCCCGGAAAAATCAATGGGTAGAAAAAAATTTTATTTATATTTTCATATTTACATATTTAGTAGAATCTTTAATTACTTCTATAAATCACTGGTTCTTTTGTACCTGGGCTGTTTTATATCTTATCTCAGACCCTTTGTGTACAATACAATGTACCATTTAAATATCTATCCATCTGTAGGCACTACAGATTTTCAGCCTTAAAGTTTTCATCGGCCAGAAAAGTGAAAACCAAGATGTGTTGTTAGTATCTTCTAAGTAGGTAAATTAGTTAAACCATTTTATTACTTGTAGGAATTTACTGCAACCATAAACGTTGTCTATTTCCCAGTATTAGAAGAAATTTTATGTGTGAACGTTTAATTGCTGTTTAGATAAATTAAAATGTAAACTTTGGTTGATTAAGTAAATTAGGAAGCAATTAAATCCACCAATATGTTTTTATTTTTTAGATGTACGTAATGATCCTAAAGTTTGGGGAATGATTAAAAGTTCTTTCTCTACTCAAGGTATTCCTCAAAATATACATTGAAGAATATACAAACCACGTGAAAAATAGATATACACAATACAATTTATATTAGATTGAAACGAAAAACGCTATATTTTCTAACACGCTATATAAACTGTAAGCATATTTTATCAACTTTAGTAAAGCATTTGATAGGGTACACCATAATAAGTTGATTTTATATATATATATATATATATATATATATATATATATATATATATATATATATATGAGTGATACAAATATCTGCTGGAATCAATTTTTAAATAAACTAAAGGTTTACATCGACAAAAATACGAAAAATGTCAACATAAAGAACAGATAGAAAAATGTTAAAACAGATTGGATGACACCTGATCTATATAACCTTATAGAAGAAAAGAACAAAATATACAGAGACATGCTACAATATCCAGAAAACACATGTACGAAACGAAAATACAATGTATTAAAAACAGAATTAGGCTTTTAACAAAACAAGTAAAACAGGTATTTTTTGAAGATGAAACTGATAGGAATAGCAACTCAAGGTCAGCACTTTGGAACTCTGTAAATAAAATATGTAATACAAATAAAGTAAAGGTTAAAATTGAAAAAATAATAGACGACACAAATCAAACTTTAACAGATAAAAAAGAAATAGCTGACCAATTTAACAAATATTTCAGTGAATTGGGCAAAAATGCTAAAAAAATAAAAACCACTTCACATTAAAAAAAAAACAATCTAAAAATAACACCAAACAGCTTATACCTGTAAAATACTAACGAAATAGAGACTGCATTAGAAGTGAAACACTTAAAGAAATAGCTTCACAAATTACTCCCCTGTTAACTATTTTAATCAACAGGTGCTTTGAGACTGGAATTTTTCCTGATTGCTTGAAAAATGGAACAATTAAGTCATTATTTAAAAGTGGAGATAAATATTAAATAATAAACCACAGACCAGTGTCGCTTTTATCGGTCTTTTCAAAAATTGTCGAAAAAATTTTAAAAAAGAGGACTGTTGAGTTTCTGGAGAAGTGTAAGGTCTTGTACGAGTCTCAGTTTGGTTTTGGAAAAGGGAGATTCACTCAGGACGCAATTCAGTTTTTGATTATCCAGATTTAGAAGCTCTCGATGAAAGTCAACCATTAAATGTGTCTATTTGATGATCTCTACAAAGCTTTCGACACTGTATGTCACAAAATACTTTTAGAAAAGCTCGAGAGCTACGGTTTAAGAGGTAAAATTTACAATATATTAAAAAGTTATTTATTGAAGAGATAACAAAGAGTGGAGATTGACGGTGTTGCAAGTAAGGAAAGAGAAGTATCCTATGGCTTCCCTCAGGGAACTGTTTTGAGCCCATTGCTATTTATAATTCACTTGAACGACCTATTTCAATTGGATCTGAATGGAAAACTTGTTAGTTTCGCTGATGATGCCGGCTGTTTTTACAGGGCAGGGACTTGGCAGAATCAAGAATAGAAGACGACATTGCTTTATTGAAAGATTGGTTTAGTTTTAATAGGTTAACTTTAAGTATTGAAAAAACAAAATATATTCCCATATCCACTTATAAAAATAATTTACCACAGCTGCGAAACTTGAAGATTGAGGAAGGTGAGATTCCAGAGATGGCAAGTATCAAATATCTCGGGATCATAATTGATAACCAATTAAACTAGGGTACACAAAACAAAACAACAAAATGTCATAAATATACTTCCTATGGACAGGGTTGTCTTACCTTACATACAAGGCACCACCGATAAGATTGCCAGATTGCTCCGAAAATCAAATATTCGGACAATTTTCAACACATATAAAAAAGTTGGATAATATTTGAGGTCCCCAAAGGACGCAATTCCATTTCAAACAGAAGGCGTTTATAAGATACATTGGTCTTGTGGTAAAGTGCATGTAGGTGAAACAGGACGGTCTATGTCCATTAGACTTAACAAACATGAAAGATGTATTAAAAAGAAACAAATTGTACAATCTGTAGTAGCTGAACACCAGCATTGCTCAGGTCACACTTTTAAGTAAAAGAAACTAAGGTGCTAGCATCTGTGTCTGGTTTCTTTAAACGTAAAATTAGAGAATCGATCGAAATTTGTAAATATCCAAATAATATTACTAGAAATGCAGGTTACAGTCTACATCACACGTGGAAATCGATTGTAACGCTGGATCAAGGTTCGCTAAGTACCAGTCGGGTATAAATACCGAGCTGTTGCTCCTCGATAGTCATTCAGTGTTCTAATCTAGTGGAGTAAAGATTCCTGAAGATGCCTCGTGTTATCGTAAGCGAAACCTCGGATAATAATCCCAATTTGATATGGTCTAAACCCAAACAATTTCCTAGTCATTTTTTACTGAAAATTTTAACGTGTAACGGCCAGAGGCATTAGAATCATACCCTGCCGCGTCTTGCAAGCCTGCACGGTACAAGCTGAGACACACCGAACCAGTTTGACAGGATCTGGCTCATCTTTCAAGTTAAGCTTTTTAATTTCTTCAACATATTCAAAAACGTACCAAAATCAATTTTTGAAAATTAAAAGATTTTTTTGTCTATATCCGTCCCATAATTTAGTATTTGAAGTGTCTTGCGATAGAAGTTCTTCGTAAAGCGTGACAACCATATTAAGTGTGAGTATCTAACTGTATTGGAAATAAAACATAATTATCGATCTTAGGTAATTGGAGAAGCGCATTAATTGACGTATGTTAATAAGATAAGCTTGTTTTTATAGTATGGTAATTTTATCTGTCGTTCTGTAAAAGTCTCAAAAAAAACATAATTCCCATAATGTAAATGATTAAGGTTTCCAATCTAATCACTTAAGAAGCAGTTAAAAATATTGTGATAATTCCATAATACGACTAAGCCTTTTCCTGATAGTAACGGCACATTTACGTGTATCAGCTATAAAATAAATGAAAAAGTTATCAAGAAATGTGAATCACGTAAAAAACATATGGGAAAAAAAATGGACGATACCTGCCTCATTATCGTTTGGCCATACAAACTAATGAGATTCTATGTCAAATCTAGAAAATTCTTATTAATAAATCTAACACTTCGTCGTTACATGACGGTTCATCATTGTCAATCATAGAGCCACCTATGCTGTAGATATGCTTCCAGTGAGTTTTTCCACCTTGGTCTGCTCTACGCAATGTTCATCCAGTTTCTTTGGATTCTCCTAACATCATCAGAACACCTAGTCAACAGACAACCTTGATTACGGTAAGCATTCTGTCTTGGTAACCTTTCCAGAACTTTTCTCGTCCAGTGATGGTCTGAAAGCCTTGCTACATGACCAGTTCAGTTCCATTTTATGGTTGTTTTGCACTCCAAAGCATCAGGCACTTTCAACATCTCCCTGATGTTCTGAATATTGTGCCTGACTGCAAGACCTAGCATTGACCTTTCCATCTTTCTCTGGGTAATATTTATTTTATTCACGATTTTTTTGGTGAGCGTTAGTGTTTCAGCTCCAAAGTAGTACGCACAGGTAGAAAACTTTTCTCTTTAGAGAAGTCGGAATTTTTGTTTTAAAGATCCCAAGGCAATCATATTCTTCTGGACACTTCGCATGTCAAGTTATCTCTCCCTACGGGCAATTCATGATCCAAATCCATGTGTTTGATGATATATCTTTCCAACTGAAGCCTCTCTTTCTTAACAAAGTTGGTCTTTGTCATATTGATCTTGAGTTCCACGGAATCTGACAACCATTTAGCTATTTTAACATATCTCATGCCTCATCTATTCAATCTGCTATCAGTCTTTCTCTATCTATGTTTACACCAGCATGATATCAACTTGTCGAATCGTCACTCAATAGTAAAATTGGGAATATCTTCGTGAAATCTAACACATGCATTGGTCTTTTGGTATGTATTTTTAATACCTATCGTGTATCTGTCCTTGTCAGATATTTAAGCATTTTTTATTGGTTTATAAAGTCGAAGGCCTTCTTGTAGTGGACTACATATTTTCGATAATAGTCTTTACAACTAGGAGATGGTTATAAGTGGCAAATCCTTTTCGAAAGGCTGCCAAAAAACTGATAGAGGTCAAGTTGGGTTCTTATTATTTTTATGATAATTCTTATATGTATGCGAAAGAATGCTTACTGGACGGTAATTTTTTAAATGGCGATGTCTCCTTCTTTATGGAAGATTATTAATATTGCTTGATCCCACTGAAAAGGGGCTGTATCGTATATTAAGCAAGCATTAAATATTTTGCAAATGCCACTGTACAGAGGAGTTCTGCCACTTTTTATGCATTCTAATGTTATACTATCGTTACTTGGTGCTTTATTATTCTTTATATCTTGTAGATCTTTTCTGAATTCGTCAACGTAACTTCCAGAATATCTTTTAATCCTTGCTTTTGTACTTTAGGGATGATTATATGGATTATCATGGTACAATTACGGGATGAAAAATGTGAGAGCTACTAGTTATATAGAAACATGTAAGCTTACAGTACTATTTTATTCTTAGACGTTATAAAACTCGCCGTAGCTTACTAATTGTAAGAAATATTTAATAAACATTATCAAATGTTTTTATTGTTGCGACATGTTTTATTAGTTATTTATGGCTTAAAATACAATTAATAAATGTTGGTGTTATAATTCATGTACCTTAATTTAAATTAATTGCTTTCAATTACCTGCAGATAACTAAAACATTTTCAACAAACTTTTCGTTGTTTATGTTTTATCAACAGATATTAATTATAGCGAGGCGAAAAATAGTTCGAAAATATTACACTTTTATCCAATAAATTATTATAATTTATCGCTGTTAATAGGTTAACAACCTTTTCTCACAACAAAATTTCGATTCTATTCTTCAAAACATAATAATGAAATAATGATACATGGCTTTCCATATTTGACAAATGTCAGAGGTCGTGAGCAATCAACTTCTATATTGTGGTAGTAAATTGAATGATACCAACTTCAAAACAAATTATCCCTATTATCCAGACAGCAAGTTAAATTGGAAAAAGTTATTAGCTTCAACATCAAATGTAATTATATTATTCCAGCGGTAATATGTTATTATAAAAAAGGGGGTTAATGGTCGACTTGTATAGTATATTGACTATTGGATATATGTAAAACTTGAAAATTGATACATTTATAACTATTAGGATTGTACTAACAAGAAGAATAAAAAAAGGTTAAGAATTATCCAAAATTCTAACTTTATGAGCTGATTTTCTGGATAAAAAGTAGTCACGCCATATCTTATAATTAGAAAACTTCAAAATATATAGCACACACATATACAAAAATAAAATAAAGCTAAAATGGATAGTCAAAGTTGTTTAAAAATGTATTAATCTCGCTCTATTTTGTTATTAAAAGGTTCCTTAATGTAGCATGTAATAAGCATCAGGCTAAAATCATCCTTTGTGAATAAGGTAACAAAAATAATTTTTAAATTGTGTAATCGTGAACCCAAAATTTCTTTTAGTAAAATGCCTGTCACTAACAAAGCTTTGACAGTTAAATGATAGTTTGTTACAATTTAACATATTTTTGTTTACGTTTTGTTACTCATATTCTCCTGAGAACCGACATCTACTAACATAGACCTTAAGTTTTTTACTTCTTACGGAGAGGTTAAATTCAAATATACCGTCAAGGATTAACTTACTGTTTCATTGACAGAACTTTTACCAAAAGATTTTGATCAGGATAAACGAGCTATTAAAATGTTTTCAAACGTGTGGCACTTGATGGTAAATAGGGGAATAGCTGGCGTCCAAAAGGTGTAACTATTTTTTGATTCCTCAATTTTTGGCAAGTGTTAATACTTCTCATGTACATTTACAGATTGCAATCAGGCGCTGGGCGCCCCACCCTTAGAAATATGGAAAAATTTAAACTAAAAAAATAATGTTTTTGGTTTAATAGTAGTTTTTGTATTAATAAAGATTAAGCCAGTCAGTTACATGCTGGTGTCTAGTGATTACCTTGCTTTTAAATAACATGTATCGAAATTATAGGATTATGAAATCTTGAATTTCTTCTGCTGCCTACATAACTCAAGAAAAGGACATCAAAGGATTTCTAGAACAATCTCTCAGCGACAAAATATGTGTGCAATATTATCCTAAGTTGAAAATTGATCCCATTAATAAATGCAAGCGATGGTCGAAAACGGTGGGTTCACTTCCAAGGCCCAGGATTGATAAAACTTATGATGTTATGGGAAGAATTGATTTTATCGATCGAATGATACGTATTATAGAATAAGCACTATAACAGTAAAGGTTATTTTACATTTCGTCGACGATAATCATTACCCGGTTCCTGTAGTTGCAGGAAAGAACTGGATTATGGTGTAAAATAAATTCAGCTGTTTTTAGATTTTTAAGTTGCCGATAAATTCCTCTTTTTTTAAAGGAATTTTGGCAAAGAAAGTGAAGCACCCCTTAGGAGCAAGTAAAATGTCTTGGACTAGGAAACACACAAGTTTTACATCACCCACGAAAAAGGTAAAAAGAAATGTACTTTTCTCACATCCCAAACGACATCGTTTCCTATCGTTCCAGTCTCCTTCGTGGAGTCCTTTGCTTTCCATTTTGTTGCGGATATTTGAAATCTATTTTTTTCGTGATATTCCTCCTTTATTTCTGTGTGCTAGTGTCCAGTTCCAAACCTTCAATGGTGTCCTTTCTTCGCTCATTCGTTGCAGGTGTCCATACCATTTTAACTGCTTTTCAGTTATTTTGTCCATTATCGTATTTTTTACTTCCATTCTTTCTTTGATGGTCTCATTTCTTACATGATCAAGCAAAGTTAAACCGAAAAAACTTCTCCAGTACATCATTTCGGTTAAGGGAAGATATTTTTATCTTTGACCCACACTTCCCACCCATACATCAGTATTGTTTGAATCATAGCCTGATATATCTTTCTTTTTGGTTTCTTTGTTAGGTTCTTACTCCACAAGATTGGATGTAGTGCTTTAATTATATTTTTTTCTTTTCCTATTTTCTTTAGTATCTCTTTATTATCTTTTCCGTCTTCATCTCTTGTAATTCCTAGGCATTCGTATTGTCTAACGTTTTTTATTATTCCGCTTTCTGTTTCAATGTCTTGTTCTATGCGTCCTATAGTAATGTATTGTGTTTTTTGTATGTTTATCTCTAAACCCCATTTAATGAATTCTTCTATAAGTTTATTTATCATGTAAGTCATGTCTTGCTTGGCCAATTGTAATAATTTCAAATATACACTGAAATACAAAATCCGTCAATTTCTTTCTTTCTTTCTACATTTTCTTATCCACTATTTTAAAGCTCTCCAGAGATAAATTTTAAACAGAGCTTGACGCCCTTTTGTTTGTGAAAAAGCCTTAGAAGTTTGATTTCCGACCTTAACAACCGCTTGGTTTTCTCTATACAATGTATCTAAACTATTTATGCTTGCTTCTTTCATTGCGATCTATAATTTCTGCAAAGGGACGGAGTCAAATGCCTGATGCAAATCTTTAAAAGTAGCGTCCTCTTGCTAGTCTCCTTTCTGCCAGTTGTTTTAATGTAAATATATTGGCCACGCAGGTTCGCCCAGGTCGAAATCCACTTTGTTCTTCCATTTCCGTGGCTTCTTCTTCTATTCGGGCAATTAGGACCCTTTCGTAAAGCTTTCCATATATATATATATATATATATATATATATATATATATATATATATATATATATATATATATATATATATATATATATATATATGTATATATAAATATAATTAAATGTACCTTAATAAACTTGTTTTATTTAATTTATGACTGCTTGTCCATTTAAGTGAACATATTTTTAGGTATACCATACGAAAAATAACTCAAATTTTAGATTTCTGTACATCTTTTAGATCAGAATATACTTTTGTATCAATCAATATGCCTTCCAAAAACAAAAAAATTCCCTGTTAATTGACATTCGATACAACCCCTAGATAATATCAGAAAAACAAAAAGAGAAACGGAGAAACAACCTCTACAGGACCCTAACGCAATGCGTATCCGATCGGCATTTTGCCGTTGTTTTTTTAATGTGGAAAAGTAAGTAATCTTTAAATACTCCAATTAAATTTTCATTAAATATTATTTATCGCTTAGACCTCCGCTCGCACTTGACCAAGTCATACAAAAACATAATAGCTCATTTACTAAATGTAAAAATCTCCGCAATTGTCTACCACTTCCTGTAATTACAATTAAACATGCCTTATTATTACATTACAAGGCATCAACCGTTACGTGCAGCACAAAAGATAAAAACGCTTTTGATGCAGATAGAAGTCCATATACGTAGAAGCCAATCTAATTAATTTTATTTAATCTCATATCAGCTTAGGTACAGTTTACAGCCCTCCGGCTAAATTGTCTGTGGGCTTTAACTCAATCTGATTATAAGCCCACAAGTTGCTTATATTAAGAATATCGATTGGTTTGTATCCTTATACAGTGTGTCCTTGTTGTTTCTTGCGTTTGATGTTACGCTTTCTTCCCGCAATACTGCAATTATTGCTAAATACAGTATATGTTTTATTAAAATAAAGGCGTTTTTTTCCTGCGACTTCGTCCTCTTAGAAATCAACAGTGAGTACTCAAGTAAGTAATTCAATAGATATAACTACTCTGTAATGTAAAAGGGGATGAAAGAAGAATCCTCCATATGTTTTCCAAGGGCAATTTGAATACAGGGGCTGTGCCACGAGCCTTCAAAGTTGATAAATCAGTTTTTTAAACCTAGAAGCCAGGGTAGTAATTTTAGAAGAACGCTATACATAATTGAATGCCTTTTAATTTGAGCTCTCATAGATTAAATTTCATTTACCAGTTATTACAAAAAAGCTCAAAAGCCACGATACCCGATACCTGCAGTCGTATCTATGAACAAATATAAGCCTTGCACTATCCAATACCGTCAGATTTCTTTCTTAATTATTATTAAAAAAGGCTATAATTTTTTGAAAAAAATTCTCAATCGGCTTTTAGTGGTTGTAGAGAAATATTTTTTTCTTTGAAAATTTGTGTAAAGAAATCAACTTTCGATAAACCAAACTCAGACTGTCGACGGCCGATGCTGCATGCAATCTTTGTACTAAAATATTTTTATCTAAAATTATAACTTTTGCTTTAGGTGCAAAAAAACTGTGTTTAGGAAACTTGGAACGCTCGTATTCAAAATTCTCCGGCGAAAAACCAAGACAACCTGTATCAACATCAACTAACATTAATCTAGCCATAAAAGATACAAAAACGACTATTGAAAATCGTTTGCTCTGTTAGGGTTATTGACTGGGGAAATGAGATTATTTTTATTCGTCTCAGGTCTCTAAAAAGGGCCTGGTTTAATATATGTATGTATACGAGACCAGGAGAGTACGTCGTACTTGCAGGTGGGTAGCGATGTATTGATTTATAGTGGATTATATTGTATACCTACATAAGAACATCAAAGTACCTGCTGTTATTTTATTTATAAATTACATGCGACCCACCCCGGCTACGGGTTTTTACTGAGTTAAGCTCGATGAACAAAAAAACTTATGCTTGCTTGCTCTTCTTTGTGAAAGTTAAAAAACTTATTAAAATAGCAAAATTCGTATTAAAAATTGGTAAAAATAAATATTTTTAAATACCAACAGGAAGGTATCCCAATTCGACGCCTCCGATTTCAATAATTTTTGAATATGTTATAGGTGAAGATGAAATAAGAGACGAGGGATTTTTTTATTTGCGGAAAAACACTTTAAGGAGGAGCCCCCAAGGTTCACCTACGAAAATGGATTTTCCAATATACGAGGTCAGTCCCAGAATTAATTGGCCTGACAAAGAAAACACAAAATATTTGGCAAAAACTTGATTTATTTCTCAACATAGTCTCCTTTTAGCTCGATACACTTTTCAAAGCGATGTTCAATAGTTTCGATACCTTGTTTATAGTAAGAAACGTCGACCTCCACAAAATAGGCATCTACTGCAGACATCACCTCTTCATCGTTGGCAAATCTTTTATCGCCAAGCCATTTCTTCAAGTTTGGAAAGAGAAAATAGTCCGAGAGTGCTAAATCTGATGAATCGAAGACATGAGGAAGTAATTCGAACTTTAAATAATTAATTTTGGCAACTGCAATAGGGGATGTGTCAACAGGTGCATTGTCGTGGTGGAACAACACTTTCTTTTTCGTCAAATGCAGCCTTTTTTTCCTTAATTTCACCCAAATGCTGCAATAAGTTCGCACAATGCTCGCCGTTAATGGTTTTTTCTTTTTCAAGATAATCAATAAAAATTATATCTTGCGCATCTCAAAAAACTGAAGCTATCATCTTGCCTGGAGATGGAACCGTCTTTGCCTTCTTTGGAACCAATTCTCCCCTTTTATTCCACCGTTTTGACTGTTCCTTCACCTTGACTGTGTAGTGATGGACCCGTGTTTCATCAACAATTATGAATCGACGCAAAAACTCGGTTTTATTACAACAAAACATGACCAAACACTCCATTGAAACATCCTCACGACGCTGTTTTTGTTCGATTGTGAGCAAACGGGGCACCCATCTTACACACACCTTTCCCATGTCCAGATATTCAGTCATTTCTGCTAACTCGCGCACTTTTAGTCAACGGTCATTCAAAACCATTTTGTGGATTTTTTTCATCATTTATGGAATAGTCACCTCATTTGGTCGATCACTGCAATGTTCGTCTTCGCAGCACATACGGCCTCGTTTAAACTTTGCCGCCCAATACTTTGCTGTTAAAAACGAAGGTGTAGACTCCCCCAAAGTAGAGTCTAGCTCGGCTTTGATATATGAAAGTATTGAATCACATACCGATGACCAATTTTCTCCATGTTTACAAATTCACTGAGAGCGTTCAATATTGATGGCTGTGAAGCAAGCAATAAACAACGTAACAACTTAAAACTTGATCTTTCTAACTTTTTTTTCAACTACCGCCATCTATGTGTCAGGCCGTTTAATTCTGGGACTGTCCTCGTAACTCAGGTTCTGATTGGAATTTTGTAGTTAAACAAACTATGTATTACTTCTGATCTTAATATGGAATTAACTGATGCAGTTTCGACAATAAGGGTTGCAATCCCTATTTTTTACATTGAAAAATCTGGAAGGTACACCAACTCGACGCCTCCAGTTTCAATAATTTTTTGGTAGGCGACGATGAAATAAGAGAGATTTTTTTATCTGCAAAAAAAAACACTGTAAGGGGTGAAATTTAGCCCCAAATTGCACTCTTGGAAATGAATATTCCAATATATCTCAGGTTCTAATTGAAATTTTGCAGTGAAATAAATTGAGTATTATTTCTGATGTTTATGCGGAACTAACTGATGCAGTTTCGACCATAAGGGTTTTAACTTCTATTTTTTACATTGAAAAATTTGGAAGGTATCCCAACTCGATGAAGCTGATTTCAACAATTTTTTGATGTGACTTTAAGGAGGTGAAATCTACCCACAAAAATTCACGCTCGAAAATATCTCAGGATCTAATCGGAATTTTGGATGGACACAAATTCCATATTACTTCTGATGTTAATGTGGAACTAACTGGCGCAGTTTCAGCCATAAGGGTTGCAACCCTTACATTGAAAAATCTACTTTTTTTGTCTATTTGGATAAAAAAATTCAAAATGAGCTTAGGAAAATTAGAAAAAATATATTCCTTAATTGAATACCAAAATAACGGTGACGAATTCTAGATTATTTTCTTAAACTACCCTTAAACGAACAATGACCCCCCAAAGAAGGTATTTCAGTATGTTTCAGCTTCTGACTAATATTTTGCAAATAATCAAATTGCATATTGTTTTTAACGCAAAATTAAATTATCTGAAGTAATTTGAACCATAAGAGTTTCAACCCCTCATTTTTATTTTTTAAATGCGAACTCATTGCAGCATTTTTTTCTAAATGCAATTTTTAGGCCATATGCAAAATATGCACATTTCAACTGTAAAATAATTAGATTTTTTGCCCATTTTTTGTAAATTGCATCACTGTTGCACATTAAGACTCAACGCAACCTACGTAATATTTCTTAGATTTGACAATGCTTCATTCCAGACATCTTTTGTTTAATGTAGCGCAATATTAAATGTGTGTTTTTCTACAAAATCCCAATAAGGCTATTAAAATTTGGTTACATGTGATGCAAAGTTTGTTTTCGCCCTGTATAAGGTAACTTCAAGAAATAACTATTTTTGAAAACGTAGTTTGTGTCTAAAAGTAATACGCATAAATATTAAGAAAATGGTTTAATTAAAAAGACTCAAATTTTCTAATAAAAAATCATAATATAAAAATGATGCGGACTTTACTGGTCACACGTATATTTTTCCATTTCAGGAAGAACGTTAGAATTTTTTTAGAGACAGCTGGCCAACAGTTTGCATACAAAGAACAAACTGTTCCCGAAAGCAATAAAAACATTTCAAGGAATAAAAGAAACATAATTTGCTTCTATTCTTCAACAGACAAGAATAATAAACATCCCATAATATTACCATTTATGTGTTCGTATACACCAACACAAGAAAAAGTACACAAATATACACCGTACACCTCTGCACAGCATGCAATTCTCAAGATGCAAAAGATAATTTTCTCAAATGGACACTTAACCTCGTATATTATGTATATACGAGTCGACTCATTTGAATATCAAGAAAAATGGCGATTTCGGCTCACCTGTTCCGAGACCTGTTGCACTCAAAGTACCGTTGTTGGTTCTTTTTTCATCTGATGGATTGAAGGTGTGTGTTGTAGGTACCTTTCTCCAATTTAACGTGGCCTGTTATACATATTTACCGGCCGGAAATATAAGAAAGCACTTAACACCTGTTGTGAGATTCTTTCGATATATTTTCTACATAACAATTTTCTTCATATTTATTTAGAAGATCATCAAAATTTACCCAATATAAATATCAAAACATTTTATGTTATTTTCTATTTAACTATTTATCGTTAACAAAATGTGCCCAAAAAATAGAAATTTCCATAACAATGAATTCTCTGATAAGCTGTCATTCCTCAATCTTTTTTTACAGTTGTCAACCTCTTTACTCTTGGAGGCGTACTATCTCTTTTACTGAAAGTTGGTGCTAGTGTTCGGCTTTAGTTACAATTTCGTAGTTTTCCCAAAACTTTACTAGTTTCTCTTCAAATCTTTATGAGAGCTAGAGTTTGAGTTGAACTTTAGACACACTTAAATTGTCTTAACTTCATAAAATAATATTCTTAATATGTAAAAATTTGGTAGTTCAATTTTACAAAGTAAAACTTATCTTTCATAATTCGCTACTCATACTAGTGTATAAAAATTAAATAAAATATTAAAAATCCTTTAGGGTCGTTGAAAAAGTGACCGTTTTTCTTCTTCACAAATTTAAAGAAAAGGTAGAGAGCTTATTTCTTGTGAAATTCACTCTGGTTTTGTCTTCATACGGGTAATAATGCATAGCTATATAAGACAAATCCCCAACTGAAAAATAACTAAACAAATTTTGATCAAATTTTTATCATTCAGGCCGTCGCGTCATCTGGAAAGATTCTGGTATTTAATATCCTCGCATCACTTACTAAACCATATTTTTTTTAATATGTATTTTACTATCATCATCATCATCATAATCATCCGCAGCTTTATCTACCGTTTCCAACTACGGTACAACCTCACTTATTCAATGTTCCTGTGGTTCCTTCTTCTATTTGATAACGGAATTTATTCAGTGTTCTTGTAATTTATTTTCATTTGTGCCCATGCTTTTCCGTCTTTAGCTGTCTGGGACCAGGTTGTTTCTGACAATTTTCTGATGTCATATCCTCATCAAAAATTCGGGCGTCCCTTTAGTCTCTTAGCGTTGTCCTAGTGGTCTATCTATTGGCTGTTCTTCTTGCAATATTGCCATTTTAGGAATTTTATTCATTGGATTACATCAGTTACCTAGGTTTTCTGACGTATTCAATCTATTCTCTTACGATCCCTTTTGGCTATTTCTAGCATGGATCTAGCCATGACTTTGTGAGTGACTTTGAGTTTTCACACTCGTATGTCATGACTGGCAATATGTATTGTTCAAATACTCTTTTCTTAAGATATAGCGGCATTCTGGACTTGAAGGTTGGGTTGTTAGATTCATTTTGAGACATACTTCATTATTGGCTGTGTTAAGATCATTAAATTGCTCCTGCAATTATTTAGCATTAGAATTATGTCATTAGCGAATCTTATATAGCTTAGGTATTCTTCATCTATCCATAGACCTTTGTTATTCCAGTCTAATTTCCGGAAGATATTCTCTAGGGATGCTGCGAAGAGGTTCGGGGATATTATGTCACCTTGCTAGACTCCTTTTCGAGTAGGAAATTCTGGGATGTTCTTATATATGTTTACTCTAACTGTGGCTTCTCTTTATATGTTAGATAACATTTCCACATATGGTTTATCTACTCCTTGATCGACTAGAACTTCTATAACTGTTCTAGGTCTTCTCAAAATCTATGAATGCTAGCGCTCGTAGCAGATCATATTCTTTTGTGCGACTCATTATTTCTCTTAGTTTTTCAGAATGATCCAATGTGTCGAAATCACTTCTAAAGCCTGCTTGCTTTCGAGGTTGCGCGAGGTCAAGTGTGCTCTATATCCTTTTGTTAATTATCTTCGTAAATATTTTGTATATTACTGGTAGCGAGTTATTTGAGCTATAATTTCTGATATCTTCCTTGCTACCAATCTTGTGAATAAAGATTATATTGGCACTATTCCACTCTTTCGGAATATGCCTTTTTGCTAGGATTCTCCAACTTGTTTTCTTAATGTGTTTTAGAAGTTCGACAGTAAGACCGCCATTTCAACTCCTTTGCCGTTCTTCATGTTCTTACGACCTTCCTCTATTTCATCCACGAGAGCATCTGGAACGTCTTCTTGAATTGCAATTACCTCTTCCCCTACTGCTTGTATTTCTGGTGTTCTGTAAAGATCGTCATAGAATTTGGTTATGTATTATTTCATCTCTGTTTGTGATTCACCATCATTCTTCAATGCTATTATTTGGTTTCTTGCAGATTGTCAACCTATTTTTGATCTTTTGGTAGCTTTTACTTTTTCGATTGCATTTTTTACAAGCCTTTGTTTATAAGTTATTATATTTTGTACAATACTTTTCCTTATTGCCATGCACAGTTTGGTGTATTCTATTCTATGTATACTGGAGTTAACCTTCATTCATCTATACTGTTTCAAAAAAGCTCTTGGTTCTTCGAAAAGTTTTCCATTAGGTTTGCGTTTTAAGATCATCTCCATTAAGTGTGTGCTATTTGTTGAATCTTGAAGCGTTCTTCGATCAGCTCTTGATAGAGTCCCGACTTGTTACTTAGGTTACTGATGTTTATTCCTGATGTTGGTTTAAGGAGTAATTTTATTTGTTCTAGTTTTGGGTTCAGAAGTACTCGAGCTCTAATTAATCTATGATCACGCTTGTGTCTTAAACACTTTTTAGATTTGTTTGTTAGGAAGGAGTCTATTTTATTTTTGATAGTTTCATTGACAGATTTCCATGTCCAAGGTTTTTCTTGAAGTACATGTTGACGATTGATAAGTTCTGGTAAGATGAATATTGAACCAGTCCTTTTATACAATATATCATTTTCAAAAAAGATGGAAGGCGACTTCTATGGACTCCAGAAATAGATATGGCGGCTGATAAGAGACCAAAGAAAGGAAACACATGAGTTAATTAGCAGTAACCGCATACCGAAGGGAACTTGGGTGAACCACTTGAAGGAATTATACAAGAAACAACAGACAGAAATCTAACATAACACACCCGAAATTATAATTAACGACGATATACTTGTAAAGAAGGAAGTCCTAGAACTAGCCTTAAAAAAAACTAAAAAACGGGAAAAGTGCGGGAGCTGACGGAATTACTACTACTGAAATACGGAGGAGAGAGCCTGACAGAACAACTGAAAATTCTATCAATAAAATCATATACCATCACAGAATCCCCGATGAATGGAGGACTAGCACAATAATGCTCCTATTCAAAAAAAGGCGATTAAAAAAGTGCCAGCTAATTACAGAGGAATCAATCTTCTCTCCATCTCGTTAAAATTAACCACAAAAATTCTTACAAGCAAAATTAATGAACACACTTCCTTAGCAGACGAACAGCAGGGATTCCGGTCGGGAAGGTCATGCACGGATGTCATATTTGTTATAAGACAAATAACTGAAAAGTCAATTGAATATAATCGTCCAGCCTTTATGTGTTTCATCGATCTAGAGAAGGCAAATACGATTCAAGCTAGGATAAACGGTGAATTGACCGAAAAAATAGAAGTAAATAATGCCATCCGACAAGGTAATTCTCTTAGTCCCCTACTATTTAACATCATCATGGACGAGTTGATAAAGCAGGTGCGTAGATTGAAAGCGTATAAAATGGGAGACAGGGAAATCAAAATACTGTGCTACGCCGACGATGCAGTGTTAATAGCTGAAAGCGAAAACGATTTGCAAAGACTACTGCACCAATTTAACATAACAGCGAAAAAGTTTAACATGAATATATCAGCGTCAAAAACTAAAGCCATGACTACATCTAGAACACCACTCAGATGCAAACTAGAAATAGACAACAAAATTATACAGCAGGAAATGAAGTTCAAGTATCTCGGAATAGAAATATCCGGATACGGGGATGTTGAAATGGAGGTAAGGGGACAAGCCATAAAAGCAGCAAGAACAGCCGCATGTCTTAACAGTACCATATGGAGCAATAAACATATAGGAATCGAAGTTATATCCAGAATTTATAAAACAGCAATAAGACCCATACTAACATACACTGCAGAAACCAAACCAGAAACTTCTAAAACAAAACAAATACTGAAAACTACAGAGATGAGAGTGGTGCGCAGGATAGCTGGCAGGACACTTATGGATCGGAATACGAGCGAGGGTATAAGAAGACTGTGTAAAGTCGATAACATTAATGACTGGGTATCAACCGCATGACCGACGACAGAATAGTAAAGATCACGAGGGACAAATCATCAATATGACGTAGGAGCACCGGAAGACCCCGTAAACGATGGAGTGATAACCTCGCAATAGACTGAAACCAGGCAAAGAGACGAAGAATAACAAGCAAATTGCTTATATATAAGAAGGAAGAAGAATATATATATATATATATATATATATATATATATATATATATATATATATATATATATATATATATATATATATTTATTTATTTATTTATTTATTTATAAGTATGTTTTACCGTCAAAAATATACTTGGCAATATAGTAGGTTTATAAGACCGAAAGGCGATACTTGCTGAGTAACAGAATGAACCAAATCAAAATTAATACAAGCTTCCAAGAATAATAGTCGCCTTCTTGAATATTTCATTGTTGTAGACCTGTAATAATGGAATTAAATTTAAGAATCGTGATTCGTTGAAATTTAGAGAATCACAAAGTGGTTGTTTTTCTGTTTACGTCTAACAAAAATTAATTTAATAATAGCCGTAAGAAAAGAAGTTGCATTTTGTTACAAAGTAGCGGAGATATGTTGCATATTATACAGGATGAGGGCGTTAATTTGAAAATGTTCCACCATAATTAACTTGATTTTCAACAAGGACGCATAATGCCAAATGAGATTTGTTTGGTTGAATATTATTTTAAATGTTTCAGTTTTGGGACTACCATCAATTTACGTTATTTTTATCGCCAATATGCAAGATTTGAACCGTTTTAATTTTCAACGATATATCAAACTTTGTTAAAAAGTTAAACTCGATATAGAAAAAAAATTAAATTGCAGAAACTCAAACGTGATGTTATTGTACATAGAGACTGTTTTAAAATTAAACATGAAAATATTTCAATATTTTTATGTCAACTGCCACATTGTGCCCATCATTTTAAATTTTACTACGTAAACTGTAGGCCATGTGGATGATAGTTTAGCTGTTTTTTCCCAGAAGTTTTAGCCACCATACTGAATTCACCATTCTTGATTTTGCTCGACACAGTATGGGTCATAAGCGAATATATAAACGAAAATAAGTTTTGGCCCCCATATTGAATGAACCATTTTTAAAAAAGTCTTTATACTAATGCATAATGAGAACAGGTTGAAATACCTAGAATTTAATCCTGAAAGTAATTTTTTTAGAAAAGTTCCCTGCTTTTGGGGGCCATATTGGCTGCGCCATTTTGATTATCCATAAGAGGTTACACGCCAAAAATAGAAAATGTCATAAGCTAAACTTTCGAAAAAAGCTAGGGATCGTCGTGAATTCTAGACAAGACAGAGGGGTCACTTGAATTTATGTATATATATATATATATATATATATATATATATATATATATATATATATATATATATGATGTACAGCTATCATTTCAAGGATTTCTAGTTTTTGTGTGTGGTTTTCAGTTTTTAAGATCTTCACTGTCTCAAAATCAAAGGAATGGTGGTTTTCCATGCTATGTATTGTGAATGCCGTTTTATTTTTTTTTTTTGGTCGTATTTGTGCCCCTTTATTCGGTTTTTTAAATGTTGGCTTGTTTGACCTATGTATTTGCCTTCGCAGTTTTTGCATGGAATACTGTAATCGACATGGGTTTTTTTATTCTTTGGTATTTCAGATCTTAGTTTTCAATAGCAATTTTTTAGGCGGTTGTTACACTTATGTCTGACAGTTACGTTATGTTTCTCCTTTCTCTCCAAAATGCGTTCGAGAAACATAACGAAACTGTTAGCCATAAGGGTCATAACCTCCTTAAAATTGCTATGGTAAACTAAAATATGAAATAATAAAAAATACAGAAATACATTTCGTTCATAGTATTCCATGCAAAGACTACAAAGGCGAATACATAGGTCAAACAAGCCTATACTTAAAAAAAAGATAAAAGGGCATTAACACCACATGGCATAGAAAAATCACCATTCCTTTGATTTAGAGACAATAAAAATCTTAAACACAGAAAACCACACTTAAAAACGAGAAATTCTGGAAATGATAGCTATATAAAAAATGCAGATACCAAGCAACTTATCAGAATATATAACAATATATAAAATAACAACTAAAAAATCACATCTAGCCTTTTCAGTACTACTCTAACTTCAAGATGACATACGCGATTTTCTTCATTCTGTTATTTTACGAAATCTACATTGCCAATATAATATAAAACTAAATTGATTTACACACAGTGAGTGCAGTGTTTGTTCGTGAATTATTGTTCAAGGTAAATACATAATATGTAAATAATTTGATAGTTATAACAATAAAATACTCTATTGTTTTCAGCTACACACTGTGTATTCTGACAACGGTAAAATAAATTACCGAAACGTGAATCTTTTGAAAAATGTAAAATATAGAAAATATAATACCACTATTATATTTTGATCCCATTTTTAAAGGACCATAATCCCAAGAAAAACAAAAATAAAAAATATTTTATTAAAAGTTCAAGAAGTAAATAATAAATACTTTATATATATATATATATATATATATATATATATATATATATATATATATATATATATATATATATAAATATGTAGATAAGTTTTTGTCCGTGTAATTTAAAATAAAATAGAATAAAATATTTGGCGAAGCGGACGTGAAAATTTGTCAATCTACATGATTCTCGTATTAAAAAGTGCGGAGCACTCCAAAGTATGGAATAACTCCGGGTCCGACAGATGGCGACAGCGCTGTTTCGTCCTAATATGGGACTCGTCAGGCCACCGCAGTCGGTACAAACCATCACCTCGCCTTTGCATCGTATAAGCCATACTTATAATCAAAATACGGCAAATAAGACGACAAAGGCGACATCTCGATGGTCCACTTGATAATACAAGAACCATACAGATTAACAAAGTTTGTAAGAGAACCGTCATATGGTGGCGCGACGGTGAATTAAAACAGAAATATGTAAAATCGAGTACACGAAACGCGCTGCCCAAAAGATAGGGGTCGCATTTTTCGGTACTGGCAAGCAAGCATACCGCTATTTAAGCAGCCAACGCCACGTGCCGCACCAAACGATCCCACCATGAGAGCATCGTTTAGCGTGTTTCAAAGCCAAACAAGTAAATAAATATGTAGATAAGTTTTTGTCCGTGTAATTTAAAATAAAATAGAATAAAATATTTGGCGAAGCGGACGTGAAAATTTGTCAATCTACATGATTCTCGTATTAAAAAGTGCGGAGTGTCGGACCCGGAGTTATTCCATACTTTGGAGTGCTCCGCACTTTTTAATACGAGAATCATGTAGATTGACAAATTTTCACGTCCGCTTCGCCAAATATTTTATTCTATTTTATTTTAAATTACACGGACAAAAACTTATCTACATATTTATTTACTTGTTTGGCTTTGAAACACGCTAAACGATGCTCTCATGGTGGGATCGTTTGGTGCGGCACGTGGCGTTGGCTGCTTAAATAGCGGTGTGCTTGCTTGCCAGTACCGAAAAATGCGACCCCTATCTTTTGGGCAGCGCGTTTCGTGTACTCGATTTTACATATTTCTGTTTTAATTCACCGTCGCGCCACCATATGACGGTTCTCTTACAAACTTTGTTAATCTGTATGGTTCTTGTATTATCAAGTGGACCATCGAGATGTCGCCTTTGTCGTCTTATTTGCCGTATTTTGATTATAAGTATGGCTTATACGATGCAAAGGCGAGGTGATGGTTTGTACCGACTGCGGTGGCCTGACGAGTCCCATATTAGGACGAAACAGCGCTGTCGCCATCTGTCGGACCCGGAGTTATTCCATACTTTGGAGTGCTCCGCACTTTTTAATACGAGAATCATGTAGATTGACAAATTTTCACGTCCGCTTCGCCAAATATTTTATTATATATATATATATATATATATATATATATATATATATATATATATATATATATATATATATATATACATACGCTAATTTTGTCCAGGACATTATAAAAGGATTCCTTACACGACGAAAGTTTTTATTTAGGTTTACGTGTTACAATGAATGAATTTTGATAGCAATCTAATTCTTCCTACATAATAAGAATGTTCAAAGCTTCTCTAGAAATTGGATTTAACTGCACATTAAACTGCATGTTGGATGCTTATTTACGGGACATACTTTTGCGCAAACATGGGCGTGTGTGACGTTATTTAGTAGCTAGTAAGATGCAAAATTATATATGTAAATGGTGTTGCAAAATATTAATTACCGGCCCCTGCCTGTTGACTTTGTAACACATTCGTTTTTATACGTAGAATGCTCACTGTTTTTAATCACATGATAATTTATAGTAAAGTCCGATTATTAATAAATATTCATGAATATTAAAACTGGTCACATTCCATATTGAAATTTTTATAGAAAATAACTTAATTGTTTGTACATCTTGGAAAGGAAGGATCTGCAACGTAAATATAGATGTTCAGAAGTTCTTTCTGGAAGGGTGATTGGAACGTCTCTCTGTAGGGATGTGAATCAGAGACCACGGAGTGAGAAGACATACCTGAGTAAGCAGGATCTTAAATGAAGAATATCCGCATGTAATCAACGATCATATGAAGGAAGAGGAGATAACATAATGAAGCATGTCCTGTGACATGGAGATCAGACACAAAGAGGGAAGTGATAAACCAGGCTAAAGGATATAAGTAAAAGTAGCAGTGGCGGCTTTTCCTTAGGTTTGCAGGTTTGCCCAACCCCAAAAAGACTTGCATATTAAAATAAAATAAACATTGTACATAACAAAAATACAAATATTTTTTTTTCAATTTCAATGGATAATGGAAAATTTAATGATTAAATTTAAATTAATTTTTTACCTAGATTATACCCGAACAGCAGTCAATTATTGAAATAATTTAACTTACTTCGCTTAAATATCAAAAATAATTTGTCTGTATTACAGTATTACGCTTGGAAACGTTATCGCTTGCTGGTTTGCAATTTTAATGCAATCCAAGCTAATCCATTCAACCGTATATGGAGTTGCCTATCTAATACGTGGAGATTAATTCCGTCTCATAAGCTTCATGTAGATTGCAAGCCGACTTGCAAACCTGTGTTTAATTTGCTCGCAGCGTTGCCACACCTCGCTCACTTGAGCGAGATCTCGCTCTTTTTCTTTCTTATTTACTCTCTCACAATTGATGAGTTTTTTCAAATGTTTTTCACATACGAAATTTTTTAAACAAGAAAATATTTCAAAATTATACTTAAAGAAATTGAAAAGTATGTCAAAAGTAATAAAAACAAACTCGTTTCGCAAACATAAACTCGTCAAATGGGATACAAACAATTATAAAAAAAATCTATGAAAATGCCGAAGCAGAACGATGCTTCAAACGGATAAAAAGGTTTTTGCGAGAGCACAGAAAGCATGCCCTCAGTATGCTAGTCCTGGTGCCCGGATTGGAGCGTTGGCTCTTCCTGAAGGAGGTCAAACCACGACAGAAAAGGGGACCCTAGGAGAGTGTATTTTCCAGGCTCAAATCGATATGAGGGCGAATCTAAAGAACAGAAACTCACCCTAGCACATCATGACTATAAGTTAGTTAAAACAATAGTGACATATGAAAGGGTGAAATGGTCGGTGGATATCCCTTTTAAGTCATCTGGTAAGGATGGTATATTTCCAGCTTTACTACAAAATTCCTCCGATATTATAATAAGCCACCTGGTGAAACTATTCCGCTTATATTTGAGCGTGGGATACATATCGATGGCGTGGAGGGAAACAAAAGTAGTCTTTATCCCAAGGTGGAAAGAACAGACTACACAAATCCTCTTTCCGCCCTATCAGCCTGACCAATTTCTTATTAAAGACACTGGAAAGGTTGGTGGATCGACACATTAAAGAAGGAACAATGGTGCAATATCCCTTACATCCTTTGCAATTTGCCTATCAGGCAGGAACATCCACAGATGCGGCGCTACACCGACTCGTCACAAGAGTTGGGTGGACGATCTGCCTTAGGTACCTTTATCGATATCGAGGGGGCATTCGAGGACACGTCTCATGATTCGATATGCAATGCTCTACAACGACGAGGCTCTGAACCGACAGTAGTCGCATGGATCAGAGCAATGTTAACTTAGAGAATAATATATGCTGAGCTTAACAATGTAACTGTCAAGTAGGGGTTGTCTACAGGGAGAAGTGCTATCGCCTTTGCTGTGGAGCCTTGTGGTGGACAGCCTGTTGAGTGAACTGAATGATGCCGATTTGTATACACAGACCTATGCTGATGACCTAGTCATTTTGTGCCCCGGTCGCCATATCTGGCACATCGAGGGGCCAATGATGCGGGCCCTTCGGATCATGGAACGATGATGCAGCAGGGAGAGGCTCGGAATAAATCCGGACAACGCGGAGATGGTACTCTTTACAAAAAAGAGGAAGATGGGGAGACTTCCCACAATTACATTGGTGGGAAGGACTCTTCAACTTAAGGGGACAGTTAAATACCTGGGAATAATTCTGGACTCACAACTGAGTTGGAATGATTATATTGAGGGTCGAACCAAGAAAGCCATATGTGCTTTCTGGGCTTGTAAACGAGTCTTTGGGTGTACATGGGGACTGACATCTAAAGTGCTATTTTGGATATACACTATGGTGATCCGCCCCATGATAACGTACGCCTCTATTATATGGTGGCGTAGCACAACAAAGCACAAACACATTCTTCAACTTGACAAAGTTCAGAAATGGATTGTGTCGGAATATTGAGTGCGATGAGGACTGCTCCCACCAAGGCTCTGGAAGTGATGGTGAAACTGCTTCCTCTTTACTTATACATAGAAAACGAGGCCCTGAAGGCTGTTTATCGTCTCAGTTGCCTGGGACATCTTGGAATTGGAAGGGGCGACTACTCAGGTGTCGGGGAAAGCGCGTTGGAGAGGTGTCCATCACTTCCCATGCGGACAGATTACATGACACCACTTTTAAAATCCAACCTCTCCCTGGAGATATTTCTGCCAAGTGAAGAGCATTGGGAGGGAGAACAAAATCTTCCGAAAAATAGATCCTAGCGGTATAATGATGGATCTCGACAAGATGGAGCCGGAGTATTCGGCAGGAGTACAGGAGTCAGAGAGTACTACCCTCTCGGACAATGTGCGACAATTTTCACAGAGGAAATTTACGCTATTCTGCAGTGTGCCTATCTGTATGAGATGGACATAGATAAAAATAGAGTAATAAATATATGCTCAGACAGTAAGGCAGCGATATTGGCACTGAAGTCCAATGTCATAATTTCGCGACTGGTATCTGAGTGGTAGGATGTACTAAATGGTATGACAAGGAAAGGCTGTACAGTCAGACTCGTATGGGTTTCAGGTCACTCGAGCATACGCGGGAATGGGGAATCAGATCATCTGGCAAAGTACTGGCGACTGAACCGTATGGACCCCAACCAATATTACCTGTCCCAATTGGTATTGACAAAAGGGAATTAAAATCGTTGCTAGAAAGCAAATTTATTGAATCGTGGAGGGGAGCTCCTGGAATAAGCCGTACTAAGGAACATATAACTGGGCCTAGTACACGGAGTACTAAGGAGCTTCTCTCCTTGGGAAGGAAAGAGCTACAAATTGTGCTGGGATTGTTGACAAGACATTGTCACCTCAGGGGCCATCTTCATAAAATCGGTGTCGAAGACGACCCGACGTGCAGATGGTATTTGGAGGAGGATTAAACTGTTGACCATGTCCTCAGAGAATGCCCAGCACTCAACGGACTGAGACAGAGATATTTCAAAGATAAAATTTTGTTACCGGAAGCAGGTAGGCAAGCTCAACTAACGAGGCTGCTTGGATTCGCAAAGGCGATCGGCCTCGAATAACCTGCAACTATGGTGGGATGTAAAGGGCCCAATGGAGTCCTAGGAATCGATGATCTAGTATCACCACCATTTTTTCATTCATTAATTCATTCATTCGAGGTTTTTACGGAATAATATGAGCCAAGAAAGACTTTGCGTTTTGGCAATGCTTTCTAAAGAAAGTGATCTTATCGAAAGCATACCTGATTTTAATCAGCGGGTTATTGATAAGTTTGCTAATGTCAAAGATTGGCGTATGAATTTTCTTTATAAATAATTCACATAGTAAGTTATATGTGCATTTTGTTTCAACTGCTATTTTTTTTAATTTACTACTTTCTTTATGTTTAGTTATTTAAAATACACTGCTTTGTTTCATACTAACTCAATTTTTAAAGACTTTTATTTTTTCATCCACGGGTACCTATAGAAAGTTATTATATATATATATATATATATATATATATATATATATATATATATATATATATATATATATATATATATATATATATGTAGGTTTTCAATATACTATTTGAAGTGCTATCTCGACTTTTTTAATGCACCAGCCGCCAATGAAAAGTAGCTAGAGGGAAGCGGAATATTGTGAGCAGGTTACACAAAGATATGTCAAACCAATTCTAAGATTACAGATCCAGCAAAAGAGAAGAGTGGATCTTAACAGCCGGATTGGCTAAAAAAGTTTAAGTGTTAAATCAGATCTAGTTGGCATGAAAGTTAGATGTTCTAATTGAGCAGTTTTGTTTTGCTTATGATATTGCTATAATTTGTATTACATATGTCGCCAAACCAGCCTAAATATAAAGCCTTAGAATCGGTATAAAATACAAAATGATGTAGCAGCGTTCGGCTTGACGCACGACATTTCGAGAGTATACAAAAATATTGATCATCGCAATAATTTTTTCAAGCTCAGCAAAAAGCCACAACATCATATAAGGAATTTCTTTAGTGGCAGCAGTAATAATATTTTATACTGATGACTATAAAAATGGTATTATCTCATACCGATGCCGCCTGTCTCGTAAAGCGGTGATTTAGAATTTGTGGTCGCGATTTCCGCAATATGTGTCTCTAATATGTCCAGTGATTTAATGTTATTTCTTATTAAATACTCGAGATATAATAAAATAATTGTAACACCTGGCGAATAATTTATATCTCCCGTATACCGTTTTAATTTACCTGTCAAAAAGAGATATCACAGATTTGTCTTCTGCTAGTTTGGTATTTGTAGTCTTAAAAAAGTATCCTACTATCCTTTAGATGACGCTAAACTGCAATATAAGGGCACGTTTCGAATATTTAAACAACAAAAATAAATTTTAGTTGTCCAAACCCCTAAATCCAATAAGGCGTTTATCAGTAATAAAAAGGTTTTAAATTAAAACCACAAAATTATATCATTTACATTTTAGTCACGTGTCATACGCATATAAAAACTATATATCAGTACAGAATCTTGTTATAGTTCAGCTACAGGTGTGTAACCACTTATTTAATAGCACACATCTTTACCGTAGATTTAAATTTTACTATTAAAATGGCATAGTCTAGGTTAACACGTCGTGAAAACATTCAGAATATATTTTAAAGAAGATGAAGAGTGATAATAACTTTGTAATTTTGTCTATGGTGCCTCTGATATGTATAAACGCTTCGGAGCTCTTCTCTTAGCATTTGTGATTTTTCGGGACAAAGTATTTGTTTTTTGAGCCATGTCTACATGTTCTTTTTTATAACCATTTTGTTAGCGCGCCTTCAGTATGTTCACTTCTTTGTGGTAATTTTCTTGATCTGTAAGGGACTGAGATCGAAACACAAGTGATTTCACCACGGCAAATAATTGGACCGTAAAAATTCTCAAGAGACACAACATTGAAATCATTCACCACAGACCGTGAAGTAAGGGGTCTCCTGCCAACACTTAAACAAAAAATCCCTCTAGGAAACCAGAGAGTGTACGAAATGCCATGCCGAGAATGCAGCACATCTTACGTAGGTCAAACCAACCGTAAAATAAGCGCCAGAAGAGACTGGACTAGTCCACTTGTTAAACATAGGACATAGGACAAACTTCTCAGAAAACAAAATGCTATCGAGATGTCCAGAAGAGTTGTAAAAGAAGCCATCGAAATTGCAAAGAGGTCCAACAACTTAAATAGCAGAGATGACAGTCAGCGATTGCCTAATACTTGGAAAAACCTGCTTACGAAACATCAAACAGTAGTAGGTAGTAAAGAAACCCGACCTCAAACATTGGCAACAGGGCCGATGACACGCAGCAGGGCTAGCAACCTGATTGGCCAGAACCATCCAGCCAACGCACACGCTCCACGTACACACGGGATTGACAGCACCCGTGTTGCAAGCGTCAGCTCGCCCGCAGACACAGTACAGTGAGCTTTAAAAATGGCGACTGAGATTTTACCAAAATGTCAGCTGCCCTATGGTTCTGAGAAGGACTCAGCGCACACACACACACGGAATACCCGAAAACCTTCGATTACACATCACGCCCGAGAGAACATCCAACATAACATATATATATATATATATATATATATATATATATATATATATATATATATATATATATATATATATATATATATATATATATAAAAATTTTTTCATTGTGTTTTTAAATGTGCCCATAGTTAAATTAAACATATTTACATTATCACAGTATTCATTTGCCAGTAAAGGTAACCTACTGACAGATGGTGTTCCGGAGTAATTAGCTCCATGGTGCGAAACATAAAACAAATCATGGTTACGGTGTTCTCTGTGGTACTTTTATTTTAATTTTTTCCTACAATCAATCATATAATTAACTATCTTAAATAAAATGCAAATAATTCCAACGCTGTTCAATGGGGAAATATTTAATTGCTTTATTAATTCACAATAATCAAACAAATCTGGAGGAATTCTACTCTTATAAGCAACAAAGCTTAAATTTTTTTCTGAATTCATTTAGTGAGATCTATATGTACTTGTGGAGTCCAAATTTGGCTTGCATACTCTAAGGCAGATATAACATAAGAGAAAAAATGTATTTAAAACAAAGTAAATTGTGAAAATCATGCAATATTCTTTTAAGAAAAGCCATAGTTTTGAAAACCTCATTAGTGAACATTAAAAGATATCTCACTGTCAAACAGAACACCCAAATCCTTGATAATACTCATTATCTTAAGTTCTTCATTAATAATTTTTTAATCAAAATCAATAACGTGTTTTTTCCGGTAACACTGCATTACTTTACATTTACTAACATTGCGTTCCATACCATTCAAACTGCAACAAGTTATTAACTTATTTATGACTTGTTGTACCTTTTTACAATCTTCAAGTGAGTTTATAGTTCTAAAAAACCTCAAGTCTTAATGTCATTAACTACAGATTAAATAACAAAGGTGATAGACGAGCACCTCGAGGGACACCAGATGTAACTTGTATTAATTTTGACAAAACGTTATTGATCTTCACCACCTAAAATCTACCGCTTAAATAATATCTCTGCCTCTCCAGCAAATTTCCCAAAAATAGTAAAAGCGTTAAATTTTCTAATCAGAGCTCCGTGAATTACTCTATCAAAGACCTTCTGAAAATCCGTATAAATGTCTACCTTACACCTCAATTCCGTAGAGCTTAGGGTCGACTGTATACATGTATTTTAAAGTGTGGATCAGAAAATTGTTACGTGTAACAACCAAAATTTGTTTAATGAAGCACATTGTATGTCGTCACATTTTTAGATTCTACAGTAATTTCTGGACATTTTTTACAAAATATACGCTCTATCTCTCTCTCGTCAATTGTTTAAGAAATATTTACACTTTTGTCTCTGAAAATTATTTACTGGTTTAGACGACAGTAACATTTTCCTAATAAGCTCTGTTTACTGCAGTGGAAGGAGATCACCAAGAGACTTGGCGTTGCCCAACTCCCAATTTGAATTTGATTATTTTACAATTAGGAATATATACTACCTTTTTTCTAAAGGGTCAGGTCAACAGAAACAGGAAAATCCTCACAGAACCGAAGAAAATCACACCCTGTATAATGAAAAAATTAATTTATGGGGACGCATTGTTGAATATAGAGTAATCGGACTATTTTTTTTTATGACAGCCTCAACGGAGACATATATCTATATTTTCTTCAAAAAGAACTGGTTCCAGCTCTAGCAATTCTACTTCCAAATGATAATGATCTTGATTTACCAAGTTTAATTTGGTTTTAACAAGACGATGCTCATATAATGGAGTACTTAAATACAATTTTCCGGAGCGATGGACGGCTAGACAAGGGACAACAGGGTGGTTATCCAGATTGTACAATCTTAACCTGTTAGACTTTTGCGTCAACAATTTGATTTATAAATCTCAAGTCGACTCGGTAGCTACACTTAAGGAATCTATTCAACAAGAAATACGAGAAATTTCTTTATATGCAGCACAAAATATACAAAAGGAATTTTTATACTGATTGGTCTACTGCAGGACAGTTGCTGGAAGACAATTTGAACATGTTATAAAATAGTATTTTTTTCATAGTTTGTTGTTTTCCTAAATTTAAATATTTCGGAAACAGTTGAAGATAAGCATATTTAATAATAAAATATCTAGAATTTATTGTAATTATTAGTAAGAAAACTTTCCTGATGCGCCTTGTATTACCTTATAAAACAAGTAATATGTCATAAAATATCAGTAGAAAGCAAGATGAATTGCATCTATTGCCTGACAACTAAAACTTCAAAATCGGCAACAAATTTTTCGTTTTTAGAGAACTGACTCTCCCAGAATTTCCAATTTTTTTTAACGGATAAAATATTACAAAAAGTTTAGAACTATTAATAATTCAGAAATTATGACTAATGAAGAAATTGACATAACATTATTAAAATATCTAAACAAATTTATTGCTGGTAAAACATATACTAAACGAATCGCAGGGTTTGAAATTAACGATTCATTTTATTACCGACATTTGCTTTCTCTAAACGTACTTTGTACAAGTGGATTTTAACTAAACAAAAAAAACTACCGACATATCTTTGCTTTAACTTAAACGAGAAAATATTTGAAATTCCTTCTCTAGTTTAAGTATCGGTTTTATTAAAGCGATTAAAAAAATGTTTACTGTATCAACTACATAGATAGCTAGCAATAAATACACCGGTCTACAAGAAATTTGCCATTTAATATTAGATTAAATTGATAAGGCAATTAAAATTTCTATATGCTCAGTTTTGTTTTAATTGGAATTTTAAATAGGCAGTTGTTTTCTGAATTTTGTTCTTGGTTCGACCCTGCTCCACTGTAAATTTAAATTTTGCTATCAAAATGGCATGGCTTGGGTTTACACTTCGTGAACACATTCAGAGCATATTTTAAGGAATATAGCATTATTGGAGAGTGATAATAACTCTATATAACTTTATTTCTATGAAAAGAGATCGAAACTCGAGCAAAAACGTGACAAAGTGATACTTTAGATAAAGAAACAAAGTTCTAGAGTGATGTATTATTTACAGCTTAGCTTATATATATATATATATATATATATATATATATATATATATATATATATATATATATACAGAGTTGTAATAATAAAGAAACGGATCAACCTTTTATATGGAACATTAAAAAAGTCGCTTGGACCCATTAATTTATTTTTTTTGAAATGAAATGAACAAGTTAATATTTAATGTTTATTTTAAAAAGGAAATATTGTACCAAAATATATAAAAATATTATTGAAGGTATACACTAAGCAGCATGGGAATCATTAGGACACAAAGAGAGAAAAACAAACAACAAGCCTTAGTGGACGAAGGAGATCGAAGATCTAGTAAAAATAAAGAAACAGAGGTGATGGAACAGTGTTAAACCAATATTGGAAAACTTAAAAAATTTTGAATAATGAAAATGTCGAAACTGCAATCTGGGATATTATGGGGCATCTCTGGAGAAATACAGGCAAATTTTTTACCAATATGAAGGCGCCCCAATCACCCAAAACCGTTCCAGTTACCAACTTCTTACAAGCAACATTTTATGACAAGAGGATTTCCAAAAAAAAATATTTAGTTTCTGTGGCCTCCTCATTCTCCTGATATGATTGTCTTAAATTATTTTATATGGGGAACGATAGAAAAACACAGTTTATTATAATCCAGTGACAACGATGAAGAACTGTATGTCAAAGGTAAGGGACGCGTTCAAAAGTTTACCTCCACATTCAGTTACAGCGGTCACCCATGACGAACTAACTCGTAGATGGGAAAAATGTTTTGAAATTCAGGGTGGAAATTTTGAACATTTATTAAAATAAGTTGTTTCCCCGTTTAGCACTTTGACAATACAAAAATGTTAAATTGCCAATTTTTCAAAAATTGCAATTTTTGGAAAAAAACCTTATTCAAAGTCACCCTAATTTGTAAAGCTAAATAAGATAACATAAAAATAGACTTGCTAACGATTTCTCCAAGTTAATATTTAATGGTAATTTTTGATCACCATGTATTTATTTATTGTCAAAATATCAACACAGTCCACTAAAGCAAATGCCCCTCTTGAAGGAGATCCACCCAAATTAAATAATAATGGGTTTTATATAGGAGAAACTGATAGTTATGTTTAGACCTGCAAACGCGATTTTTGACGTAAAATTTAAAATATGTCATAAACAGTTAGACTTAAGTATAGGATATTATACATGAAATATGTCTATAATTTTGTGTAGAATCTAAAAATTAAATACGTATAGGGTGTATAATCAGAAGTGCCACCATCTCGAAAACATTTTAGCCCAATTGCCCCCATTGACTTTAGTAAACTAAATTTTAAAACATTTTCAAACTCCATTTTTCGAGAAATTGATAGCGGCAATTCGTGATACAAACAAACAAAAGGCAAGATAATGCAAATCCAACAACCAAATTTTAGTCAATTATTTTTTTCTCAGTTCAACATGACATCAGAAGGACATTCAGTTTACTCATTATTCTCAATTTGGAATTTTAACTGTCACTATCACCCTCTGAACAGTATCAATCGTTAGCATAAACATTGGATACATTCTTGCCATGTAATTCGGAAATTGATAATTTCACAGATTTAAACACTTCAACTGCCGTTATGATTCCCTCTGCAGTTTTTAGCTCTATTTAATTTATTTTTTGTTTAGCTCTGGTCTCTTGGTTATTCTTCAAATGGTCTTTGATTTTTTATGAGGTGTACCTATAACGTCATCATAATATTTTTCTTATGTTTGATTAATTAATAACTGATATCCTTTCTTTTCACTGTTGTAAAAATTCCTCAGAGCAGGATCTTTAGATACTCGTATTTTTACGAGAAAATGTAGGTTTCTAAATTTATAGCTTGTCTGCTGTAGATCAGCAGGTTATTTCTTTAAATATGGTTTGCGTACTTTGTTCAAGGCGACACGTAATGCGTCAAAAAATGATTATAGATATCATTTACATTTTTTTTATATTCCCGGGTCCGTCCTAAAGCCGGACGCACTGCGGCCAGAGTAAGCCTATTGTGCTCACCCTAGACATTACAGCCACTCTGTCAACCTAGCCCCCTGGCTCAGTCTGTGCAGTCCTGCTAAGGAGTAAGTGAGTATTTCTCCCGGTTCCAGACTTACTGACCCGAATGTTTGTTGTCTAAATCTCTCCAGTGACTCACAGTCACATCTGATATGCTTCACCGTTTCCTCGGCTTGTCCACATAGTCTGCAGCCCAGGTTTCCGTTATATAGATTCATTCTATTCAGATGTACTTTGACGGCCATGTGTCCCGTCATTATGCCCGCAATAGTCCTTAATTGGTTCCTACTCATTTGGAGTAATTTCCTTGCCAGTTTCGGGTCAGAATTCCCAATAAATACCTTGCTGTGGTTTAAATCCTGTCTAGTCATCCAGTGGTTTTGATCCATTCTTCGACTGCTTCTCGGGCGCTAGCTCGTCAGCTTTTTCATTTCCATGTATGCCTTCATGTCCTGGTACCTACTTTAACATAACTCTGTTGTCTTTTGCCAGAATTTCCAGCTCACTCTGACATTCCCAAACCAGCCTCGATGATACCTTTTGGCCCTTGAGGGCTTTTAGGGCTGCTTGACTGTCAGAGTAAATGTGGATTTGCTTCCCCTTGTAAGCTCTCCTGTTTATCTCGTCTGCGCACCGTAAGATTGCGTATATTTCTGCCCGGAATACTGTTGGGAAGGGTTAATTTCTTCCTCGGTTGTAGCCCATATATCCCAGCTCCAGTACCCTCACTAGTTTTTGAACCGTCAGTGTACCAGATACCTGCACCCGAGAATGTTTCCGGTCTTTCTCTTTTACTTGCCATTCGATCCTCTATTGTGACTTCAAACGGTATATTATAACGGTAGCTCGAGTTCATATGGTCTGTGTCCATTTCCAACTCAGGGCTCCTGACTTTTTTACATATTTTTTGTGTCCTGACAACGTCCTTTGTGATTTTACTGTCGGTAGAGTCCCATTCTCGCCTCTGCCTGCATCACTATGTGTAGCGGAGGTAGATCCAGAATGCACTCCATTGCTAAAGTAAGGAGTTGATTTCATGGCCCCAGTAATACACAAACAGGCGACCCTTTGTATTCCGCTCAGCTTTGTTATGGTTGTTCTCTGCATTACCTTGGGCCACTAGATCAAGGCTGCGTAAGTGATGGCTGGTCTCACAACACTGGTGTATAACCAATGTACCATTTTCGGTGAGAGACACACATTACCCATTGTGTAAAAAAAACTTCTCTAGGTTATCTTTTAATAGAGATTTTCATTTCTTTATTCAGCTGTTTGACAAATTTTATCTTTTTCTTTTTAGTTGTTTTCTAAAATAAATAATTTTATCGCAAAGTGATCAGACACTGTCCATTCCTCAATTTGGCACTCAACTTGGTTTTTGGTATGTTAGTATTTAAATAATCAATGTAAGTTTTTGTGGTTATAACTAAATAATAGAAATGATTGTTGTTTTATTTAGATTATTCTCTCTATCTTCTAGAGATGGTCTATGATTACAGTATATGTTGTTTAAAAATTGATAAAGAAAAACAGGTACAAAGTCATTTTAGTTCAAGATATACGTACGCTATTATTATGTTGTTTTCGTAAACCTAAACCTAATTATTAGAAGGTAGATCCTCCTTTTTTATGAGATGGAAACTCATACCTAAAAGTTTTGGTTATATTATTTATTAATTGACAGTCTCTCCTGATTTATGTCATCGCAAAGTTTTACAGCATTAATTTCTGGTACAAACACTAAATTTGTTCCATATTTTTAGAAAATTGACAAAAACTCTGAAACATCCTAATGCTATAATGAATTTTGTATAATTTTTATTAAATATAAACTGTCATGAACATGATAAACACCATATGTTTAATTTTTATTGACTTCAGGCTCAAATTCCTATTCCGTAATTTCATATTACTATATTACAAGACATATTCATATTACAGTAAATATTTCTCCTGTTAAATGTAAACATAAATCTATGAAATTTATTATTTACCTCAAGTCATGGAATGCTCAGCGATGCAAGAATAATGGCTAAATTTATTAGTAAATTAAAACTGAAATATTATCTTCTTTTGAACTTATATTAAAGATATTAAACAACTTACAATTAATTCTTAGGACAATTAGTCTTGATTTTATTGTCGTTTACATAAAAGGAGGTGTAATTGTCAAAAGTAATAAACAATTAAATAAAATTTGTAGACATGAATAAAAAGCACGTCTTTTCTCAAAAAAAAAAAAATTGCGTGGAAAAGACGAATAACTGATAGGTTTAACTTGTCACCCCCATCGATCTACTCTAATTACAGCACGAAAGAATGTTACATTTTCTTGAAGTACACCTTAAAAATATACTGTAAAAGTTTTAAGTTTAGTCTATGATAATTGACGCTTGCGTGTGCAATATAATTCAAAGAGAACTTGTCCACACTAGTTGATGATACTTAATTTTAACCCTACCAAAACCACCTTAGAATTCATTACAAGGAAACGAAATCTTAACCTGAAAGCCATCAAAATAGTTGGGAACACAAGTTTAAATATCTGGGACTCACCATGGATAATAATTTTCTTTGGAATAAGCATGAAAAGGAAGTAATCAATAAGGCTACAAAAGCTTTGATGGTCTGTAGAAATTTTGGGGGAAAAAATCTGAACACCAACCCATATAGCCTGGAGTGGATGTACATATACTACAATAGTGAGATCAGGCATCACATATAGGGCAACATGAGAGCTAATCTCTCGAAAGTTCAAAGACTAGTCTGAGCATATATAACTGCAACAAGAAAAACGCGACATAAATATACTCTTATAACTTTTTAGTCATTATACTTAGAGATCTGAACCTTTCCATAAAATTTCTTAGGTACTTAACTTTAATGTGGCATTACTCAAAATGCAAAATTCGAAAATTTGTAACAAAACTTTTTAATTTGAAAAAAAAATCCGTCATATTAAACTTTTTTTTTTCAAAAATTGGCCATTTTGTTTGTAATCAATATTAAGAGCTCAGACAGGTCTCATTTTTTTTTTTGAATCATCTGCTACACTGGTATTTAAATAAAAAACACGAGACGCAAAACCTCACAAATAGGTGAAACATAGATTTACTTTAATTCAACACAAGAAAGGTAGAGAAAATCACTAGAGTATAGTTGAAGGCTAGTAGCAGCACCAGCGAACAAAAATGCCAAGTTAACCCCTATGCCGGAGAGTACGGTAGGAAATTAAGGGCGCCACTACATCAGAGCTAGGCTGAATGTAGAAACCTTCCCCGATGTTGTTTGGAACTAGCTTTCAACTTTACTCTTTAAAATTCGCTATCAATAAAACAAAGAAAACGTAAGTAGCAAGTGGGTCAAATAAAACTCGAAGTAGACCATATAATAAAATCTTTAATTCAAATTTAAATCGTTAAAATAAAAATCTTTAATCAAAAGGTTCAACTGGAGCGTAAGCTAGATTTTACAAGATATAAAAGAATAGCAAACTAGATTAAATATACAGAGAAAAAGGAAATAAATACAAGTGGTGTGCCTGTGTCTGCCAGTTGTTGATTTCTCGCTGACTGATAGTTGTGAAGTTTAAACTCGTGGGGTGGTTGCCTGTACGTTGGTTCGAACGCGTTAGACGGATACTTGTGGAGTGGACCCCGATTTCCGAAGGCCTAAACTGATTCCTGGTTAAAGCGTGCTTAAGACTGACAAAATCTCTGTTTCCAGGTTGTGTTTCGGTAAAACAGCCAAAAAAATGCCAAGCAAGCAACAAAATACTCAAACCAAACGACACTATACAGCTATTGCGACACATCAAATAAAATTCCACTCCCAAATCAAGCAGGATGGCTGTAAATTAAATGAAATGGAAGTTTGCAGTCTTCTCTTACTGATTATATCAGGAATAAGTGAAAGTAACAGCAAATTTCTGCCATTTTATAACGAAGCCTGAAGCTTGCGCTGTATAAGATTCTTTTTTCAAACATAAGGGAGCGAGTCAAAAGGAACTTTACACGAGTAGCAACTCGACAGAAGAAATGACAGTTCAAAATAGTGTGCTTAAACAGAAACCTGAACTAATTAATCGTTGACATTTTCAGCTCTAAATCAAATAGGAATTCATTGTTCATTTTTTATTTCTAAATTAAGAAATATGTATTTTCTGCCAGCCAGTAGCAACCCGGTATTAGTCGCGCATCCAAACTTCCTTCCAGAAATTACAATAGAAATAGCAACCCAATATGCAACTGCTTAAAAGAATAGGAATTGCCTAAACGTCAACTGGATTGTGACCAGCATTGCCAACCGTACGGTAATTACCGTACATGTACAATAATTTCAATCATTGTACGGTACACGAACTAAATCCACTACCGTACCATAACAGTACCGTAATTTCATCAATTTGAGAGTTTCATTCATAAAGAAGCTTCTGACAGCAAATCGAGATACTTGGTCAATTCTCTTTTATTGGATATTGGATTGAAAAAATGGTTCATTTAATTTTTTTTTGTAATAAGTGATGCGATCTATTCTCACATTAAAAATATTATTTATTTATTTATTTCATACAGCATCAATAGCCGAAGCCACTTACAGATACCATTCAGTTAATATATGCATTATCTACTAATTTGTTATTTATAATTTTCTTAAACTTATTTAAGTTAATCCTATATATATATATATATATATATATATATATATATATATATATATATATATATATATATGTCTGAAGCATACAAATTTGTCCTTGGAAAATTCAAATAAAATGTTGATCTGTTTCGACCGCTTTGCCTCTGAATTGCAAAAGGCAATTATGAAAGAATATCCGGGGCATCAATTGCGCCCTTGATAATCTTAAATAGAGCGCAAAGACATATGCGAATTCGTTTTTCTCAAAAGACATTCTTCTAAAAATATTCAGCAAGTATGTCTGGTCACATCCTCTTTCTGGGTAATATCCGTATTTTTTATAAAACATATATTTTAAAAATTTTCTATGAACTTTTCAATAAGTTCTTTTTAGATATTGTAATGTAGTGGCCATACAATACTACCATATTCAAGTACAGGAGCAACCAGTGTATCAAACAGTCCAAAACTAACGTCAATATTAAAATATTTAGAGTTTCTGACGACAAAACCCATTGTTTTTTGTGCCTTCTGGACCATCGTAACAATATGATTAGAGAAAGATAAAGTCGGATCAAAGATTACTCTTAAATCACGCTGACTGCTCACCCGCTTAAGTTCATTATTCTCAATTTATATGGAATAATGCGGCTATTCAAGGTAAAAGATAAACAGGAACACTTACTAACATTTAATTTAAAACCATTAGTATTACACCAGTTTGCTATATCACAGAAGTCAGATTGCAATGTATCACAGTCGGTTTCAGAGTCAATCTCTAGAACAGTTTAAAATCGTCGGCAAATAACAAAGCTTCAGATTTTTCTGAAATATTTGCAATACCATTTATTGCTATTATAAAAAGTAATGGTCCCAAACTGGAGCCCTACGGAATTCCTGACGTATGGGTGTAGGTTGCAGATTTATACCCTTTAATTTCAAAATATTGTTCACGGTTACACAAGTATGATTTCAAGACGCTGACATAAATTTGAAGCACATCAATGTCAATCAAAGCTTTCAAAATTTGACAGTGTCTAACTGTGTCAAATGCTTTCTCCATATCAGTGTATATAACATCCACCTGTGATTTTCTTTTGAGTGACTCATGAACATATTGACAAAAAGATGCCAAATTTGTGAAAGTTAATTTTTTTGGCAGAAACCCATGCTGCCGGACAGATATACTTGATGCCACCAGTATATAAATACGTTTCAAAAAGAACTGTTTCAAATACCTTATGTTGAAGTTGGACCACCTTATTCACTTAAATGATATAACTTTAAAACCAGTGTAGGTTGACAATAGAGGGTTTAAATTGACAAGTATAATGATAAGTCAAGCAAGTTTAGAACCTTAAAAATGCAAGGTTAAAAAAATAATTTTCCTTTATTACTAAATGGGTGAAAATTCAATATTGTGTTTATTTTCCGAAGACAAGTCTTTTTCTCACTAGTACTTTTTTAATATTCCTTATTTAAATATAAACAATCAAGTGCAGTGACGTGGAGTCAATGACCTATAAATCAAACTACTTATAGTGTAGAAATTAAACTTAGGCTGTATTCTTTAAGTGAAAGAGTATAGGCAAATGTCTGAGTATATTGTGTCAAAACTTCAAATCGAAATATTCAAACCGTTGAAGTTAAAATTTCATTAAATTTAAAAATTTTGCATTTTTATTGTTTTTTATATTCCCCCACTCCAAACCAAAAAATGTTTGCAGATTTTTACTACAAACAATTTGGTATCAAATTTGGTAGACTGCCAAAGAGTTATGGGTTCTTCGAAAACTTAAGCAATTTTTGGAGGTTCGCTGTTCGCCTAATGTAACTGGTCAATCTGTTAATATAGAGAACGGCTTTTAGTCTGTACATTAATGTTGTCTGTGTAACAAAGGTATAGCTTCTCTTATTAATGATTGGCGAAATATCTTAGCAAAATACGTTCATGTTCTCCGATGCGGTAATGTTTTGATATAATTTATTCGACTTTCTACTTACAGTTCGTCAAATTTGCGACATCGTGATACGCATGTTTGCAATATTCGTACCGCCGAGTTTTTTCCCAATAATTCATAAAAGATTTCACATTATTCAAATGGCAGCATTTATCTCAACACAATAATTTTAAAGCACGGCAAATCTGTGAAAAATGTAACATTTTGTAGTATGCAAAATTAAGTTTCTAATACAGTGTTGCAAGTAATATAATGACAAATAATAATTAAGTCGATTTTTGCAAGAAAAACAAAGGTAGGTTTAGCTGTGGGCCTATTATTATTTATTAAGTAATAAACATGCAGAAATATTTCAAACACAATAGAAAATTATTCATGGTATTCTTAAAACGTATTACTGTCATTGCGATACTGGTTAATTATTATTTAAACAATTGATATTTTTTAATCGAGAGAAAAATGCTAATAAATCTTTTATGCAAAATTGGATGCTGGATGTTTTTTGTTGAGCAAAACATGCAAATATGTGGGAGAAATAATGATATTTTCATTATATTTGGAAACTGTCAATTAATATTATATAAGATGTTTATAAAAATATACGTCGTCGCTCCTTTACCCGAAATTAGAAAAATAATTCCTATTAATAGTACAAAAAAGAATATTTCTCTTAACAATTTTTTGATGTAGATCTGGTTTATTTATTTATAGACGGACAACACTGTCCATTTCACAATAATTAATTAAAGAACTAGAGTAAAACATAACAATGTGAAATCAATAATAATATAACAAAAGGGTGTTTATAAAAGAAAAAAAAAGTGTACACCTGTCAATCAAAGAAACTCAAGTCACCCAGCCCATTAGCATATTCAGCCATTCTTGATGTAAAGGAATTCTTCTTTTTTCTGTGCCCTAGCCTCAGGGGACGTTGGCAATCATTCTGGCCCATAGTACTTTATTGATAGCGCCTCTAAATAATTTCACAGATGTCTTTCCGGTTCATTATCGCAAATTCTGTAGCCACGAAATTCGTCGTCTTCCGAGGCCCCTCTTACCATCCATATTGCTTTGCATAACCAATTGTAGGAGTTCGTATTTTTGGTTACGCATTATATGTCCAAAGTATGTTAACTTCCTTCCTTTAATGGTCTTCATGATTTCTTTCTCCTTTCGCATGCGTTGTAGGCCAGTTTCGTTGGTTACGTGATGTGTCCAAGATATTCTCATCATACATGGGTAACACCATATTTCAAAAGCCTCAAGTCATTTACATCCAGCCTCCGTCAATGTCCACCGTACATCAGTACAGAGAATATGTAGCTTTTTAGTAACCGAGTTCTTAGTTGTAGATTAAGTTTCATATTACATAATAATGTTTTCAGGCGATTGAAATAGGTTCTGGCTTTCTCGATACGTATTTTTATTTCTCTTATTTGCTCCCACTTATAATGTAGTTGTGCGCCCAGATATTTGATGGATGATACTGTTTCAATAAGAGAACCTCTGGAATTATACATTTTGCTTATTATCATAACCTTTGTTTTGCTTATATTCGATCGCATGTTGTGTTTTTCACAGATCTCATCCACTCTTTCTCTCAGTCTTTGAAGTCGCTCAGCTGTGTCTGCAAGAAGGATAGCATCATCTGCATATCTCAGATGACTGATCAAAACCCCATTTAGAGAGATACCGTCTTTTACTTCTTCAAGAGCTTCCCGAAATAGCTTTCCTGAATAGATGTTAAAGACCAATGGAGACAACACATAACCCTGTCGAACACCCTGACGAATTTGGAATTTTTGTGATTCCTTTTCCTCCACTTGAAGAAATGATTTTTGGTTGGAAAAAATTCGTAAATCTTTATTATCCAATTGATGCTCTTGTAGTATTTCTATTAGTTTTTGATGATTCACTCGGTCGAAAGCTTTTTCAAAATCAATAAAGCTTGTAAATACATCGCAATTGACATCACGACTTCGCTGAATTAAAACACTTAAATTAAATAGCGCCACTTTTGTGCCTAAACCTTCCTGAAGCCAAATTGCGTATCGCTAATGTCTTGTTCAAGTTTCGAGTATATTCGTCCATGTATTATTTTAAGAAATACTTTTAGAATATAACTCATAAGACTGATGGATCTATAATCCTCACATTTTTTCAGAATGGCTTGCATAATTTGTTCGAGTACTCCTGGGAGGGACCCACAGACCAACACTCGAGAGTAGGTGCGGGCAATCGGTGATACTGTATATAATTTTAAAAAGAAGTTGTAAGTTTACCCTTTCTTCTATTAGCAAAGGGGACGAAATTCAACTCGGAGCAGAAAGCAACATAATCGAGATCAGCACCCTCGTTGAATTTCAAGTTAATATATCTGAGAAACCTTCTTTGCACTTGCTCGAGCCGGTACACATGTAATTCGTAGTGGGAATTCCAAATACAAGAAGCGTACCCAAGGTGTATTCGACCCAATGAGCAATAGAGTATTTGAGGGGCCTCACAGTGGAAAGCATGACGTTTAATAAAACCTAACATCCAGGAAGACTTACTAACAATGTCAGCGATGTGAGGAACTAATAAAATGATGGAATCAAAAAATACTCTTAGGTCCCGCACAGAATCATCGGAGGTCAGCAGCCTACCATCCAAGTGATACCCAAAATCTAGTGGATACCGCAGTCTAGAAAACTTAATGAATTTACATTTAGGAATATTTAAACTCAACCCATTCACTCAGCACCAGGAAACAAATCTATCAATATCCTCCTGAAACAGTCACTGTAACTGTCGATGACCTTATACATCTTTATGTCATCCGCAAAGAGAAAGAACTTGCTTGACTTAAAGTAGATGGATACATCATTAATGAATAAGTTAAACAATAATGGACCGATGTGGGATCCTGAAGACACTAATATCTTAGAAGACACCCGCACTATCTGATGACGATTACTCAGGTAGGTATCAATCGAACCAAACAGTGGACTAGAGACACCCAGCCCCGGAAGCTTATCCAGCAGAATTCCAAGAGACACCCTATCAAAGGCCTTCGAGACGTCAGTATACATCAAGCAGACCTCGGATCCGCTCTCCAAGGCCTCAGACAAACCGCTCGTATAAGAGACCAGATTCACATCAGTATTCCTGCCAGCAAAATAGAGGTGAGATAAATTCAATTTTACTACATTCTATCAAATATTAAGCTTCGTCTTAACTCATAAAAAAAATGTAATACTAATAAAAGCACTGAACATTCCATAAAACTGAACACTTCAGTTGCATGTTTGTACATAGTTATCTGAAAAAACACATTGATTGTGAAATTTTTCATTTGGGTTAGTAAATCTTTACACAAGTAAATAATTTTGCAATGCTTATTTAATTACTTTTCGTTATACTATATATTTTACAGAAAACATCTTTTTGCTTATAAATTCGTATGTTTTATTTGTTATAATAATATGGGGTTTTATTTGTTTCTAAAATTCCGTAGGTGGTATTTTGAAATACAAATAAGGAAAAGGAAAATAAAGAAAGTGAAAAGAAAAGAATCTTGTTCTCGTTGAATACTCGTATTTTATAATAAATTATTCTCATATCGTTATGTTTTGGGTATACTCGTCATATCTCTATGCAAATCAGCAATAATTCATATTACGTTGATAGTTTTTTATATTTCGGGAATAACAATCAAAAACAAATATTTATCATTGAAATGGTGAATTTTTATTCAAAATATTATTCACAATGATCCAGTTTTGCAAGCATTTAAACCAATCCTAGAAACCTTTTTTTCACTGTAAAGAAGGTGTCCCCCAAACATGGTTTTTGAACGCATTAAGTTCCTCTTCAGGCGTAAAAAATCGTTGTGACTCGTCAGTGAACGAACGACGGCCACGACTGAATTCATTAAACCAGTGATACCCAGTGATTTATATACGTGCTTCATCGTTTAAAGAATTAAGTTTATCGATGCACGCTTGTTGAGATAAACCATGTCAAAAGTTGTGAACAATAATAGCACGAAAATGTTTGCGAGTTAATTCAATTTTTTTAGTCGAGATGAAAGTTTGGAGTTACTATATACAACATAAATAGCGTTCATATATCAATATATCAAGAGAGAAAGAATACTGTCTAAACTGTCAAACTTTACAACCTATATATCAAATAACGCCAAGCAACGCCTGAAGTATAAACACTTACCATAGTATCTATTTTAAGTAGGGGATTTGTCGTTTTATTTTCCCACAATTATAGCGAATTTTACATCAAAATTAGCTATCAACTTCAGAGTTTTATAACAATTAAGTATGAATTTATAAGAATCACAGTTAATGCATTGAAAATTATCTTGAAAAAAAATTGAATTCATGCAACGAATCCGCACTGACGTCATTTTCCGTCAATACAGCTTGCACGGTTGCAATTTCAAATTCCATCATAAAATCCTCGCGCGTATACATGCAAAAGCTCAGTTCAGGTGAGGATTTGGAAATGAATCTGGTCAATATTTAATATGAAACTGAACAAATGAAAAAAAAAAAAACGCAAACAAACCGAAAGTAGAATGTACAGAGCGCAATCAATTCTCATGGACAGAATAATCCATAGTATGTTTATATCCCAAATTGAGGTCCAATCCCTTATCCAGAAATCAACAAATCTGGGACATGTTCCAAGATGAAATGAAAAAGAAGTTCAACTTTGTGAACCTTTGTCACCACAAAGTTGGGGCGCAAAAGTGAATAAGACAGAAATATCATTTACAAACAGAAATTCCATTAAATGGTATAGGGGTGGCTTCAAAATAACGGAAGGAACTGGAATAGGAGTGTATGAAGCCAGTACCAGACACCACGAAAGCTTGGGTAAACCACCAAGCATCTTCCGCCATCAGGAAATACATCCAATTCAGCAAAGAGAAAAATTATCGCAGACAAAAGATTGTTATCATATCGGATAATCATGCGGCTGGCTGAGTTCTCACGTAACCAGCATCAAGATGGTCTGGAAATGTCTAGACGAACTAAACGAATTAAGCAAGAATATTAGGGTCACCCTCTTGTAGGTACCGCAATACACTAGAGTAGAGAGAAACTAAATTGTAGACAAGCTCATGAGGAAACAGACTGAAATACAAGTTCTGGGGCTGGACCTTTTTGTAGAATCAGTAGCAGTGTAAGCAGAAGATCCAAGTACTGGACGGATCTGCAAAAAATGAGACAAACGAAGATACTTCTTGAGAACTACAACCAGAAGAGGTTCAAGGAAAGCAATGTCTAAGCAAAAACCAACTTAGACTTCTGACAGAAATTCTGACGAGGTATTGCCACCTGAAGGGACACCTCAAGAAACTTAAATTAGCTGAGAGAGAAGAGTGCAGATATTGCAAGGAGAACGAAACCTCTATCCACATCCTTTCAGAGTACAGCCCTTTAGAAAACTCTAGAATGTCGTTCTTGAGAACACACCAAATAGAAGAAAGGGAACTACCTACTATAAAGCCGTCCAACATTCTAAAGTTCATAAAAGAAATAGGACTGGAGGACTTGCTCTAGTCGGCAATGACTTAGCAGCAGAAGAGGAACACCATAGATCTATTAGGTCGCAGTATATTCACCCCGATTCTCAGATACATGCATAAATCCCAAATTAAGATAATTATTAATGAAGTAAAAAAAAAGAATGGCGATATAAAATCTCCTAAATATTCAAATAGGAATTTGAAACGAAAATCTTGGGAAGAATTGGCGCCCTGTACATTCTACTTTATTTTTCTTTGTCTCTTTTTCATCCGTTCAACTCCATATTGAGTACTGACCTGATTCCTTCCCAAATGCTTGAACGTTTAACGCACAATATAGACTGAACGTTGGCGCGTATACGCGCGAGAACTTTCCCACGGGTTTTACCTTATCTGGACAAGTTCTAAGCATTAGGCTGGTCGAACATTAAGATGCTTATAAATAATATGAACCACGCCCGTGAGAGCTTATCGCAAGCCTCTTTTGAGTTTTGCCGACTTCAATTCATGTCGAGCGCACCACTCGAATTTCTCACGAAACCGTTGTATCTTCGGTTACCGGCATCAAAGAAGATAATAAAAGCATCTGGGAGACAAGCCGATTTGTTCATATCTCTCGTATCGCCGGTCACACTGCAAAGTAAATTTTTTCTAAAGAGCGTACCATAAAGTCGTCCGAATAGATAAAAAAAACTCCTTTGAGTTCATTGAGAATGGGGTGTTCTATTCCAGACGCTTTTGTTATCTTCTTTGACGCGGGCCGCCGAAGACGCTCGACACCAATCGAACAATTGAAGTCGGAAAAAGACGCATGCGCGGTTCGCCATATTTATACGCACCTTTATTCGGAAATCTATACGAACGTTTGTGACGTGTGAAGTTCGCCGAATAGTATGGTGGAATATTTATCAAACTCCTTTCAACTTTTACATTCGTCGGCATTCCGATAGAAGTCAGTAAATAAGATCCAAGTTAAAGAAATTATTTGACAAAAGCTTGGAAAATGTTTAGTTTTTTTGAAAATTTGGTGTCATTATATATCCAATATGGAGTGATACAATAATTTGATTATAGACTTGATGGTTCTTTATGAAAAATATCCTGTAATTTGTAACACAAAATATGAAGTCGAGAGAAATAAAAATATAGTGGTGGAAGCCTGAAACAATATCAGATATAAACTTAGTGTACCAGTGACAGTGGTAAAAAAAATGTATCAAAAACTTACAGGAAGTAAATTGAATGTACATATCAAAGTTAAAAATGTGAAAATTTCTAAATTCTTACATAATAATTTTCCGCAAAACTTATGGAAAATTATGGAAAACGGAGGTCAGAATTGTGTTCTACGACCTCGAAGTAGGGGGAACTACCGAAATTTTTTCAAAAAAACGTCGTTTTCCTAGATTTCCCATAATGCAAATTTTTATCCAGAGAATTATGTGTAAATCCATTTTATGCCAGTATTTATTTTATTAATCATTTAATCATGAACTCTAAATTGTAATTTTTTCAATATAATTACGTCATAAAAGGTTACTCAAGTCCAGTCCTGTCCCCTTACCTACTACGCAAGTGCAGTATAGCCCCTTTAAGGGGAGTACAGCTTTACATGCCGGACCGAATTTATTTTAGGGTATTCCCCCTTCCTTTTATCCCCTCCAACTTCTTTGTCTTCAATAATTTTCAACTTTTCTCGGGTAACGGTCTAGCCAACAATTCAATATTCATTTAGTAGTTTGCAAGATTGGCCCAGATATACAGACAGACATATCTTAAATATTTTTCAATGTAATATCATCGATTACGCCAAATCATATTTTGTTTTACGACATTATTTTATGAAGGATGGTTAAAACTTGATAGTGTAAAAATCTAAAGATATTTTTATCTTTTTCTTAACATGAATTTGTTGTAAAAAAATACATATCCAGTCAATTATCTAATTAAAGAGTTCTTAACGTGAAAAGTCACCCAGGTAGTGCATTCTGTTCGCTAAGCAGTAATGAGGAAACCATAAAGGTATCAACAAGGGAATTAAAGAACTTTCTCCAAGGCGCGGAAGCGAAATAAACGATGAACCTATTCTCGACTGTCACTTTTTTATTATTTTCTTAGTTTGGTATTTGAAATGGGACATACTTAAATGGAAACCATAATAGATAAGAATACCACGAATAAAATTTCAATAGAGATTGTAATGAGCTAATGTAAGATGTTATACGGAGAATTTTATTCCGTATCAGTGCTAACGCGTTCACAAAATTCCTGAGAGTGTTCGCAGTAAAATCTATAAATATAATAGTTTTCGATATAGAGACTGTTAAAGAACTGCCTGAGAATTTTCTTTATAATTTTTAAATTCATTCATTTTCATTCATATCAGCCCGTTTTCATCCATTCCTGAATGTAGGCCTCTTCCATATTTTTCCATTTCTGTCGGTCCGTAGCGATCCCCATCCATTTTTTTCCGGCAATTTTCTGGATGTCGTCACGCCATCTCTTTTGGGGCCTGCCAACACTTCTCTTGTTCTCTCTTGGCGGCCATGTTGTTATCTTGTATGTCCATCTGTCTATGTCATGTAATGCGATATGTCCAGCCCATCTCCATTTTAGCTGCGCTACTCGTTTGCTCACATCTGTTATTTTCGTTCTTCTTCTGATTTCTTCATCTGGAACTCTATCTCGTAAACTAATTCCCAGCATAGCCCTTTTCATTGCTCGTTGTGTAACCCGAAGCTTATTAATGGCTTTACATGTTAGGGAGATTGTTTCAATACCATAAGTAAGAACTGGCAGGATGCACGACTCGTAGACTTTTCTTTTCAGACTTATGGGGGTGTTACTGGATTTAAGAATGAATCCGAGTTTGCCAAAAGCTGCCCAGCTGAGACTTATTCTTCTAGGAATTTCAGCCGATTGGTTTTCCTTCCCTATTTGTATTTTATGACCTAGATATATGTATTCTCTTACGTTTTCTATTATTTTATCTTCAACTTTAATTTGTATTTGTTCTAGACTCATTATTTTTGTTTTTGACAAGTTCATTTTGAGTCCTATCCTAGCTGATGCTTGAAGTTCTTGTATCATACATTGGAGTTGTTCTGGTGAATCACTGATTATAACAATATCATCAGCAAATCTTAAGTGGTTTAGTCGTGTTCCGTCTATGTTAATTCCCTTGTCATGCCAGTCCAAGCCCCTAAATACATCCTCAAGTGCCAACGTGAACAATTTTGGAGAGATTGTGTCTCCCTGACGTACGCCTCTTTTTATAGGTATCCTCAAGGTTTTTATATCCTCGTCTATTGTAACTTGCATGTAAGTGTTTTCATATATATGCTGAATCAGAGCAGAGTACCTTGAATCAATCCGAGCATTGTCCAGTGCTTTGAGAACTGCCCATGATTCGATAGAATCGAACGCCTTCTGGTAATCAACGAAAACCAAATGCATGGTCTATTGTACTAAAGTTCCTGCAAAATCCGACTTGTTCTGAAGGTTGGTATGCATCCAACTTTTGCGTCAGTCTGTTAGTTATTATATTTGTAAGAAGTTTGTACAAATGGGACAGTAAGCTAATTGGCCGATAATTTTCTATGTTATTTCTATCGCCTTTTTTGTATAATATGATGACTTCTGCGTTTTCCCATGCCTCGGGTATTTTTACATACATTAAGCACTTGTTCAACAAAATTCTAACGCTTTCTCTTAGTTGTTCTCCCCCTATTTTTAACATTTCGGCGGTTATACGATCCTCACCAGGGCTTTTATTATTTTTCATTTGACTAAGCGCTTTCATCAACTCTGCGGTATTTATTTCGGGCATCTCTTCTGAACCGACATTTCTTACTTCCTTTCTTTCGTAGTAAGGACCTTGAGTTTTTGGACTGTATAACTCTGTATAAAAGTCCTGGACAGCCATTGTGATTTCCTCCCGGGTACTAACTAATTGGCCTTGTTTAGTTTTAAGTCCGGAAATTTTTGTCCGGCCCCTACCCAATTGAGATCTGAGAACCTTCATTGATTTGTTAGCTTCTATCGTGTCTTTAATCACTTTTGTATTATGCTTTCTTATGTCCCTCCTTATGTTTTTGTTAATTTCTTTATTTATGTCCCTATATTCTTCACAGTTTCAGTCCATATTTCTTCGTTTTTCTATGAGGTTCTTAGTATACGGGCTGATTTTACTACTTTTTTCTTTATTTTTAAAGCATATCTCTTTTGTTTCTGCTCGTATGCTATTATTAATGTGTTGTGTTAATTCATTGATGTCCATTTCTTCCTGGTCTTCTTTACTTTTTAGTTTATTCTTTGTTACTTTACTTTTGAATATGTCTGCTTAATTCATAGACCAAATATTCTCAGAAGAATAGAATATATTTTAATCAAATTTATTTAAATCACAAAATTGACCAATTTACAGGTCATGAGCGATAAAAAAGGCAAAAACTGTCCATCTACCAATATCATAATGTTTCGGCAACAATTATAGAGACGCTTGTGGTTACTCTGTTGCAATTTTGACAAATCTAATTTGAAAGTTATTAGTTAGTCGGATTTTTTCGACTTACATAGACAAAAGTTAAATATATATACTGCGGATCCTATAGAAGCAAGCTGATTCACACTTAGAAAGAGATAGAGCGCTTTCGCTCTCTTTCTAACGGCGGTCAGGGAAAATTTTATTTTTTTATTTATCCTAACGGCATGTTAAACATGTTTAAGTAATAGACTTGGTGAGTGTTAGTAATTACAACAAAAGAAAATATCAAGGTTGTAATTTTGTTTCTACAAAATGGGCACAACAATAAAGCAAAATATTTTATTTTCAATCGATTAGGTAAATGACGTATAGTATGAGTATAATAAAAATAACTACCGTTGACCCCTCGACACGAATAGATTTTAAATTTCCAATTAAACGCGTTACATAAATTCTTACATATTTAAAAGTATCATTAATTATAAGTTTAGTCGCCATTGAAAATCGTGCTAAGGGTATTTACACGATACGATAGGAATTATTGATGAACTTTCTCCTAAGAAGCTTAAATAAAATGTTGAATCAATGTTCATAAACAACATTAAGCTTTATGTGCAATTAAGTATAGATCGATTTCAAAATTTCCCAAAAATCTTTTTTTTTCTTGCTTTCTACTCCAAAACCTTAAGAAACTTAAGTCCTCCTTAATCATTTACTGTGTTCAAGGTAAGAAAATTATTCGTTTAAGAAAACAGTAAGTACTCCCATAGAGAAAATAATGAGCACACATCAATCCATTTAAATGTCTCATTTAAAAAAATACAATGTTCTAATATTTACATCGACCAATTCAATAAAATAGTCTAACTTTAAACCGGTCTGAGTTGAAAATGGAGGTTTTAAATTGACAACTACCATAATAAGTCTCTCGAATTCTAAAAATACAAACATTAAAAATCATTTGAGTTCAGAACAATAATTTCGCAAAAAGAATCATTTTTTTTCTGATGAGGCAACATTTACTTTAAATGATCAAGTCAATAGACAAAACTATCGCTGAAAATCCTCATTATTTCAGAGCAGTTTACAACCAAAACCCTCAAAAAGTAAAAGTGTGGTGCGGTCAGGCGCGGATCCAGGGGGGGGGCGGTGGGGGCGATCGCCCTTACGGCTAATTGGAATGAAATATATATAAAATTAGAGAAAAATATATAAAAAATAAAAAAAAAATATATAAACATCATTAAACAATAAAATACAACAAAACCAAAAATTTAAATAATAAATTGTGTTTACACTGGTAAATATTACGTTTCTAATTCCTAATCAAAGTCAGTGAAGCTATCTTCGCTCAAATTAATTATAATTGGTTCCTCTATGTCACAGATCATGAGATTAAGTTTACACATTTTGTTTTATTCTTTTATTATATGGATTTTTCCCAATTTTCCGCACTAACTTTATTCAAAAAAATATTTCAAAAGTTCAGTTAAATTACTAATTTTGTAAGTTGTGTTATTTCTAGTAACTCTACCTTTTACATGAGAGAGATATTTCCTTCTCCAACGAACAGTTTCCGGACGATCTATAAGCACAGATTTTCTATCTGGTTTTTCCCAGCAAAAATTAAGTTCTCTGAGCAATTTCCAGAGTACAGTTCTTTTAATTTCAGGTAAATCGCGATCTTCATTGATTAGAATTTTGTTGACGGTTGGGTTCTGCTTCTCATAATAAAATGTATGTACAACTCCTTTTATTGCAGTTTTCATCTCTTTTTCCAACGAGTTTTTTCTTCTGCCTGTGATCGAATGTGGCTTGGGAGTACTAACAATTCCAGTATTTTTTTTTCTCCTTCAGTTGTCATGTTGGAACACATCTCAAAAGAGCTTTTAACATTATTATTCGTCGTAATAAGTTTAACGATTTTGGAATAAATATTGAGGTGGAAACCCTATCTTTTGGGTATCTCACTAATCTCAAATAATATATAAAAACAAGCGCAAACAAGAAAAATCACTAAGGACACACTGTAAGGTGTACTTTGCTCACTGACAGAAATTAAATTAAACTATGAGAAATTTTATTGTTGCAGTTTTATTTGTCTCTCTAGTTCTTGAATAGAGTATAGGAATGTGTATGCTTGCGATCGCCCGTCCCCTTCCCAAGAGCTTTGAGTTCAGGAAAATAGCCTTTTATATTAGGAATGTGTATGCTGCTGGCACTCCCCATCGTTGACAACTTGTTTTTCTTGCGATAACCTCCTCCAAGAGCTTTTTGTTCAGGAAAATAGACTCGATTCTGCTCTTATACTTATGCTGCTGGCATCCTCCTTGTCGGCAACTTTTTTTTACTTGTGATCGCCCCCCCCCTCTCCAAGAGCTTCAAATATAGAAAAATAGACCCGACCATGTTTTTACACTAAAAATAGGACTGTTGCTGGTGTCTATCCCCCTCCCCTCCGTCGACGACTTATTTTCGCCTGCCCTATCACCGCCCCCCCCCCCAAAGAGAGAGGCTGGATCCGCCCCTGAGTGCGGTATAGTTGACGAAAGAGTCCTAGGTTCTTATTTTTTTGACGATACCCTCCCTGGTGTAAGATATTTAGAGTTTCTTTAAAATTAACTCATTCCTGCACAAATAACTTTGTATATTGATATGTTTCAGCGTGACCTTTTCTCCCAACAAAATGTAACGGCACCTCAGTACGCTGCCCCTGTCCGTACTTATTTGGTTGAGTTTAATCCGAATTGTTAAATATGCAGAAAAGGGATAATTGAGTGGCCAGCCAGATAACCAGATTTCACCCCCTTAATTTTTATTGTGGTTGATACTTAAAAACTAAAATATAGTTGACACAGTCCGCCAATTTAGGAGTCCTAAAAGTTCGAATACGCCAAGATGTACGAAACATAATCGCAGATGTAATAAACAGTGTTCAAAATGAATTGATTCGTTGACTTGGCTTTGTTAAATTGTTAACGGCACCCAACTTAACATTTAATTTTGATTGTATCAATTTTTTTTATATATTAAAGTTTTACAGTAACTTTTCTTGACAATTTGCTTATGCAATGAACATTAATGTTTACTTTATCGTATGTAAAAAATGTGCCTTTTCTGGTTCAGAAATAATGAAGTCTTAGCTTCTTCTTGAGCTACCCTGTACATTTCGGTATCACGCAAAAAAACTCTAAACTAGAAATAAAATTCGAAGGACCGGAACTTTCTTTCCAAAAAAATACCCATTTATTTTATATTGAATTTATCCCCTACGTTACGAAAACACTGTATATATATATATATATATATATATATATATATATATATATATATATATATACATATATATATATATATATATATATATATATATATATATATATATATATATATATATATATATATAATAGTATATTAACGTATCAAGTAAATACAATCCATTTCAAAAATGAAAAATACAAACACTATTTAAAACAGAATGAGAATTAAGAAACTTACAAATATAAAAATACATTACAGTGCTTCAAAAGACAAGTATTGACAGCTGGCAATATTAACTAGTTTTTCAAGAATTGCAAAATTTTTAATTTAAAGACATTACCTGACACATGAAAAATATCAATCTCGGTAGGAACTGAATTCATTTCCCTACACATTCAAGAAATAGAACTGTTAATGACATAATTCGTTCGGTGATATATCACCTCAAACAAATTGTACGCTCTAAAAGCTCTTTGAGGAACCGATAATTTAATATTATTGAGTAGTTCAGGAGAATCACTACAAGAGTTAACAATCCTATAAAGTAGAACGAGGTAAAGATATATGCGTCTCACACACAGTGGTAGTAACCTCCAAGCATCGGCAGTATCATCATATACAGACCGCTCCTGCTGTATTCCCTGTTTAAAGGCAATTAAACTTAAAAACTTTCTTTGTACTCTTTCCACTTTTTCTTTGTATGTAAAATAATGAGGTGACCAAACTTGGGACGCATATTCTAAGATTGATCGAACTACAGACTAATGTGTAAAAGTTTGGAAACACCTTATTTTAAGTCGACATAAAAAAATACTGCAACAAAACTATAAATCAACAGGTTGCTATTAAAGTTTAATATTTCTACGACCGTGCTTATAACAATAATGAACAAAATTACCAATTTCTTATCAGTTATCCCTTATGTGTGTATGACCACAACACTGTCAGTTGTTGATTTTGTAAAATTGACGGCTTTAGTCATTGTTCTTATATTTAATATACTCTAATTTTTTAAATATGAGTAGCTAATTTCAAAAATTATTAGTTTACGAGTTCAATGTTATTTGTGATGTTCATGTGATAGTTACAACAGTTGATAAGAGCATAAAATGGCAAAAATGAAACAGATTTCTCTTGAATAGCGCAGCGCTATCTGCACTTTGAGCAAGGAAGAATATTCTATACGCCAAATTGTAGAAAAGGTAGGCGTTTCATGTAAAAGAGTACATTATACTCTTATACGAAAAGCAGCTACTGGAGAAAATCAAGACCAAAAGAGATCTGGACGTCGCAAATCTACAACAAAGCAGGAAGATAAGTTCGTTGTAATGTTTTCGAAACGAAATCGACGTTTAACTGCGCCTCAAATTGCCGCTACTTTAAATGAAAGATGCCAGTTTCAATAATAACTATAAAAATACCTTTACTGTCTGCTGAGCTGAGAGAATGCGTAGCAGTCAAAAAATCGAGATTAATTAGTATTCATAAAAAAAAATAGATTGGATTGGGAAAAAGTCCTTTGGACGGACAAGTCCAAATTTCAAATTTTTGGATCTAATAAATGTGTTTTTGTGCGCCGATCAATGCCATCCGAAATGAATCTAATTGGCCGAAGTTTTGTTTTATAACAAGATACCCTAACATTTATCTAAATTATCTCAAGGGTTCCTAGAGCAAAGCCGAAACGAAAAATCTCTGCAAATCGTGAGATGGCCATCACAATCGCCAGGTCTTTCTCCTATTGAATTAGTATAGTTGACCAAAAAGTAAGGAATCGTTGTCCATCGAGCTCAGCAGGAATATTTGTAAAGCAAATGGAAGGCATTAGACTCCGAATACCTCGGTAAATTAATCAAAAGAATAAGTAAAAAGAGTCACCATTTTAACAAAGCCAAAATTTAACGAAAAACGTAATAATTTTTTTATTTGTACTAAATATATTTAACTAAACTAATGTTGGCTCAAAATTTAGGTAGTATATATATATATATATATATATATATATATATATATATATATATATATATATATACATAAAATATCGATGCGACTTCTAGTCTTACTTCCAGACCGAATTTTGATGTGATTGAACACTCAGCTTTTTTTCCGTCCAATTTAAATTTATATTTTTAAAAGTGAAAGCGTAGGTACACCGACCGTATAAGATGAAGTAAAATTATGCACTCTTACGAGTAAACGCACCTCGATCAATTTACAAAACTTCCCATTAATTGATTAGTATGACCATATTTCCCATGGTACCTTGACAGAAGTAAATATTCATGAAATTTTAATTTTTTAGGTAATTAATCCGATTTCCAAAAAAAACTTTCTCTTGTTTGATCTTAAGCCTAATTTCCCTAATATCTTATTTATCCTTTCGTACCGGGTATTCAGTTTTCCTTTATCTTTTATTACAAAAGATAGAATGATGCGATTCTATTTTTTGAGAAAATTTCAGTGCCGCAAACCAAATTCCGTGACCTTCCTAGTTTCTGATATACATGGCTCCATCTCCATTTTTCGACTCTCCCCAGTATTTCGAAAATTTTATAATTTATCGAAAATGTTAATACGGATTTTAATAAATTTTTTATGTCGAATTCAATGAGGTGCTCACTTTTTTCTCAAGAGCTGCGGACGTTTAGCATATTCGTCTCTTTAAAGGGCTTTCAGAAATATATAATGCTCTATATTTATATTTTAGGGAAAGTTAAAATTTTGATATTTTTTGTTCTATGCTTTTCCTTCCAGTAGGCTGGGGCCGGAAATATATATAACAAAATTTATAATATCATTTTTATTACGTTTCAGTTAAAAAAAAAGATGGTTATAAATAATATTTTTATGTTTTTTAATGCTTAAAATTAGCACGTCAGTTTCGCGAATCTTGTTGATACACCCCAACATACAGGGTTGTGATAAGGAAACGAATCAGGCTTTGTACATTACCTTGACCCATCGATTTAACCTTTTTGAAAAACATTTTTTTCGGAACGAAAATAATATACATAAAAATTCTACGTGTATCACCTCAATTTTTTTTAGTAAAACACCTTGTATATTAACATATTTTAAAATTATACAATAACTGCTAAATATTTTTCATAAAATATGCACTCTAACTCTTTTAAATTTGATTTTTAAAACAAAACAAACAGTACAACAAATTATTTTATAAGATGTTGACAATATCATCCAGGAACTGTCGGTCTAAAAATCCCTTTCCACGTTTTGTACAACTTGTGGAGAAATTTACTGTATTACCCGTCGAATGGACACCTTAAACGTATCTACCGAGTTAGATTTATAAACTAAATTTATGAGGTGGGTCTATAAAAAAAAGTCCAGGGGGTTAAAATCAGGCGATCTGTGTGGCCATTTCATTCTGTCGATCGCCTCTGAAAAGTTGTACATGAGCAGCATAATGCGAAGGCACACCGTCTTGTTGAAATCAATAGGATGAACTTGGTAAATTAGAATAATTATAATCTGGAAATGGGTCTAAATTCTCTCTTTTCAGCAATGTCTGGCCATACATTAACCTTTTTTTTATATCGGTGGTAATTTTCTTCGATTCAGTGATTGAACTGACCGATAACAAATTGGCGATTGAGATTCAGAACATCAAAATATTTGCTTATTGTTTTATTTAGCCATAAAAATATTAAAATACTGACGGCTACTGTAAATTATATATTAGAATATAAAAATATGAAAGTTAAATTTGTAACTGAATACCTTTGAAAATTAGCATATTGGCAAGTAACTGTGTATGAAACTTCACCGGCGTGCCTTGGAAGTAGCGGAGATTAAATTAACAACAATTTCTACATGATAAATTAATTTTATAATAAAATATTTGTAAACCTGATTTAAGCAAGAGACCGACAGAATTAATTATCATTTCAAATTAACCATCTGCCATCTAAGACGATGTTAACATAATTTTCTTCCGATTTATACGTGGTGATTTTAAAGTTAATAATAATAACTCTTACTAAATAGTACTTGTATTCCACAAATTACGAGTATATTTACATATTATGTACATTTACAATAAAGTATCCCGATTGAAAAATGAAAATACGTTACCTAAAAAAAGTTATCTTATATGAAGGTAGTTTGGAATGATTCATAAACTTTCAACAAATAATCCACGTTAATTGAATGACATTACTGTTCACTAGTTGCGTTTAACAGTTACTTACATGATCACTTCCACATTTCCAAAGATAACGCATCGTTTACTGTTAAATCAGAAAATGCACGAGTTGGATTTTCAATAGATGTGGACATATGGAAGTTCTTCCTGTTACAAGTTGTTGACTATCTCTGTATAAACGCCTTGTGTAGACGTTACTTGTACTCTTGACCAATCATATAAATATATATGCTGTACAGATAAAAATTATTTTAGGGATAGTCTTTTAGAATCTATAATCAAATATTTCATACTCAATTTTATATTTGGCTTCTTTCATCTTTTCAGCGTTAATAAGTTTCTTAAATGTAGAAATATTGGGGCTGTTCGTAGAGAAATCACGAACCTGAATTTACAAAGACAGACAGGTAACAGTTTGCTAACTCTTTTTCGGCGATCTAATTGACGCTAGCGACTTTCTGAATGTCGTGTGGAAATATTATTTTATTACATACGCATTTAAACTACATGTAGATATTTTAATTCAATCATTTTTAAATCTCTTATATATCCGGGGCAAGATTTTTAAATACATTTTCCAAAATAAGACGGAGAAGGCCCAAAATCAAACAAAAAGTGAAGACTCTCAAACATTTCTATTCGGATATGCTCTGGAATAATTTTTACCTCTACTTCTACAGAACAGTGTTTCTTTAACTACTACTGTTAACCATATCGCCATAATTTATGTACACCAAAATCTTCATTTTTCACTTGAAGTTTTAGGATCACTCTGTATATTTTAGTTATATTTTAAATAAAAGTTGAGTTTTCTGTCAAAAAAAGTTTTTATTGACGTCTGAACTATCGCGATACAAGTCATTTTAAAAAATATGTTTTTTAATCTCATTCTATAGTGATGTGGAAAAACTCAATTTCAAAAGCAAGTTAAAAACCAGCAGAAAATGTAAATTTGCAAGGAGGATTATATCAAGTAAATCATATTAAATATTTAATCTATTTGACCGGAAGCCAATTACCATCGGTGGAATTCTCGTTTTAGTTTCAAATTGTTTATACTACCCGGTACATTCGTTTTATTTTTTAGATTCTACCTTGAGATAATAAGAAGTATGGTGAAATATTAATGTGGCGACTCTAGGCCCCTAATAATTTTCATTAGAAACAGCCTTCATACAATTTTCGAATTAAATATTTGTATTTTGTAGTTCAATATTTTTTTTAATGTCATTTTCCAATGCTGCACTGAAAACCTGATATTTTTCTTAATTTAATAAAATAAGCTATACCTTTTCTTACAATTTAAGGATTGCATCAATAAACCAATGGGACCACTTTACGGTCACCGATGACTGGGGATTTCCAACTGCTTGCAATAGAATCTCTATGGTGTTGCCATTTAAGCGGAATTATTCCCAAATTTCTAAATCGTTATTAGTAGATCGCTGAAAAGTTGGAGAATGTGACAACACCGTACGACCCAAGTAAATTATTATATATTATAGGCAGATCGATTTAAAAACCCTCAATTCCTAAGTCAAAGGTATACTCTATTCAATTTCTGTATCGGTTTTAGGTCAGTTAAATATTGCTTTAAGAGTGTTCTCCCTTTGAATCTCCTTTCTACGCCAATCCGAGTGTAAGCGCGACTTTTTAATAACATAGTTAATACCCTTAAAGTTTAACGCACTACAACGCTATATATATATATATATATATATATATATATATATATATATATATATATATATATACATATATATATATACATATATATATATATATATATATATATATATATATATATATATATATATATATATATATATGCTGCCAGCCGCAGCTCAAAGAAATCTGCAAAAATACACAGGTTGGTCTGGGAGGATCATAGACGTAAGAGAAATAGACTGCACAGCCTATAGGTGAAAGTTGGCTCACGCTTAAAAAGAGACAGAGCGCTTTGGAGGAGTAGGTAGTTCGTCTTTGTCTAATTTCGGTCAGGTGACAAGGCTATCCAATGACGTTTGGAGTATTGGCTCCTCCATTAAAAAGAGAGGTACTCTCATCAAAAATGCTCTCTCTTTTTAAGCGTGCGACAACTTTTTTCTATCCGAAGTCTATATTAATTAATATTAATTTCTCTTACGTCTGTAGTAGAAGTCACGGAGGTTATGCCATAATATCAATGGAGGCATGGAGGCAACGCTAACCTCCCTTCACTGCACATGGCTGTGATCTGGGCAACAGCAACAAATACAGTTAAGCTATTGCAAACAGAAAACCTCAAACCTGGGAACTTTTTTGGACATATGAAGATGCTGAATCAATTCCAACAGAATCCATATCGAAACCGACTCATCTCATGTCCATAAAGTATGATTTTTACATCAACTATGAAGTAATACTGAACAAACTGGGCAAACAGAGAGGGATTACGTCGACTAGAAAAGTATTCAATGATAAAGTTTACTAATGGATCTAAAATAAAAAAGAGGGTTGGATTAGGAGTATCAGACTCAGCCGTAAGGTTTACTAAGTCCCTATTTAACAGCCCTACCATCTTCCAAGCAGAAGTGTATGCATTTCAAGTCTTGGCGGCAAGTTCCTCAATAGAAATATTAAGAAGGTCAAAAAATGTATATTTTCAGAGAACCAAGCAGCACTAAAAGCTCTAAGATCAAACACCTGACTTGGGAATGTAGGCAGGCCCTAGAGCATCTGGTAAGGAGCAACGACTACTCCTATTGTAAATGCCAGGGCACAAGAAAATCGAACGAAATGAGAAAGCGGACAGCGTCACAAAAGAAGGGTCAAATATTCCTATTCTCCTCCCAGAACCTTTCTGGAGATTACCAATAAGTCACATAAATGAGGTGCTCCAGAGCTAAATACAAAATCAAATAAAATCAATGTGTGACAGGAAAATGGTGGACTTTCTGGAGTAAGGAGAGTAGAGCTTGGTATATCCCAGGGATCAGTACTGGGTCTGCTCTTGTTTGTATTGTATGTTAACGATCTACCTTATAATATTAGCAAGGTGTATATTACTATGTACGCGGATGACACAACGGTTGTTGCTGTGGCTAATACTTCTGACGTACTACGAACCATTACGTTAAATATTTGTCATGATATGAAAGTGTGATGTGAAAGAAATGGCTCAATCCTGAATAATGTCAAAACAATGTGTGCGAATATTTAATTGTAATCTAGTTAATGATGACTTTGGGGAAAGGCTCGATGTTAAGATTTCTAGTAGGGTTAAGTTTTTGGGTACATTTACAGATCATCAACTGTCCTTTTACGAGCATATAAATCCTGTCTGCTCTAAATTGGACTCTGTTTCGCTATTCTGAGTCTAAAAAATACTGTAGACACTGACAGACTTCTATCAGTCTATTATTCATTCGCTTATTGTTACGTGTCAAATAATGTTATTTTTTGGAGTAGTACTTGTTTGAAGTGTAACCATATTTTCGTAATACAAAAAATAATATTGCGACTGACTTTTAATCTGAGTTTTCTTGAGAGTTTCAAAAATATCTTTATTCTAAATAAAATATTAACATTTCCCAGTATATACTTACTGAGATGCTTAATGCACGTGAATAGTAACAGATTATTGTTTGATAGGCTGTGATATCAAATCTCTACAATACACGAGGAACTGATCTTCTAATGATACTCCAATACAAAACCACATTTTCAAAAACTCGCCTGTGTACAATTGTATTAAATTTTATAATAAACTGCCTTCTAAGCTACGTGTTCTGCGTCGTGAGAGATTTTTGGAAAGGTTAAATCTTTTTTATTACTTGGGGGCTTTTACTCCATTAAAGATTTTTTGTATTGTACTAAGTAGACATGTATAGTGACTGTATATGATACTCTGTTCACGTTGTTGTTGTTTTTTTAATGTTTTATAACTTTATCAATTTAATTTTATTTTCTATATCGACTTACGTTAATTTCAGACGTCGGTTTCATGTTATTTCTAATATATTTTTGATTGACTATATATGTATTATATTTACTTATATGTTTTTAATGTATATAGTTTTATCTTTTTTCGTCTTTCTGTACTGTCCGCATATACAGATTTGTGTTTGTATATAAATATTTTAAGCACTTTAGTTGTTAAATGTGTACATTTTTTTTACATTCTGCTTTATTATTATTATTTGTTCTTCCCTTCTTTGTTAACCTTTGTATTATATTGAAATGTGACGAACCAATGGGCAATTTTGTATACTATAATAATAATATATTCTATTCTATTTTGCTACGCGAATGCGTGGCTCTGTTCTGCAAAAGACAAATTCATGAAGGGCGTCGCCTTGACCCAAGAGAAAACAAATTACTTACCCCCCCCCCCCCCGAAAATAACAGACTTCGTGAAAAATCTAAATATTCTTGGCTTAAATAAGATTAGTCCTGTAGAAGAACAAGAATGACCTAACATTGATTTCAAACTTTGTTAACCACCCTGTATTGAAAATGTTCTCTTATTTTAATGTTACTGTCCAGCAACTAGAATCTGACAAAGTAATAGATTTCCTATCTAACAAAAAATATTCCCTGTTTATTGCATAACGAGCTAGTTTTCAATTCGCAGACAAATTTCTCTTTTTTTTTTGTATCAACGTAGGATGGACAGCAAATGAATATCAAATACCAAATCGGAGGGATTATATAATTTTTTACATATTTCAATTCACATGTAAATTAACCGCAGCGGTGCGATCGCCTTTAAAAATCAAATTAAGGAAGTCGGTAATGGGACATCACGTCGAGCCGATACAAGTTTATCGATGGACTTTCTCCCAAGGCGTGGAAATAAAATAAATGGCGAACTTAATTAACTGCATATATATGATTCTTAGTTTTTTTTTTAACAAATATTTGTTGATACGTAAGAGAAACTAATGCAAAGTATTTTGAATTGTTTTAGATAATTTGAAAAATAATTTTTCATCAAGGAAACTATTTGAAGCCTTGTTTGTTCCCCGCGATAATTTGTTGGCAACTAGTTGCATGGTTATTTACTATTTATACATTTAAGTAAATTATTTATAAAGTGAAATCTTTTATAAGTTAAATTTAGTTACATTTCTGTACAAAGTGTCCGGTAGATACCTCATAATTTTTCGGGAGCATACAGGGGAAGACAAAATAACCTTACATTGTTGTAGAAAAGAAATTCCTAAAGTGTTCCTTAACGGAGATACAGAGCCCTAAAGGAGTACCCAGCGGTTTACCGTATCGGTTCTAAGTTTTGAAATTTTAACATTTTATATAGGCCGTAAAGACTCATTAAACCATACTACAGTAGATGTTTTAGATCATCAGAGACGTCAGGGACGGACTGGCAGCCACACTCGTTGGCTGAATTTTTGACAGGTGTCATTTTGCAAAGCTGAAAAATGATTTTTTAAATACTTTAGTCGTTCTTCTTCAAAAAGGATATTCTTAATTTCGATAAAACTGGCGGTTTTCGAGATAAATCGGTTTTAATGCGTAAAACTCAAAAGTTGCTAATGGTGAACACAAACAGTAAAAATGAAATACGAAGGGTGTGCTGATGTGCTTTTATTTATGGGAAAGCGTTTTCTTCGCCTCTTCGAAGGCAAGAAGATATTATGCTGAAAGATTTACAGCTCAGACATTGTCAAGTCCAGAATCCTTTCAAAGCGTTGATCAGGACTCAATTAATTTATAATGTTATTAAAATGCAAAAGTAGTGAAACATTTAAATGTTAGTTTGGCAAATGCTCAATATGGGTTCCATGTACTTCAATACATAGAACGCTGTACTATTCTCGCTAGTAGTTCTTCTCTAGTATTTACTGATGTTGAATAAACTAGTTCTTTTAGATGTCCTCAAAAGTAAAAGTCTAAGAGATTTAGGTCTGGAGATCTTGGTGGCCATAAAAAAGGCTCACCTTTACCTATCCATCGAGGGCCAAAAACGTGTGTTAAGTGCTGACATACTATACGGTTACAATGAGGTGGAGCACCATCATTCAATTCAATTCAATTTATTCAATCAGTATCATGTTTTACAACACTTACATTCGTCAGGTAAACATAACAATACAGAACCAGAGGATAGAAAACGTCAAACACTATGTATACTTGGGTCATGACATCAGACTAGGAATATCAAACCAAGATGCTGAAATAAAAAGAACACAGCTGACATGGGCCGCTTTCGGTAAACTTGCATACATTCTGAAAAATAATTCAATTCCCATAAATTTAAAAAGAAAAGTATACGACACATGCATATTACCGGTCTGTACGTATGGATTAGAGACTATGTCCCTCACCAAAAAGTCCGCTAAAAAATTAGAAACAGTCCAAAGAGCGATTGAAAGAAACATGCTTGGAATATCATTAAGAGACAGGATTAGAAACACCGAGATAAGACGCAGAACGAGAGTCAAAGACATCGTGAAGGAGGTTGCAAAGATGAAGTGGCGATGGGCTGGTCCCATAGCCCGATATGAGGACAACAGATGGACACGAAGAATCCTGGAATGGAGACCGAGGGAGACAACAAGAAGCACGGGAAGACCTCAAAAAAGATGGGTAGACGACATAAGGACAGTGGCGGGCAAACAGTGGATGAGATTGGCGAAGAATAGAGAAAGATGGAAACAATTGAGAGAGACCTACATCCAGGAGTGGATGGACAGAGGTTCATAGAGAGAGACATTCGTCAGTAAATAAAATAAAAAAACACTACAAATACATTTACATTTAAAATCTTAATTAAATACATTACACATCTTAGGCTAGGTTTAGTTTAAAATTGTGATTAAAATTTGTAATAAATAAATTGGTCAAAATTATAAAATGTTGTTTGATTCTATTTTTCTATATTTAAAAAGATTATCCGGAATCTCTCTCAATGACAGAGGCAAAACATTAAAGAATTTTATTGCTAGACAACCAGGCCCATTCTGACACCTTTCCAGAAGAAAATATGCGGGCATCAAATTATCCCTGTGCCTTGTGTCCCAGCTGTGACCCCACTGTGCATTCTGAAACTGTCTTTGTATTTTTTGACATACACTAAATTATCCAGTATGTATTGCGAAGGCAATGTTAAAATTTTCAGTTTCGAGAATGCATTTGCATTCTTCTATCAAAGAGGTACGTCTTCCAATAAATAACTCTCACCATTGAGTCTTTCTTCCAAAATAAATGAACCTAGAAGGTTATTTCCGATGATGCCAGTTCACACATTTTCAATAAACCTTTGTTAGTTTTGAATTATAGCGTGCGGGTTTTCATCAACCCAAAAATGTAAATTGTTTTAGTTTATTGCGCCATCTCTTGTAAAACCTACCTATTCAGTAAACAAAGTAAGGTTAGAAAAATTTAGATCTAGGTTAAGTTGCTGTATAAACTGGTTGGAGTACTGAAGTCTTACGGGATAATCATCAGGAGACATAGCGTGTACTTTTTCAACGTGGTGCGGTTGATGTAACTGTCCTATTAGAATTTCATGTACAATCCATTCTATAACATTGTTTTGTGTCGCGAGTTTCTTATGCTGTTTGAAAGATTGTCAGCAATATTTTGCAAAACTTATCTCTCTACGTGCTCGTGCTCTGCTGGGAAAGCCCTCACCGCCAAGTCGCGGCAAAAATGACTCTGAATAAAACATGTAAAAAAGTAATTCGTTAACTCTAATAATTGTTTTCTAATCATCTTTTGTCTGTTTCCCTTAGGTTTGGATCAACCCTTTGAAAGGTTTTTAGATTTGGCAATGTTCGAGCTGGAAATCTTTCAGCACACAGTCTTCTTGCATTCAAAGAATTTGACAGCGCTTCACCATAAATTAAATGCATATTACCACACTCTGCGTAAGAATATTCTTCCCTTTTCGAAAATTATTTTTACTTGAAGGTGGTTTTGACAAGTTCCCTCAATAGTAATTCATTATATAGGTATTAACAATAACAAGCTGATTTTTACCTGTTTGTGTTTAGCATTAATAGCTTTTGAGTGTTTCCGATAAAAATCGATTTATCTCGAAAACCACCAGTTTTATCGAAATAAATTAAGAGAATCTTTTTGAAGAGGAATAACCAGAGTATTTAAAAAATCAGTTTTGAGCTCTGTAAAATGGTAGCTGTCAAAAAGTAGGTCCAACGAGTGAGGCTGCAAGTCCGTTTCTGACTTCTCTGGTGATTTGAAACATTTACTGTGGTATGGTTGTTACAGTTTTGTTATTGTATGAACAGAACTATAAATAATTTTACCAAAATAGAAATGTATCAAACACTCCACTTTTGCCACTTTCATCAAGGGTGTAGTTAGTTAATCTTTTGTTTTTTTTTTCTTGGCGCTCTTGAGATTTCTAAAAGCATCAGTAGAGAGATTCTGAGCCAAGCCTTGATTGAGAAAACTGGCATAAGCTCAAAAAGCAATATTTTGGCTGATTTCTCTAATTATACAGCAATACGTTTATCCCAGTAAACAGCTAAAACCATATTTAGTGTTTTAGGGCAACATTTGCCAGATTTTGGGGGATAAAGAAAGTTAAAACTGTATTCGTTTACCCTTAAGTAAAGTGTAGTGAAAGTTATCACCTCTAGGAGGTTAACACCATATTTGTGACTTTGATACTTGATACACCCGTAAAGACAAAAACAATCTTTTTCTATTTAACAACTGGAATTCCACGCCGGAGCCTGGCATAAAAAACTCCATTGCTCCCAAAGAAGTTACAGGTTAGTGCTTGCTAAAAGGACTTAGACTCAATGATAAAACCACACTTCAGGTATTAGAACTATATATAATAAACTGTAGTATTACCTAATTTATCGTATGCTTTCATTTTTCCCCTGTGATTGGGAACTAATAAGACTTTCTGCGTGCGATCACAGGACACTTTATATTTAATTTAAGTTAAACTACCTTGTAAACCGAAGGTATACGTATATACTAGGTAATTTAAAACATTATTTCACCCATTAAAAGTCCAGCACTTTTAATTCAGTTCCTAAATCGGCGTACTAGATAATTTATTAGTGCAAAATACAACTGTACATAAAAAGTAAGGCTATTCAGTTTAGCCGATAGTGAAAATTAAAGTTGGACCTACATCTTGCGTATGGCGCAGATGACGTCATACTTGCAGTAGTGTTGTTCATTGTTTCTTTGTTTTTTTTTTGTTCTAATCCAGGTAGCAAATAGTCGCATATTTATTTAGATTAAATTTAAATTCACATAGTTTGTAAAACAGAATAATTTTTTTTATTGTTAAATATAGATATGAATTGTTTTTGGAATCGGTGTGTTTTATTTATGGATCTGGTTGTTTCCTGTTTTCGATAACATCATCGCTTCTTCTTACCGACGGGCCTAAAACAGGTGACGCTTTGAATTTATATAACCCCTCTAATCTCCGGCATGCTAGCCTAGGCACTGCCCTAAAAGAAGGAGCGATCAACACTGAAAAATAACCACCTGTACAGAAGCATTCAATATTTAATTTTCATTTATTCATTTTCATTTTAATTTTCTCTCTCTCTCGCGGTGTTGCATGGTATAATAAGTCTTTATGGCCTTTATAAAATATTAAAATTTCATTAAATTTTACAAGTGGGTTCAAAACTTAGAACCGATAAGGTAAATCGCTGGGTACTCTTTAAGGGCTCTGTATCTCCGTTAAGCGGCCCTTTGGGATTTTTTTTTCTATAACTGTAAGTGGAGTTATTTCGACTTTCCCTGAATGCTCCCGAGAAAATAGGAGGTAGTTACCGGACACTCTGTATATATGAATAAGATAAATAGGAGGCGAATGCCTAGGAACTTTCCATGTATGTAATAAAAACTTCTTTAACAATCATGATTTGCAACCAGTAAATTTAAATCCCATGAGACTTATTCGTCAGCGCTCGATTCTAACTCAATACACTTATTAATCAATAATCATCTTCTCACCATACGAGAAAACATAAAACAAACGAAACAAAATAAAGTACTTACCTGACTTAAACCGACCCTGTAACTTGACAACTCCAAATCGAGGGTCAACAGCATATCTTCGACAGCTTTTCTTTCATCCAGAACCGGACTTGACACCTTGTTTTCTCCAGCTAGTATTCCAAACTTCCTTCTAAACTCGCCTAACGGTAAGAAATTCGGATAACCTTGTTTGTAAAGCCGGACCGAGTCCAAAATTTGAGCACCACGTATCTAGAAAACAAAAGGTCATTAATTCGGTGCCTAGTTAGGATAAAGTTTGTAAAGTTTTTTCGGCTTTTTTGTAGTAAACCTACAGTAAATAACTCCAGTTATTCTGTAATTGTTTTTGGAAGCTGTGCATGTTAAGAGGATCGAAAATTATTTTTTGTTACAAATACTTAACGATTTACAAATTAAACTACATTACATATGCTCTTTAATAACAAAATTTTTTAACAAATTAACCATTGTTTCTAACATAATATTTTATTTATTTATTTATTATTTCAACGGTTCCACCATTTGTACATAAACAATCAAATAAATTATTTAATATTAAACATTGGCTTAATACTACTATAACAAAATCAGACGTCTTAGCTTGTTTCTAAATGCATTAAATGATGTGGCAAAATAATCAAGATCAGGGAAACTGTTAACAGCAGTAACCACTCTACTAATTGGCATATTCTGACCATGTAGGGTGTTATAGAACCCAGAGGACAGCAGTGGACACCTCCTGAGATTCCTAGGAGGAATCTTAAAATTAAAACCAGCCAATATATCAGGGGACATTATTAAATTATTTATTACCTTATAAAAAAAAAGAAGTTCAAAATATCGCCTGCGGTCCTCCAGTCTGGTCAAACCATAACACTCCCTTACCTCATCAACGCCAAGCTGCAGCCCTCTCTGTGCCAATCTATACCCTAGATATTTTAAAATTTTTACCTGAACAGCCTCCAAACGTTTTTTATGTATATCAAAGTATGGGCTCCAAATCAAACTACAGTATTCCATTATTGACCTAACGTAACACACAAACAATGAAAAGACATCACATAAATTATTAAAATCCTTGGACATTCTTACCACCATACCCAACATACGGTGGCCCCTATTAATGATTGCATCATAGTGATCAACATAACGAGGTCTACTATCCAGAAATAATCCCAAATCTTTAACTACATTCACCCCCTGCAATTTACTCACTTCAATTCTGTACTCAACTTAGTTCACGCTCTTGTTGCGACTGAATATAATATATGAGCACTTAGCAACATTCAGCTTGAGGTTAGTTTTCAAGCACCATGTCTCTAAAATATTTAAGTCCCTCTGAAGCAATTCACAATCTTTACTGGACTCTATTGCTCTAAAAAGTTTCAAATCATCCGCAAACAGGAGATACTTAGAACTAAAACACTGACCTATATTATTTATAAGCAACTGACATAGTCTAGGGCCCAAGTGCGACGCTTGGGACACACCTAAGACCACATCAAACTTATGTGAACGAAACCCTGCCAGTCTAACCTGCAATGTTCTACCATGCAGGTAGGATGACATCCAAGAATAGAGTGGATCATCCATACCAAGGGACTCAAGTCTGTGAAGCAATACACTTTGATCAATCAAGTCAAAAGCTTTACTAAAGTCCGTGTACACTGCATGAACCTCACCACCCCGATCCATGGCTGCGCTAGTTTGTATACAAAAGAAATTAGTCTCCGTAGAACGACTTCCCTGAAAACCATGCTGCTCCTCCACTATAATACTGTTGAATATATCTTACGAAGGCAGAACCATTTTTTCCATAACTTTAGGGATAGCAGATTGTATGCAGACAGGTCTGTAATTCTTAATATCAGAGCTGCCACCTGATTTAAATCTAGGGGAGACATACGAGTGCTTCCATCTGCTAGGAAAGGCACCACTAGACAAGGATTTATTAAAAATAAAAGAAAGAGGCTCACATAAAGAGACAACACACTCTCTAAGCATCCTATTCGGCAACAAATCAGGACCAGCACCCTTCTTAACATTCAAAGACAACAGGCAATCCAGCAAACACTCAAATCTAATCTATATATGCTAATAAAGAACGAGAGCTTTTACAGCTTTCGTCAAGCTGAAAATCATGGTTCTTGGAATTACAATTTGACGTTTCGCCCACGATTGCACGAAGCATCTTCAGGAATCTTTACTCCACGAGATCAGAACAATGAATGGCCATCAATTAGCAACAGGCCGGTAGTATTTATACCCAACCGTTGCTCAGCGAAGCGTGATCCAGCATTACAATCGACTTCCACGTGTGATGCAGACTGTAACTTGTATCTCTATTAATATTATTTGGATATTTACAAATTTCAATTGATTCTCTACTTATACGTTTAAAGAAACTAGCCACCAATGCTTCTTTTACATTAAAGGTATGACCTGAGCAATGTTGGTTTTCAGCTACTGCAGATTGTACAATTTGTTTTTTTTTTTTAAATATACCTTTCATGATCTTTAAGCCTAGTGTATATAGACTGTCCTGCTTCACTCACATACATTTTATCACAAGAGCAAGGTATCTTATAAACGCCTTCTGTTTGTAATCTCTTTCGCGATGTACTAGTACAAAGGAAAGTTCATGGCAAATTAGAGCATTCTGTGTACAGAAAACCAACACATAAAAACCGATATCTCAACGCAACGTCACACCATCATTGTTTCCTCGCAAGTCCTATTATACGCCGATGATCTGAAATTTTACAGCATTGTTAACTCAGATCATAACCACTTACAAACTGATCTAGATTGTTTCATCGACTGGTGTTCTCGAAATCATCTAAAAATCAAAGTCTCCAAATGCAAATCTGTCAGCTTCTTCAAGTGCGATCACCCAATTGTTAATTCATATGAAATACTGGGTTAACTCGTCGAATCTATCAATGACTTGGGAGTAATTTTCGCGAAAGATTTGCAATTCAACGTTCATATTAACAACGTTACGATCAAGGCTCTAAGAATGCTGGGTTTTATTAAGCGAAACTCGAGACATATTAATGACACTAAACCTCTGACTTGCTTATACAACTCGCTTGTTCGCAGCGTTTAGAACACTGTTCAATTATATGGACTCCTAACTATGTCACCCTCAAAAGCAGATCCAAGAGAGTACAAAATATATTCATGAAATATCTACTATATAAGCATCATTTTCCATCACACGGCTTAGCTTATGAAACGAGACTGATGTTGTGTGAACTCAAGAGTCTGGAGAGCAGAAGAAGAGAAGCTATGTTCTTGTTCCTGTTTAAAATATTTAATAGCATAATTGACTGCGACATATTGCTGAGCGAGATTAATCTTAGAGTCCCATTAAGGCATACTAGGCTGCAACGGTTGTTCTAGGAAAGCTATTATCGCACCAACTAGGGCCAGTCGGTCTTCATAAACAGATTAATGGTTAACTATAACCGATTTTATATGGACTGTGACATTTTCAAGGACTCACAACGAAGAATTATAATGTTTAAATGATATACTTTGTTATATACTCTTCTATATATACTTCTTTTTTTGAGTTTTGTTTGACTATTCGTTTTTTCTTTTTATTTTGTGACATTTGCCATACCATTTAGAATATCATTCTGTAGTGTATGTAATTGGATAAATAAATAAATGATTCTTCTCAAAAACAATCTGTCATTAGTTCTTTGGTACATAGAGCTCTTTCAGTATGTGACGAACAATCACTGAAATTAGAAAGATAAAAACTGACTAATGCTCTGAGAGGCAACGGATATTACGCTGAAGATATTAGACGTTCTTTTAATCAATGTAAAAACCCAACTCCTCAACAAAATATCATAACTGTACCACCTATGGACAGTATTGTCTTGCCTTACATATACAGATTGCCAGATTGCTCCGAAAATCAAATGTTCGGACAATTTTCAACACATGTAAGAAAGTTGGATAATGTTTGAAGTCACCAAACGACGCAATATCATTACAAATAGAAGGCGTTTATAACATACCTGTCTTGTGGTAAAGTGTATGTGGGTGAAACACGACGGTCTCTATTCACTAAGCTTATGGAACATGAAAGATGCATTAAAAAGAAACAAATTGTACAATCTGCAGTAGCTAAACACCAGCATTGTTCAGGTCACACTTTTAATGTATAAGAAACTAAGGTGCTAGCATCAGTGTCTTCGGTGAGCACTGGTTGGGTTTAAATACTGTTGTTGCTTTATGGTCATTCAGTTTTGTAATGTCCTAGAGTAAAGATCCTGAATATATTCCCTGCAGTCGTAGGCGAAAAGTCGGATAGTAATTCTAATTTGTCTGGTCTAAACCTAAGAACCACGATTTTTAGAATATTTTTTTATCTGTGGCTTTTTTGTTATACAAAATGATTTCTATTATCTAATGTAAGAAAAATTATATGGTTATCACATTTACACAGCAAGATGTGTTAACCAAATGTGGTCGGCGAACTACAAGTACCAGTAATCTACACTGAAATGGTATTATTATCAGTCTTTCTTAACGACTGGAATTTCCAATAAATTAAAATAAAATGGTAGTTATATTGTAAATGTACGAATTTACTTTATGAAAATTATGTCAAATATAGTAACAATTAGTCCATTTACACTAATTCATATCATATGACTTAATTAATACAGTATAATTAAACAGAAATTAAGCATTAAAAAGTGTTTTATTGATATAACCACGTGTAGGGGCGGAGTTACCTCAAAACTATATAAGTGATGCACGTACTCGATTCTTTCTCTGTTGCAGCAACTCTATTCTCACAGTAAGAAGTGCACAGTTGCAACTCTTGGTAGGAATTAATCTCAAGTCTTGGTAATCTGGCAGTTTTTACTCCGCATCTAGTGAGAAAATTTGGCGTTTTTTAGCAGCGCTCATGGTAACCATAAAGTTCATTTACGGTAGCATTTCCTCAGTTTTCCCTTCTATTTGAACGATCAAGCAGTGCTCAGGAAGTAGTAGCATATATCTACTTCCCAGCCCGAGTTACAGAGTTGTAGCAATTACCTCAATTACAAATGATTAGCATTTTCACCAATATAGTGCTAGAAAGTTTTATTAGTCTACTTCTATACTTTGGTATTTATTTGAAGCTCTGGATCAACGTCGATTTCATTGAAAGCATCAGTCATAAAGCCATAGGCGATAATTTCAAAATACTTTTTTTAGTCACAACTATTTTTAGGACAGGGACGTTTTACCAACCAATGGGAAAAGCAACTTTTTCCAATTTTAATGTTGCAAAAATCATCTTATAACTAATATGGTAATATAAAGGCTAACTAAACAAAGAACAATTCTCACTCTCAGCCCCCTTTTGTTTTCAATTGAACTATCTTTGTCGTTAAGAAAATCTTCTTCTTATTCTCCATCCGATTTTAAGACAGCGTCTTGTTTTTTCAAAGTTGTTGTCTAAATTACGACTCCGATGTCCAGCTTTCATATTAGCGTTTGGGTGGTCTTCTGGGAGGTCTGCAGGAGTTCGGTTTCTCCTCTTTTGCAAATCCATTATCAGCCATTCATCTACGTGGTCTCTCCATGTTCTTCTTCTTGCTCTAGACCATCTTACCACGTCTTGAACGTCACATAGGAATCTGATATCGCTATTTTTCATTCTCTATTATTATTATTCCTAAAGATAATAACAAATCGACTCACAAATAAATTAGATATTTATCAACTTTGCGAACAGGGGTTTCGTTCTGGTTATGGAACGAATGACCACCTACAAGTTCTTAAGTCTCTGATAGAAAAGTACATAGAATACAATAAGCCACTTATTCTTATATTTATTGATTATGAAAAAGCATTTGATACCATAGACCAATATAAAATGCTGAGGGCACTTGTAGACAGTCGAATCGACCACCGCTACATTTCGTTAATCAAGAACATATACGATACAGCCACAGCCTGTGTCAGACTCCACAAAGACACAAATACCTTCAGAATAGAACGTGGAGTTCGGCAGCGAGATACAATCTCACCGAAATTGTTTACCACTGTCTTGGAATATAAGTACAAGCAGATTTCTTTTGAAGGAAATATGGGAGTAAACATAAACGAGGAGGACCTTAATCACCTAAGATTCGCCGATGACATTGTCCTCACATCGGATAGCACGGATAAAGCAGCAAGAATGTTGGAAAAGCTCTACAGACTGTCAAGTGATGTTGGTCTAAAAATAAATTGTGAGAAAACTAAATTTATGACTAACCTTGTACTAAACGACAATATCTCAGTAGGAGACCACAAGATTAAACAAGTCACCACCTACAAATACCTAGGACATGAAATCCGTTTAGGCCGAGATAACCAAACATGCGAAATACTAAGAAAAATAGGTTTGACGTGGACAGCTTTTGGAAAACTGAAAAATATACTTAAATCGGACATCCCTGTTTGCTTGAAGAGAAAGGTGTTTGATGAGTGTATCCTCCTCGTTTTGACATATGGAGCAGAGACGCTAACACTAACAAAGAAAAGCGTAAATAAGTTGAGAGTGACACAATTGGCCATGGAAAGATCTATGCTGGGAGTTAGCATCAGAGATAGAATACCGAATACAGAAATACGACGAAGAACGGGTGTTGCAGATGCAGTCAGGAGAATTACAACGCTTAAGTGGAACTGGGCTGGACATGTCGCTAGGAACACGGACAATCGATGGACGAGAAAAATCTTGGAATGGAGACCAAGACAGGAGGCTTACCGAGGAAGGGGCCGCCCGCCTACCAGATGGACTGATGATATAAGACGCATAAAATCAAACTGGATGCAAGCGGCACGGGACAGAAATAAGTGGCAAAACTTACGAGAGGCCTATGTTCAACAGTGAACAAGATTGGGCTGATTGATGATCTCTATTATTCTTAGTAGTTGTTTAGTAGCAGCTGTTTCTGATCGTTAAGAAAATAATCATACCTAACCTCAACCCACCTCGCAAACAAAGCATGTGGCGCTCGCTTTTTCACGTTGCATACCCATCCTCGTCCTTTTTCTAGAAGCACGCTCGTGGGATCAAGGATTAAAATCCGAAAAACTGAAAAAATTGAGTCATAGCGCTTTTGCATTTTATTTTTCTTTTTTGTCGATTAAGTGTCCTTGTTGACAAAATGTTCCTGTCGGTCAAAAACGCATCCGTAAGGTAATATCTTTCGATAAAACGCATTTCGGTAGCGTCCGGTTACATCAGAATCCTTTGAGACAGTGAGATGAAACAAAATGCAGGTCCTAGCGATAAGTTTATTAACATAACAGAATTTTTTTCAGATCGGACCAGCCGTTTTCGCGACAACCTCTTACAAAAACACAGATAGGATAATTTTCTAGGAAAATTTTCTAAAAAACAGACATACTCCATTATTATATTAGTGTAGATTTCTAGATCAATGTTACATTATTGTAATTTGTATTGATCTTAATTTATTTTTATGCGAGCAATAAATCATTGAGAGAGCAGGTGTGAGGACAGTCTTAGCAAGTCGGTGTTCCACAGATTGATCTCGCCACATTCACAGAGGTCATTTTCTGGCTGTTTGATTTTCCATCTCAGCAGGTTAGTTTTAACTGGAACATCTCCAGATCGTATTTATTGCCTTCTATATCCTCCACTTGAGGTCAATGCCCGCTGGAGAGCATAGTCATCTGGGAGCTTAACATGTACCATTTTAAGGAAACTTTTTCGGCACTTCTATGGGTGCCGTGAAGCTTGGGTTTCATACAGTGGGTGGTGGTAATTAAAAGATCGTCGGAATTTCTCCGTATGTTCGATTGCATCTCTCCGAACGGACGGTGCAACAAGATGGTCAGCTCGGTACGAAAAATTCAAAGGGAGGAGGCTCATGTAACCAGCGATAATTCTAGAGGTGTGGGCTAATCTACTCCAGACTGATGAGGCGCATTTGCCAGTGGAGTAGCCTGGCGGTCATTCTTAAGATGTTGGGATTTGCGCCCCATTTGCTTTCACGCAGTTTCTTAAGCGGATGGTTAATAATGGTTAACTTTTGCTTGATTTTGAGACAGTAGTATTTGTATGTTAGCATCCAACACTACACTTAGGTATTTTGGATTATTTTTACGTTATAGATCCTTTATTTTCATTAATATCCGGTCTATTAAATACTTTGTTATTATTTGAATCAATAAATAAATATTCTGTAGTTTGTGGACCAACATAAAAATTCCAAAGATTCGCATCAACCTTGATACTACTGATGTTTTATTTTCTCTTGATATTTTACAATTTAGCCATATAGTTCCAACATTGAAGATTTCAAGTGTTCTAGTTTTTCATTCCCTTAACTGTTAAAACCAAACTAACAATAACCGCAATGTTGTCAAAATGAAATAACCATGGAAAAAATTTATAAAAAATATATTTTTACTGGTGCATTTAAACTTGTTATTCATTAAAATACTTTACCTGTGATCTAAGAAGTGGTATATTGAGTAATCCATCGTCCGAGTTAGGTTTAACATTTATCAATGAACCGTTGCTTTCACATAGCCCAGCATTGTGTTGAGGTAGTAAACACTGAACAAATCTTAGTTTGGTCCGTCGTAGCGTTTCCACTAAACCATCAATAGTGAATTTAGTCTGGAAAAAATTACGTAGGTAAAAATTACGCATTTTTAAATACATATTGTTGCACAATCAGCATTACAAAGATTAGACATTTTTTTGTTTTACCTGTAAGCAAATACTTTTCTTCTTAATAGCAGCAGTACCACCAGTAAACGTTCTCCTAATACTAGAGGCCCTTCTGAGTGACTGAGAACCATCTAGACCTACTACAGAACCACTGAAACTGGAAGCACCAAGACCTCTTATGGCTACGAAGAGCTTACTGATGTCTTCCCTAAAAATAATTTAAAATGAATATACGTGAAAATTTTTCCGTAATTTCATTAAATTACTTTACAAAGGATCGTGTGATATAATAAAATAAAATTTTGGAAAGTAGTATGCATTAACCATTCAGCTTCGCATATCTGTTGTCCATCAAAAAATAATTCTTAGATATTGTGAAAAATTTTTTCTGCAGAATTGAGTTCATTTAAAACATCAACTCCAACAACACTGAGATCAAAAATTATTATTCTTGAGTGAGTGAGACATATTTAGAAGTCTTCACTCTAAGACTTTTTACTTACTTGCAACTTTCTTGAAGTACAGTCACAGCTGCTTTCGAAACAGGATTCTCCCTGCTCTGTTTCAACCAGCCTTTGGCACTATAAAGTACAGGATTGGTCCCTTGGAGATGTTGCAGAATAAACTGGTTATTTCCAGGAGCTTTTCTCAAAAGAAGCTGATGATCTCTATCGCCGTAATGGGTGAATAAGCGTTCTAGGAAAGAGTCGTCGCTGCCTAAAAAGAGAATAGAAACATCAACAAGATTGCGATATTAAATAAAGTAATAACTACAGATCAACAAATTAAGGGTCATGAAATATATCATGAACTCCAATATAGATTTCCGAAGCAATATGATGTGTTGAACTAAAATCTGGCTCCAGACTTTCTCCATCATGTCAGGATTTCGAGATATTCTAACCTAAAAGTGCAGAAATGGCTATTTTGGGATACTTTCAGGGATTGTAATGGTAAAGTAGAAATTTCTATTTTGGAAGGTAAGGACACGATTTTTTTGCCGACATATTGTACATTGAGGTTTGTGCTAAATAAAAAACTAAAGATTCACGTTCAGTTGATACGCCTTATAGAAATAAACCAAAACAATCTTAGCTTATTACAAAAAATGTATACGAATCAATGGTCCAAATCAAAATAGGATGCAGAATTGTCCCATTATGCCAGAACTTTCTAACATTTTGATCTAAAAGTGAGAAAATTACCGTTCAAGGAGTTCTTAGAGTTAAAGTCAACTGGAAAAAAAGTTTGACCCTAGAATTTCAGGTATTCTTAATGCAATGAATATAGGGCTCTCAAAATTTCGCAATCATTAGATATTCCAGTCTGAAAGTGCTATATTAGCCGTTTTATGACATTTACAAAATTCTAGGATACTGGCAGAAAATCTCTCAGTAAAAAAAAATCATATCGGCCATTTTCGCATAAGGTTAGAATATCTCAAAATCCTGACGTGATGGGCCATAAAATCTTGCTGACCTGTGTAATCTATTTTAAATGATATAAAACAAGTAGCATTGAAAGTTTATATTCATTTCAAATTTATTAAAAGACCAAATTCGTGACAACAAATTTAAAAAGATTATGTCTAATAAAGAACGAAAGCTTTCACGGCTTTGGGCAAGATGAAAATCATGGTTCTTCGTCAGCGCAATAGACTCACCAACCTACAAAATAGGTAAATATCTAGTCAAATTTTTACATCCCTTTACAGGATAAAACGAATCATTTGTTAAAAACTCTAGACACTGTGTCCAAAGATTAAAAACCATCCAATTAGAGTCCAGAGGCATATTGGTCAGTTTTGATGTGAATCTCTGTACACAAATATTCCTATAGATGATTCAGTTTCCATAATATCGGACATATTACGAAATAACAATATGGACTCCACCCGACTAGACAGAAAACAGGTCTGATTTCCACTTATTTTACTTATCTAGGAACTGCTCCTCTAAAACCTAAATTTTGCTGCAGATATGTAGTTTGGCCGCATGGCGTAGATAACCTCCATAATTTCCTGGATCATCTAAATCAACAACATCCTAGCATAAAATCACTATGGAAACTGAATCAAATGGTGTCCTTCCCTTTCTTGATGTACTAGTACAAAGGAAAGAGAATGGCAAATTAAGACATGCTGTGTACAGAAAACCAACACATACATATCGATATCTCAATGCAACGTCACGCCATCGTCGTTCTTAAAAACAATCCGTCATAAACTTTTTGGTACACAGAGCACTTTCAATATATGACGAACAATCACTGAAATCAGAAACAGAAAAACTGACTAATGGTCTGAGAGGCAACGGATATTGCGCTGGAGGTATAAGACGTTCTATTAATAAGTATAAAAACCCATCTCATCAACAAAATGTCATAAATGTATCTCCTATGGCCACTGTTGTCTCACCTTACATACACGGAACCACCGACAAGATTGCCAGATTGCTCCGAAAATCAAACATTCGAACAATTTTCAACACATGTAAGAAAGTTGGACAATGTTTGAAGTTTCCAAAGGATGCAATTCCATTTCAAACAGAAGGGGTTTACAAGATATCTTGCTCTTGTGGTAAAGTGTATGTAGGTGAAACAGGACGGTCTATATCCACTAGGCTTAAGGAACATGAAAGATATATAAAAAAGAAACAAATTGAACAATCTACAGTAGCTGAACACCAACATTGCTCAGGTCACACTTTTAATGAAAAAGAAACTAAGGTGCTAGCAACAGTGTCTGAAACGTAAAATTAGAGAATCAATCGAAATCTGTAAATATTCAAATAATATTAATAGAGATGCGGATTACAGTCTACATCACACGTTGAAATCGATTGTAACGCTGGATCACGGTTTGCTGAGCACCAGTCTAGTGCTATTGCTCCTCGATAGTGTCCTAATCTCGCGGAGTAAGATGCCTCGTACAATCGTAGACGAAACGTCGGATAATAATTCCAATTTGACACGGTCTAAATCCAAACCCAAGAACCATGATTTTCAACCAATTATGGCCAATTTTATGTTTTTAAAATTCAATATAATTGTTTTTAAAATTCATTTTTAGATCCTAATTTAATAGTTAAAAATACTTTCAGTTTTAAACAAAAGGTAATATATTTGACTAAGGCATAAAAATTAAGGTATGTATATTTTGTTTCCCTAAATCACCGTTGGATCGTCATAGTCCGTCAAAATAATTTTTTAAATATCAATATCTTGGAAACTATGGATAAATATTTTGTGTAAAATTGTATGAGAAATTCAAAAGTACAAAATTATTAAAGAAGAAGAATTAGTATTTAAAAAATGAAAACTGATCTCTAACTTTTTTGGTATACCTCAAATATAAAAATGCTTTTAATAATGTCGAAAGAAATAAAAAGAAGTGTTAAAGTTATTTTTCGAAAAATTTTACATTTAAAGATAATGATCTATTTTATATTTCTAGATTGCATCGTGGATGATTTAAAGCAGCTTCCTTAACGCCGTGAAACAGGTTTAAACGCTCCTACATTACAACGTATAATAGTTTTAAGCCTCAGAAAAGGAATTTTGGATACACTCATTCATAAAAAACCATAGGAAATGTCCCAAATAATTTGGGCATCTTCTTCTTAAGATGTCATCTCTATTAATGAACGGTGGAACAATTTAGACGTGAGTAAAATAAATAAAGAGAAAAATCGGAAAATTTTAATTCCCACTGAAAATCTATAGATTAGGAAATGTAATATTGAAAGGCGAAAATTAAAAAGTCTTCGTTTAAATAGGTAAGTTACGTATCTGACGTCAAAATTATTAATAAAGATGAAATGCAATTTGATTGACGATAAAAAAAAAGTCTATTGCTATATCGCATTATGTCAGAATGCCAGAGAAATTAATTACAAACTTTTTACGTGATAATCAATAATTTGAATTGGTTTTAATTCGACCAACTTACCTCCAGGATACATAGCTTCTTCATCTAAAAGCCACAACAAACCCCTTCTATCAGCCTCATGTAGATCAGTCTGCGAAGTTCTGATAACAGTATTTTGAGCGGTTTTATCCAAAAGATTAACCAAAGGTAATGGATTGATAAGGTTCTCGTTCTCGTTTTCATCGTAAGTAAAATCGATATTCTCTTGAAGGTACCTGTAATTAAACAACTATTGTAAATATCATAACTTTTTATTGTAAACTAGCGACACGATTTGGCTTTGTATGGATCCGATTTGGGACCTGTATTTTGTCACTTTTATTCAGCTTATATTAGCTGGCCTTTGCTAATGTTTCGCTTTGTTTTTAAGTATTTTCAAGGCTCGGGAAAGGAATTTTCATAAATTAAACTTAAAATCAAATATAATAATATAGATACCAGTACTTTTCCACAATGGTATTAAGCAGACGATGGCACACACGAAATAAAAACGTAGAAGAGAAACATAATTCCCCTACATATGGCTAGGTAACGAACTTGCTCATCAAAGCAGGAAATGGATAGTTAACAATAACGTTTTGGAGCCAGTTTAAACTCTGCTCCAGTCAGCTCCAGACACACTGCTGAATACTATTTTTTGCAATTGCAACCAAGGTCATAATTTTAATGCAGAAAACTTGGTTTGTATTATTCAGCAGAATGTAGTACCTTCCACGGTCAATCTTGTTTTACTTGTACACCTGATGTAAATAATGGTGATTTGTGCCAGTTTCTTGACAGTCTGTGTATAGGCAGGAATTCGAAGTAAGAAGAAGAAGAAAATAAAAACATTGGGTGAAATCTGAACAAGATTAATTTCTTGTTTTATTAGAAATACTTGTGAATTAGGCTTACTCCACACAGTATTTACCTTGAAAGTAATGTGGGAATGGGTGTATTTTTTTTCAAAGTCTTAAGTTACAATTTATTTATGAGCAAGTCGTTAAATTATCACGGCCAAGAGATTATCATCATGTCAGATAGTTAAGCACCCATCAGTGCGCAGAGCTCTCAATTTATCAGCTTCAAGATGGTCTAGGAAGGTTTAGAGGAATTAAATGATTTGAGTAAGAATAATAAAGTCACTCTCATGTGGGTACCGGGACACACTGGGATAGAGGGGAATGAAATAGTACTCAGGCTCGCAAGGAAAGGGACTGAGACACCATTTCTGGGGCCAGAGCTTTTTTGTGGAATCAGTAGCAGCGTAATGCTGGAAGAATTAAAATATTGAGATTGAGACAAGCGAAGATACTTCTTAGGAATTACGACTAGAAGAGATTAAAAGAATGCATAAGCCGAAGCAAAAAACAACTCAAAGTTTTGACAGGGGTCCTGACGGCGCATTGGCACCTGAAGGGACACCTCAATAAACTCGGACTGGAGAAGAGTGCAGATTATGTGAGGAGGAGGACGAAATCTCTATTCATATCCTTTCAGAATGCAGCGCTCTAGAAAACCCTAGGATGCGGTTCTTGGGAACACGACAAATCGAAGAAGGGGAGCCACCCATCTTGAAGCCGTCCAACATCCAAGGGTTTCTGAGGAAAATAGGACTAGACGACCTGCTCTAACCGATAAGGTAAATCTTACGACTTGGCAGCAGTGGAGGGCACAATAGATCTACCAAGTCGCAGTGTACAGACCCCAATTCTACACACATACATACATACGAGTACATGGGCAAGTCATTAAGCATTTTTTATGTACAGTTGCATGATCTGCAAACGTGATAGTTAGTATTTTTACTGTAAGACTAACAGTTAACGAGAATTTTTGCAGTAAACAGTTTTTTATTACTTTTAATGCTGCGTAAACTTCTTAGCGATACTCCGAGCGACAAGGACTTTTGACATTACGCTTAGAATGAAAATACGAAAGTCAACACAGAAAGCTAGGTCTATAGGAATAATACCTCTGTCGATGTCAATTCTGATTGGGGTGCAATTATTGTTGTTATTAATAAAATTTGGTACAAGGTTGGAAAAAGTTATAATCTATATTAAAAGATTGAAATAACTGAATAATAACTTAATCTTTTCTGAAATTTTATAATTTTTTTTCTCTGAAAAATATATATATTACCTGTTTTTGGGGGCAACCAAATTGGTGTGATGAAACAAAAGTTGTAGTCTTTCTTGAAGATAGTTATGGCATAAATCTTCGAAAGACGCACCAGTTTGTCGTCCACAGGTTGCCGGATTTTGGAAACCAGGATTGTCCACTAACAGGATCGAAGTGATAGTATGAGTGTTAGCTGATATCGCCCTAGAGAAAAAAAGAATATGAAGCCAAAAGTTCAAAAAAAAAAAATAAAGTATATTATGTAAGTGCATAATGCTGTAAAAATTACTTAACACTTTTATTTAAATATAAAGAGCTTGTTTTAGGGAACTTATTTACGTTACAAATAAGTAATATTGTCAGATATTTCTAAGAGACGTTTTTACAAAGAATTTTATAAAACCTTTTTCACGTCATCAAGTTTTAGATGGAAATAAACCAGATAAATAGTAAGTCTAACAACCAAATCGCTTATCAGGTGCCGGTTCTCAGTCTGATGTTTTACTATTTGTCAGGTTTCTATCCGATCTGAAACATAACAGCCGGAACCTGATTTTATAGATTTCAACTAAAAAATACTAATAAATGATAGTTTTAGAATATATCAAAATGATTAAAATTTAAGTTGAAGTAGGAAATACAAAATTACCTGTTTATTAAATTAGCTACGCAGTTAAATACTTCAGAATAAAGTCCCATAACTATTCCTTCTATAGCTTCTACACCAATGGCTTCCCTTTCTAGACCTTTATCCGTTGGTGATGGTGTCCTGAATGGCGCTCTAGGTTGGTTCGGAGTAACCTAAACAAGTAAAGAATTATCAGAAAACCGTAAATCTTAGGTATTTTAACAAATTGTTTTTCTTTAACTATTCTATCTGTAAGTTTATATTGCTAAATTGTATTATATAGTGCCCTTCATACGTAATTTGCTTAAAATGAGCAGTGAAACTATGATCACAAGGATCAGCACCAACAGATGTTAAAACTACTTAATTGGAGTATAGCCTGATGAACTGGTATGGTATATCCATCATGATACCCCGGTTCAACATGGTTGTTTTTCTGGGGATACATGCCACATTCTTCTAAGCGGAAATTCGTGCTATTGAGATTTGCTTATAGAAAAACCTGAAGAGGATATACAAATTTAGGAATATCACAATATTCTTGAATAGTCAGATGGCAATAAAAGCGTCTGCAAATCACGGGATCGACTCGAAGTCTGGAATTATCTCCAATGTCTCCATAACCTGGGTAATAATAACAAGGTAACACTTGCGGGGGTGTCGGATCACGGGGAGATGCAGGGAAACAAGGTAGGTATGTTTGTGGTCATTGAGAGGTTTTTTCGCGACGTTAAAAAATCACTTTGTGGCAGTCTACTTCGATGGACTGAAGAGCAACACAGGTTAAACTAGTCATCTATTCCCTCCAAAGTAATATCGAATTTAAATAGTAACCAAATTAGTCTCTTCCGAACACAGCTCTCTAAAGAAGTATATGCACACACATATATTGGAAGTCTACCAAAAGGAATCTGGTCGCAGGTTATGTAAAGAAAACGAAGAAACAGCTTGTCACATTATCTTTAAGTGCCCCACACTCACATACTTGAGAATAAACTTACGGTGGATAACCGTTGGGAAGCTGCTGGCCGGAAAATTTAATAACCAGGCTGCAGTGCCGAGGTTCTCTAATTTTCTACCTAAGTAAGACATCAATCATCTAGTCAAGCAGAATTTCCTAAATATATTTTATGTTTGCTAAAAGATAGGGTTTAACAAGTAACATGCCAATCAAATTGACCTAAGGCAGGTGTGTTTCAAAACTTGATACCTTGAATATTATAAACAGATTTTAAATGATTAAAATAGAAAATGTTGTATACTACGCCATAATAGAGTTTCGTTTCCTCTTGATTACAATTCAATAAGAAAAAAATTACTGAAACCGCTTCTCTATACTCTATTTCATAGAGTTATAAGACTTATCGAAAATATAAATTAATAGAACTTAATCATTCCTCTTCCAGTCCTATAATAAAATTTGTCTGTATTAATTTTAACTGCAAAGATTATTTGTACTTTGGAGTTAATTAAACGAAATGTGAGATATTTGAAATAAAGACATCCAAGTTGGATTATTAATGACAAATGTTTCTATTTCCTTCAAAATTTGGACTTTTTTTCTTATTTTACAAAAATTTAGGCTAAAATAGTTAACTAAAATATCTTACCATTCCCCCGGATGCTAGTCCAAATATCAATCTTGATAGTTCTTCTACGGTGGTACCCAATAGGGTAGCTGCTCGTTGAGCACTTTGTGGATTGGCGAATTGGTAGCGGTTATTATTTCCAGCTAAAAGAGAACAATCAGGAATGATTTTAATTATTAAAAGTAAAAAAAAAATACTAAAATACAGTTTTTTCCTAGTTTACGCTACTCTTAAATCCTTTGGTTTGGCTACGAAAAAACTGTTGTACTTTTTTTATGCCACAAAGTGACTGAGTAACTATACTTAGGTTGCTTCTCTTAAGTTGCATATAAATATAAAGAGCCGCGCCCGTGACGAGCCTTCTTTGAATTTTGCCGACTTCGATTGTTGTCAAGCGCACCACGTGAATTTCCCACGAAATACTTGTCTTCGGCGACCGGCGTCAACGGTGATAATAAGAGCGTCTGGGATACATCATAAATTTTTTCGACAGAACATACCATAAAGCCGTCCAGTAAAACTAGGAGAAGGTGAAAACAGACAATTTTCCGAATTTTTCCATGATTTTTTACATACCTCCTATTTTTGGATCGTAAAAGAAGAATATGTTGTTATTGTTTACTAATCTCGCGCGATTTTTCAGAAAAAAAAATCATTTTTCACTTGTATTTTCCGATCACTACCTTTAAATTGTGCGCATTTATAGTAAAATACACAAACCCTGCACAATATTTAATCTTTTTTTTTTTAAGTTTACATAAATAATCGCGAAAAAATGCGAATTTTCCTTAAAACGTAAAAAACTGTTGTCTTGTTTTATACTATTTCTGGGCATACATGATTTGTTGCATATGATTTAAATCGAAACATATGATGCGATATTGCCACATTAACGTGACTTTTAAATTTTATTAGGATGGAAAACTTGATGATTCAAATGCAATTATTTGTGGCCATTCCAGTATTATAGCGTAAAATATGGATACAAGTGTAAAACTGTGATGACAAATATAAACAGATCTTTCGGCGAGCTATATTGATCTAAAAACGAAAATCATAACTAAACTAACCTGTACTAACCTGAACTAAACTTATCGAGATTTTATTGAAACACCACGCAAGATCGGCAATAAACAACATATTCGTGTACTACGACTCGAAAATTCTTCAGATTAGTTCAGGTTAGTTTAGTTATGATTTTGGTTTTTAGATTAACGTAACTTGCCGAACGATTTGTTTATGTTTGGCATCCCGATTCTGCACGTTTACCCACATTATACGCTACAATACTGGAATGACCACAAATAATTGCATTTGAACTACCAAGTTTTCCATCCTAATGAAATTTAAAATCCACATCAACGTGGCAACATCGCATCACATGTTTCGATTTAAATCGTATGCAACCAACTATACATGCTTAGGAATAGTATGAAACCACAAGTCAATGGTTTTCTTACATTTTATGGAAAATTCGCATTTTTCCGCGGTTATATATATAAATTCTGTTAAAAAAGGGTTAAACACTGGGTAGTGTTTGTGTACTTTCTATAAATGCCCAAAATTTAAAGGTAGTGATAGAAAAATACAAGTTACATGAGTGAAAATGATTTTTTCTTTTTCGGATAAACCACGCGAAATCGGCGAAAAATAACAACATAATCATGTTCTGCTACCCAAAAATAGGAGATATGTAAAAAATCATCGAAAAATTGTCTATTTCCATATTCTCCAAGTTTTACCAAGCCGTCCATCTAGATAAAAATGTCCTTTGAGTTCGCACCAAAAACCAACAGAAAATGGATCACTACGAACCTCAGTCGCCGCGCGAAATAAAAAATATCATGACGCATTTATTATCACCTTTGACGTCGGCCGCTGAAGCAGGAAATATTCAAAGGAGGTTCGCAACAAGCGCGACATATTTATACGTAACTTTTCAGATCAATTCGCGAGCATTGATTATTAAACCTCGAGTCGGCCATTTTATATATTATTTGACCTATAGGGTAATCGGGTTTTTTAAATTTAAATTTAAGAAAGGTGATCTAATTAGATTGAATTGCAATATTTTTAATCACAGGGATTTTTATAAAGCTAATTATATAAGAATAATAATCATACCGTAAAAATAATAAAATAAAGCAAGAACTTACCTTTAACTGCACCAGCACAACCCAAGTGAAAAATAGCAGCCAAAACTGAAAAAATAACCTTCTGTTCACCCTCAGTAATTCCTAAAACGTTTAAAGCAATGCACGTTTTCACAAATTCCTGCTGCGCTCTCTGTTTATCTTCGTGTTTCTGCAGCAAACTCATAAACAGATTATTTTCGTTTCCTGACAAGTTTTCCAAAAACAGTTCTTTCCTGAGTGGTCCTTCGACGCCGCACAGCAACCTAAGCATAATATGGAAGGTCGTTTCACCTTCTATCTTCCTTACGATTCGACTTTTTTCCAGCAAAAGTATTTGTATGCTTGCCGAGGATATGCAACCACTTTGATCAAAATCCACGCTAAAGATTTGAGTAAACCTTGTGGCATTTGGATTCATTACAGTCTTACAATTGCCGAAACTCTCGAGTACCGTCCACATGGCAGTCAATTTTTCTAAGCTCAATACGTAATTGACGCTGCCTGCAGCTGTCACTAAGTACTGGACGCAGTGTCGGAAGTTGGTGGTCTTTCCTGCTCCGGATCGGCCTTGGAAGACTAGTGATTGGTCTCTACGAGTGGAGAGCATGGTGTGGTAGGCGGATTGAGACATGGAGTAGATATGTGGAGGCATGTCTTCTGCTTTGCAGCCTTTGAAGAGGGCTACAACCTAAAAATACAATAAGAATGTTTAAGCACCGTCATATTGATTAAAATTAAGAATGATAATATAAAAAATATTACAAGAACATAAATCATGTTGTTTCGCCCGGGGTTAAATTCCTTTCTCAATTAGTGTTTCAATCATCGAATTCTTGGAGTGAAGCGTTTCTGAAAAAATTCACTAAAAAATATTTAGCATAAGGACACCGCTAATAAAACTTCTATCAAAAGATAAGATTTTTCTGCTAGATTCAGAATATTTTTGATTTTTTGAAAAACATCGCACTAACGAGCATTTGGCCTGAAAAACCGGACAAAAAGAAGAAATGCAAACTAGACAAGTAATCATCGAAATTATTTTTTTATATACCTGAGTAACCGTACTATCGCAAAAATATGATAAAGTAGCCCCTCCACGCAGCTACGCTCCGCACAGTTAATTGCAATCTAAGCTTCGTTCAATACGCACGCATTCGTTCTTGATAGATTTTTTTCAGACTTGTGTTTGGTGTTTGGTATTTTGTAAAGTGAATATTAAAAAAAAAATTGTGATGGAGTCTGAAGAATAAGGTATGTATTTAATTTTAATATATATTATTTAAAAATATAATGACTGTTTAGTATTCTTATGGACCTAAAACAATATGCAAGAAAATTTTTTATTTTTTTGTTTTTCTTTTTAACTAATTAGTGTTTTTGAAAATGTTCCGAGCTAGGTCGGGCTATAATTCTTTTTTTATAATAAACTATAGACATTAGCCATATCATAACAGTCAAAACATTTTCCACATGTTTCCACCTCTTCAAAAAACCGCTTTGAGTTCCACGGGTATTTTTTTGCAATAATTTTGGTTATTTTTACTTACATACATATTTTTTTTCCTTTAGGTACAAATTTTACATCAAATGATATTGATGTATATCGTAAAACGATATACATGCTTTTTAAATAAAACACATCCAAAACACTTGAAGATAAGATATCATTTATGGAACATAAGCTTTGGTAAAATGATGAAATGTCTCCAAAACGAGTACCATACCTTAAGTCACGATTTAAAACATTTTAATAGTGATTTGAAGAAAAGATGGATATCATCTAACTATATTGAAGAAGGACTTTTGAAAAAAAAAACGAGAAATGGCTGAATACAGCAATACCAATACATAACTGGGCCACGAATTCTACGGGACGCCCAAGGAAGCATTTCCAAGAATTACATGATCGTAGTAAACGACAAAATACTAAAGAACTCCGCGAACAGGTACCTGTTGAGGAGCTTACCTATGCAGCCAGCGTACGGCAACGAATGTCTGGAAATGCCGCGGCCTCTTAACTTATAATAGATGGAACTTCAAAACCAACAAGAGCCAAACTTTACAGGAAGGTAATAAATACTGCTCAGAAACCGAAAGTAAAAAATTACCCACCTGAACAAGCTTTGCAAATCTTTGTTGAAGGTGACTTTACTAGGAGGCAGTGGGAGTTGTTACACGATTCCAATAAGGGTATATTTCCTTGTTATATTCTAATTAGAGAAGCAAAGAAACTCTGCTATCCAAAACCAGAGTCAATCCGAGTTACGGAGACGAGTGTTGAAGTTGTGCTTCAGGACCTACTTGATCACACAGTAAAGAGACTTTGTTTTTATCTTGAGATAGATTTTTTATGGGAAAACGTACAATTACCCTAAGTCAGCATATAAAACGATACCCATTACGTTTTTTTAATATTACTCCCCTCTCCCTCCCCACTCTAAGTCAGCGCCCCTTCACCCGATTGGTAAAGTAATGCCAGAAATGAAATAGGAGCACCTAAAAACATATAAAATGATAACCATTACGTTTTTTTTTTAATATTACTCCCCTCCCCCTCCCCACCCTAAGTCAGCCCTCCTTCACCCGATTATTAAAATAATGCCAGAAATCAACTTAGCGCCCTCAAAAATCCCAGGATACTGATTTTGACACGTCTACAGTCAAAAACAACGACGTTATTAATTTTGTCCGGTTTTTGAGGCCAAATGATCGTTAGTGCATCGGTTAGAACTGCAGTTATCGCAAATTTTAGTCGCACTGTGTCACTCGAAGCGGCGAAGTACAAAAAGCATCAAAATCACGTCCAATGGCATATAATCTTAGGGTAAGCTGTTACCTTTAAAATTAGCAGTTATACGATGAAAATTTTAATTAAAAGTAGAGTTGTACTAGATTTTGTTGGAGCGCAATGCCAGTTTTTCCACTAATTTCGCACGAACGTTGCAATAGCCAGCTTTTGATTAGATTTTTTCAATTTTGAAAATACTGCGGTCGATCCGAAATCGATACCTTATTTTTTAACAATTTTATGGCGTTGTAAACAATTAAAATGTTAATAACGGACTCCCTAACCAAGCAACGGCTTATCATATATAAGATTTGAATTCGGCAACTTAAAATATATAAAAGTCAATCATAAAACTCTATTATGAACCTCAATCGGCAACAAAAACCCTTGGGCGCCATACTAGTACAGTTACAGAGATCACCATACATAGACATGAATTTGTGGCAGGTCATATACACCAAAAGTTCAAAATATTCATTATCACTCGATCAAGATTATTTTCTTTAGCTTATAAATATTGAATAAATAAACGTCAAAACAATCACTTTAGGACAGTTTCAATTTAAATAACTTAGTTCAGGTACAACATTTTTTTTTAAGATAATACCTATAATTCTGATTGTTTATTTCATTAAAGACAATAGAAGCTAATTTGGTTTCAATAGAGTGTACGCCTACATCTTGTTAAAGTAATTCTAATTTTTTTCCTTCTGTTCATTTTGGCATAATAAACATAATTGGTAAATTCACTTAATCTTTGGAATGTAATTTTTATATTCTTGAATTTCCTGAAAGGGACATCTTTAATTGGGAAGCCGAATCGAAAGAGGTGATACACTGATAGACTTTGCTCACCACAACAACTTATATATAATGAACACCTTTTTCAAGAAAAGAAACAGCAAAAAATGGACATGGGCTAGTCCAGATGGCAAAACCAAAAACGCAGTAGATTTCATAATCAGCAATAGAAAAGATATACTCAAAGACGTAAGTGTATTGAACAGATTTTCGACAGCAACACCGCATTGTGAGAGCCGAAGTAAAAATAAACATAAAGAAAGAAAGAATCAACATGACACTCAAGGAAAATAGCAAGAAATGAGTAACTCCTTAAAACACAGATTCTTATAAGGAATGTATTGTCTCTACTCTAAATTATGAAAATAGTAGGACGATAAATGAAATATTTGGAAACATCCAATTCTCCATAAATACAGCTATGGAAAAATTCTGCCCTAAGGAAGTGAAAGGACAAAAATTAAACCAAAAAACAAAACTTTTAATGAAGCAGGGAAGAGAACTGGAAGACACGAACACACAATAATATAGAACCCTAAACAGAGAGATATCAATAGAAATTAGAAAGCATAAGAAACAACATAATACGGAAAAAATTAGGAACGTCATAGAGGAGAATAGAAGTTTGAAAGTATTAAGAAACAGTACAACAGAGAGAAAGGAAATACAGAAGATCAAGGATATACAAGGCAACATAGTAACACATAGAGAGGAAATTTTCCACTCTATCAAACTTTTCTACCAAGAATTTTACACATCAAACAAGCGACTGATCACAACCGACATTCCAAAAACGCTAAATCAGGGATCTGAAGACTTCTCAGAAATAACCGAGGAAGAAATCATGACTGCCCGACGAGATATGAAAAACAATAGAACTCCCGGAGACGACGAACTGGTAATAGAGTCAATCAAAGGAGGAGGACCATATATCATCCAAGCTTTAAAAGTTCTATTTAATACATGCATCGAAAAAGGAATTACCTCATCACAGTGGACAAATGCAACAATTGTTATTATACACAGAAAAGGTGACGTTACAGACCTTAAAAATTATAGGCCGATCAGCTTCCTTAGCCACATATACAAACTATTTACCAGAATACCGTTTGACAAATAAAGTAGACTCTTTTCTTTCGAGAAAGCAGGCGGGATTCCGATCAGGCTATGGGACAAATGACCATCTTCTGATCGTCAGAGTTCTTATCAAGAAATGTATTGACTATAATAGATCACTGGTGCTTGTCTTCGTTGACTTTGAGAAGGCCTTTGATTCAATAAATCAGCGAAAACTTCTAGAGGCATTAAGCGAATGTCGCGTCGATCATCGATACTCCGCAATTATCAAAAAGATATATGAGAATGTCACGGCATATATCAGAACATCGGCAAATCAATACACAGATAGATTTAATATCGCTCGAGGGGTAAGGCAAGGTGACACACGTTTGGGTTAATAACAGACAAAATATATAGCAAGCACAAAATATGTTGGACACGCTAAACGATGCCTCAGAAAAAGTCGGTTTGAAAATTAATTTTTCAAAGACACAATACATGACAAACCTAGTAATGAATAGTCCCTTAAACATCAATAACATAAATCTAGAATAAGTGCATATATACAAATACTTGGGACATCAGATTGGTATTAGGCGAGATAATCAGACGCACGAAATCCAGAGAAGAATAGGTTTATTGTGGGCGGCATTCGGTATATATATATATATATATATATATATATATATATATATATATATATATATATATATATATATATATATATATACATATATATATACATATATATATATATATACATATATATATATATATATATATACATATATATATATATATATATATATATATATATATATATATATATATATATATATTGAGATCTAATCTTCCTAGATGCTTGAAAAGAAAAGTCTCACGTATGAAGCTGAGACACTTACTTTGACAAAAAAACATTAACAGAATACATGTCGTGCAACGAAAAATGGAACGGTCAATGTTGGGAGTCACTCTTAGGGATAGAATATCCAATCACATCATAAGAAACTGAACAGGAGTAAGAGACGCGGTGAAATTTATCTTACATCTTAAATGGAACTGGGCAGGACATGTGGCTAGGATGACTGATGGACGGTGGACAAAGAAACTTGTGGAATGGAGGCCAAGACATGAGGCCTATAAAAGTAGAGGATGACCTCCTAGTCGGTGCACAAACGACATGAAAAAGTGGCTGGAAATTGGATAGACGTGGCACAAAAAAGAAAGAGATGGCTGGAATTAAGGGAGGCTATCTTTCAGCAGTGGACAGGATAAGCTAAATGATGATGATGATGAGATCTTTAAATAATATCAAAATAATAAATACAAGAAGTGTTCACTATTTTAATAGCAGTTATATTTACTTCTTAACATAAAGGATTTTTAATTCAATTTTTAAAAGATCACAATAAAAGTTATATAAAAAGGCTATAACACGGTAATAAGGAATGGTAAGAGATATAAAAGCCGTTACGTGGGTAACGTGTAAGACCCCAAGATCTGACAACGCCTTAAAATTAGTAATTGGAATAGTAACCAAAGCATGTTTTGTTTTAGGTGCCTATATTTATTCTTCTTGCAGATAAAGGGAACAATGTAGATAAACAGTTTGTTTCCTGCAAATACAACTCCAGTTTTCTCTCTATACAAGGTTCGAACAACTAATGGTCTCGTTACTGGTACTGTATCGAACCAAGAGCAAATAAAGGTCTATACAAAATATAAATTCCGAGATTTGTTCGCAGGACATTAAAGCTACTGGCTTTTCCATGTCAGACTGAAAAAATCTCCAATCAAACAACATTTATACGTAGCGCGAAATTTACAAAATAATATCTTAGTAAGAAATAAATATAGGAATACTAACATGTTTTACTAGCTGCTTATATATGTTCTCCTTTCACGTGGTTAAAGGAAAGAATATATACAAACAATTTATTTCCTGCAAATACAACTTTAGTTCTCTTTTTTCATGCGCGTTTCGACAATCTAATGGTCTCGTAAGTGGAGCTTATAGGCAACTAGTAAAACACGGCAGTAAACAGATGTATTTATTTCTTACTGAAGTCTTAATTTTTATGTTTGTTTTCTTTACTTACTGTTTATATCCACAGCTTCAAACATTTTCGGCAGTAGTTATAAACATTCTTGTTTAATAAGGCAAAAACTGTATGAATAATTCTGTTTCTATATCCGACAAATGATTAGAAAGAAGTAATAGATCAAAACAGATAAACTCAAGTAGGAGAATATTTAAATTGTCGCACCTCCTTCATCTACATACTTCGATAACGTTTTGACTTTATATCGTGCTAGTGAACTTAAATGAAATATTACTCATCTATTGTTGCCAGATCTTTGGTTAGATCTGTATTATGAAGCCCTTTCTTACCTTTTCCGAATATATTGCTAATGGTGCCATTGGATTGATTACTAACAGAGTCCCACATCCTGCGTAGGTATGAATAAGATTGGTAGCATATCTTTGCCTCAGAGTATGTAACACACTCGATTCGTTTAGGTGCCTCAAAGCTGCCAAATCTTCTGCTCTATCAAATTGCGGAGGGTTCGCCTAAAGAAAAGTTATTTTTTACAATTGTATAAATATTTATTTTTAAATAAAAACTAAAAATATACTACCAAATATACAGAAACGTTTTTAGTGCCCATTTACATATATATATATATATATATATATATATATATATATATATATATATATATATATATATGCTATTAAATTAAATTAATTTTCTGAACCAATATAACATGAAAATTCTCATATTCTCTTCATAACTAATTCAAATCATTACGCTACAATCTTTTCCGCAAGAAAAGAGGCGTGATTTTTTAAAATTATCAAGATACGAGGGGAAATCAAAAAGTAAGTTTTCCTAGTTTGTCATTTCTGTTGAGCACCATTTAGAAGGCTCGCACCGTACTTACTTTTTCTCTTAGTCCGCCTGTAAGAGCAGAACCACTTTCACCGGTCCAAAATATTTTTCTCATCAGTACAAGCTGGGCAATCATATATATATATAGATATTGTGAAGTTTTAACAAAACTTAGAAGAACGAAAACGTCCTGTCAAGTTGTCGAAAAAGTCTTGCTTTTGTATCACAATTCTCATCCTTATTCTACTAAATTTATTGGAAAACTTCAATTGGAATATTTTCGATCATCCACTATACTCTCCAGACCTTGCACCGAGTGACTATCACTTATTCCCACTTTTAAAAGAAAACCTGAATGGCAAGCATTTCCGTAGCAATAAGCATATAAAAACGGAGGTAAATTCATGGTTTCGGAAATAGGACACGGAAAGTGTCAAGGAATCGAATAAATATAATTTTATAACCTAAAAATTTGTTTTTAATTTTTTTCCTGGCTAGGGAAACTTACTTTTTGACTCCTCTCTCGTATTTATTCAAATTTTTCACATCAATATACAAGTAAAATGCAATGTCGCAATCAATTAATAAGTAGCACTAAGAATGGCCTAGCACCTCCGGAGCATGCTTTTAACGAGATTTTCCTGACAACTTGTGAGAAGAGCATGGAAATCTGCTTCAAATTGTGAACAGGCCTCCCTGTAAGCTGGCGCTTCATAGTAGCCCAGACGTTTTCCATGAGGTTTGCGTCGAGAGATTGGGAGGGCCAATCCATGGTTATAATGCCATTTTCCTCTTTCCAGGCGTGGCAGAGGCAGCTGCGACGCGTCGGATCATTGTTCTGTTGTAAGATCGAAACGTTATTAGGTACACGCATCTCCTTAGCTGACTTCAAAAGACCACATTTAAAAATTTGAAGCATTTTGACCAAACAGCTCCAAGCATCCATAGCCGCGCTCTGAGAAGCATCCTCAGGCATTCATTTTTTTTTGCTTGACGGTGCGCTGTATGAAATCGGTACTACGTGCTAATCAAGCGCTCTTCACCCAAATCCACATCCAAAAAGTCGCTTCATCCGAGCAAATCACCTTTGACCAATCATGATCTTTTTTATCGCTAGCCCAGCTCAGGCGTTGCTGCATGTGGGTTGCGTTAAGCAGGAGTTTTGAGCTCGTAGGACGATATAACAATTTCGCCTCTTGCAAACGTCACCTGATCATGTTTAGGCTGACATGAATTCTCTTTTTGGCCAGTTTGATCTTAGCTTCACCCAGGCACAGAGTGGAAAGTCTTCTAAATAACCGCACAATCACTTTGTCGTTTTGACCTCTTCATAAACCTCTCAACGAACTTCTTTGACTTTGGAATCATTTTGGCTGCAGCGGAATACGACAATTTAGGTCCTCCTTAGATAGATACCTCTCAGTTTACTATTCAAAACTCTAATTAGAGATTAAGTATTTAAAACTGAATACTTTTTTATTTTTGTCATAAGTAAGAGTTTTTATATTTAGAAATAAAAGTTAATTCTAAAGAACCTCTCTTAATATGTTAATATTTTTATGTATTTTTTAAAATAAGGCACTTTACTCTTGAGGAACCATAAGTTTTTACGCTTATCCTGTACAAGGTTGGAAATTTTAAAATTCTTTCTAGGGAAATTTTGGGTTCAGGATGTGCAGAAATTATCAGCATATTTTTACTTTTTCAAAAAACTGAACAAAAACTTTCCCCACATATTGCAACATCTTGGCAAGTTACAATACGTTTAAATATGTAATTTAACTTTTACCTTTTCTAAATCATCTTCATCCACCACCAAAATATCTCCAGATTGTTCCAGCCTGATCCTGATTTTCCCTGCTTCCGAATCCGGACCATCTTCTTTTCGGACTGCAGTAAATCCGCCCCGGTGCATTAGCCATAATGTTTCTGAATCCAGCCATTGTTTTTCCTTTTCTAGGTGTTCTTCGGATTTTGCCTGTAACAAACAATAATATGTGCTCGATTACATCAAAATTTTAAAAAATTGTCCCTAATTTACTAACATTGTCTAACTGTAAAGCCGTTCTAAACCGTTCTCAATTACAAAAATACAAACATAACAAATAACTCTTGTATTGCTGAACCAGCAAAAATGGAGAATATTATTTATTATTGAGATAGAACTATTTCTCTTACATATTTCAGGACATTATTATTAAGCCCTTACCCTTAATATCCCTATATAAGCGTTTATATATTGACATATGTAATACAAATTATAACAATTTCATCATCAAAAAAAATGGCCGATTAGAAGATGTAACTTCCGCGACAACTAGATCGGGTCTAACTAAGCCTTAAACTCTTCTAGTGAATCTGGCTGTTAAAGTCTTCGGTCATACCAGTAGATTTAAACAATAAATTTGTGTGAACATTGCTTGTAGTCGGTGCGGGATAGACACAATTTTTTTATTTAATTTTGCTTTCAGTTTTCTTGCTTGTCATGACTCCTTGGAGTATTTTTAAGTGTTCAAAAATTATTATAACAAACTGATATTATTCACATAATAAAAAACCCGTAATTTAGGCAACCAAAAATTCATACTTTTACTTTATTGTCTGGTTACGTCATTTTCGAATTGACGTACCGATTAGCAAGTCATACTAGTTTAAATAATATAATTAGAATAGAAGTGGATAAAATCGTTTTGAGTATCAAGAAATAAAATAACTAGCAGTATTTATCAACTTTCCAAATATAAATAAAAATATTATTACGTCAGCAATCAAAGAATGGGTCTTATTTCTAACAACATGTGAATTCTACGAGGGAATTCGTTGGTTAAAGTCAATACTAATTCTTACAGGTATCTTTATAACCGACTTCTAAAAGAAGACGGTTTTCAATTCGTCGACAAGGTATTTTTTATGTATGTACACCGAATACTCCGGATTTGAAAGACATTTTTTTACGTTATGTTCGGGTAATTGCTGCGGTGGTCCCATATTTTTTTGGACGAAATTGGTGCAGTAAAATCCAAGATGGCACTGACAATATGGCTTCCCAAAAAATTAATTTTGTCCGTTTTTCTTCAAAATTGGTATGGAGGAATTTTCGGGGTCGTACACACCGAAACTGAAATTATTTTTAAAAAATTCAATATGGCGGATCCAATATGGCAGATAAAAAAATTAGTTTCGTCCGATTTTCATCAAAATTGGTGTTGGAGAGTTTTCGGGTCGCACATAACGAATCCAAAATATTTTTAAAAAATTCAATATGGCGGATACAATATGGCGGAGAAAAAATCAATCTTGTCCCATTTTCTCCAAAATTGGTGCGAGGCAGTTTTCGGGGTTGCACATAATAAATCGAAAATTATTTTTAGAAAATTCAATAAGGCGGATCCAATATGGCCGACGAAAAAATCAATTTTGTTCGATTTTCTCCAAAATTGGTATAGGGGAGTTTTCGGGGTCGCACAAAATGAATCTAAAATTTAAAAAAAAATCAATATGGCGTATCCAATACGGCAGATAAAAATTAATTTTGTCCGACTTTTTCAAAATTGATATGGGGGAGTTTTTGGGATTGCACATTACGAATCTATAATTATTTAAAAAAAAAAATAAATATGGCGGATCCAAGATGGCGGATTAAAAATTCTTGTTTTATCTAAAATCATTATTGGGCGATGTTTGTTAGTGTTAATTTCGAATTTAAAATATATTTTGAACTGGATTCCATATGACGTCCTAAAAAATTTACATCTTTCAATTTTCTCCAAAATTGATATAAGGGGTTCTTGAGGATGTAAATTATGAATTTAAAAGTATTTTTTCAGGATTTAATATGACAAATCCAATATAGCGGACTAAAAATTTTACACTTTTCGATTTTATTCAAAGGTGGAATTGAATCGTTTTTGAGGATGTAAATAGCGAATATGAAATTATTTTAAGAAAATCTATAATCTATGTCAGATGCAATATGACGATCTAGAAATTTTAAATTTCCGGATTTCAACCAAAATTGGTACTAGGGGGCTTTGAAGTTTTAGATTTAGATTAGATTAAAAAGTAAAAATTGTTTTTTTGAAAATTGAAATAGATTTGGTATTAGGGGGTTTTCGGAGTTTACGAATATGAAGATAATTTTTTACAATTATTAGGTTGATAAGATACAATATGACGGACTGAAAATTTTACATTTTCCAATTTTGTTTAAAATTGAGATTGCGAGATCTTTGGGGCGTATATAAACTCAATATGCAGTATAAAATATATCGAGCTAAAAAATTTACTTCTCAAGTTCTTTAAATATCGATATTAGAAGGTTTTGGGGCCTATATTATCAATCTAAAATTAATTTGAAATTTAAGATAGTGGATTTACTATGCCACACTAAATATTTGTTTGAGAGAATTTCACTGGTATTTGGGGAATTTTAAGAATCAAAAAATTTTTGGTGGTTCCTTTAGGATAATTTGCAATTTTCGATAAAATGGATACTTTTTCGCCACTTTGGAGTCATTGCGAGGAACATTAATCTCGATTAGTACTTAGTTCAAATAATTTATGGATATCATAATGAATTCAAAACTAAAAATCGCAAAATAAAATTTTTATAAAAAGAATTGAACCGACTTCTAAAAGTATGCTAAAAAGTGAAAAATAACTATAAATTTTTATATGAAATTGAAATTTTTGAGATCAGTGCCAAATTATTTCTAAATGAAATAAATAACTACTGATATATACAAATTATGATAAGAAAACAATTACAAATAAAGTATTTTTAATCTGTTTATGCGAATCACATTTTGTTAGGTATTAGTTTGGCGCCGACCTCAAAAATTTCAATTTCATATAACAATTGATAGTTATTTTTCACTTTTTAGCGCATTTTTAGAAATCGGTTCAATTTTTTTAATAAAAATTTTATTTATAACAAACTGTTGTCTCGATTTTTTATATTTTAAAAATATACTTTTCCTCCAAGTTTGTGTAACAATTTAAACTCTATATGTACTCGATGGTTTTCTCTGAAATGTGAAAAACACCGCACCATATTCTATTATTCTCCAACCCAAGCAGATTTTCAATTACAAACCAACAAATCTTACTTATTTTTTTTATTCTCAAAGTAATTTTCTTTATTACAACTTCAAAGAAGCAAATTAATCACCAATTTCGCAAGAAACCATTTAAATTACAACTTTATTTGAAATGTATCGCATCTCAATAAGGCTGAGGTTTTAAATAGAAAATAAATAGATTTTCTGACTTCCTGATGACTGCTTCGATCAAGAACGCAGAAAGCCAATTGGTAAAATGACTAGAATATAATTTTCCTTAATGGCTTGCAGCAATTGAGAACACTTGAAACAAATAATGGCAACCATTTGTGATTAAATAGGTGTAAAAATGTTAACGATTATGGAGAATACAGAACCGTAACAGAATAGACATGTTAAAATGATAAAGTTAAGAAGAGTATTTCACTAACACTGTTCTAAATCAAGCAAGTTTTGATCCTGTAAAATACAAAAACAAAAAAATGTTTTTTTTTCTATTTCCAATCCGGGGAAAATTGTGTTTATTTTTGAGAAGTAATTATTCCTCTTATCGATTCCAAGGTATTAATTCCAGATTTATATCCCTAATTTTCCTGTCACATCCATGCAAATTGCTTATAATGATTATAACTAATAGATTAACAAATAAATTTGACTCCTGTCAACCTCCAGAATAAGCTAGGTTCCGAAAGGGCTTTAGTACAACAGAGTAGATACAGAACATCAAATTACTAATTGAAAAAAGCACCGAATATAATATCCAAATCCATCCAGCATATGTTGATAATTTTTTTTAACCAGAATTCAATTATTACTCCTTGCCAACATGGTTTCAGACAGAACAAATCCATCGAGACAGCATGCTGCGATTTACTTAATTTTGTATATGCAGAGCTCGACAGGGGCAAGTATGTGATGTATCTAATGTTTGACTTAACAAGTGCGTTTGATACTGTGAGTAAAGAGTTCTTATTGAGAAAGCTCTTTGCATCGGGTATAAGAAGAAATATCCTAAAACTCATCAACTCGTATATGTCTGATAGGAGTATATTTGTTCGATACCAAAAAAGTAAATCAGATTGCAAAAAAGTCGCCTTGGGTGTGGCGCAGGGGTCAGTTTTGGGACCGCTATTGATTATGATTTATGTTAACGACCTATCTAGATTCATCAGTAGGGGAAAGTTGGTTATGTTTGCTGATGATACCACGATAGCTATATCTGCGGAGCTGTTGCGTACAGCGGGAGGGGTATGTGAGGAGCTGGAGATTTGATGTCAGTGTAATCAGTTAATACTTAACCCAACAAAGACTGTATATATAAATTTCAATATTAAAAAAGCATTGCTGGTAGAGGATCAAGAAACATAATATTGAAACCTCAGATTATACTAAATTTTTAGGCACGTGGCTTGATGAATCGCTGCATTTCTTTTCCCATATCGAACATGTTTGTAAAAAATTAAATTTTGCCTTCTTTGCTATTTTGCAGATGAGGTCATCTCTAGACCGGGCTGGATTGCTGACTGTGTATTATTCTTTGGCATACAGTCATCTGTCAAGCAATGTCATGTCTTGGGGAAGAGGGTGTGAGGTGAATAGAGTGTTTCTGGCTCAGAAAAGAATACTGATATTTGGTCTTAACCCGACGGATTCGTGTAGACCCATTTTTAAGGAAAACAGCATTTTGACTTTTTACTCTATTTATATTCTAAAATGCGTTTTATATGTAAAACAAATTACTCAGAGTTTAAAACTCTTGGCCAGGGTCACAGATATGATACACGAAATAGTGACATTCTTAGCATACCTAAACATAGAACGGCATTCTTTGAGAAATCCCCAATTTATAATTTCATTATTCTGTTTAACAAATTGCCTGCAAAATTAAAAAACATATCAAACAGTAATAAATTCAAAACAGAAATAAAAAAATTCTTGTTCAGGGGTCATTTTATTCTTTTAACGAATACTTAAGCCTGTAGGATGTACTGACTCTTTTACTGTGTACTGAGTGATTATTTCGTTGCGTCCTTCGCTGACCAGTGCTACGGATTGTGTTCTTATTGTTTTATTTTTTTCTTTCCCGTTAGTTGTTTTAGGATTTTAATCTGTGGTTTTTATTATTAAATATCAGATTAAGTTATTTTAAATTTTTTATATTATAACAAGTATCTAATGATACTAACTAATATAACTGTTTCTTGTTTTTTTCTAGCTTTAAGGTATGCTATGTATATATTTTTTATTTAATTGTATACTGTAGACGAAACCAATGCTAAAGTATCAGTTTTATGGCTAATAAATTATTTCATTTCATTTCATATAGCAAGGCTTTTGACTCTGTCCAGCTATGGGCTATATTTCAAGCAATGAACAATGCAAGGATTGACTCCAGATACAAAAATCTTCGAAAATATATTTACAATAACGCCACACTGCAAGTAAAGATAACAGAGGACCAAGAAACACAGATGATAAATATTGGTCGAGGGGTGCGACAAGAAGATACGATTTCCTCTGAACTCTTTACTTTAATACTGGAAGATGTCTTTAAACAACCAAACTGGAGTAAAGATTTAGACAAGTTACAGGAAATGCTCTCTGAGTTGAAAAATGCTTCGGAGAAAGTTGGATTAAGCATGAACCTAGCAAAAAGAAAATAATGTCTCCAGAAGATACGTCACTTTATGTAGGCAAAGAGTCTAGGAATATATGTATCAATGCCATCTAATTAAACTTGGGAAAGAAAACCAACAAGCGGAAATAAATAGAAACATTAGAATGCCGTTGGAAGAGTATTTGATTCCTGCATTCTCCCAATAATGACCTATGGAATGGAGACAACCACATAAACAGTTAAAGCAGTCAATAAACTGCGTACTATACAGCGAGCAATAGAAAGAATCATGCTGGGAATTACATCAGTCAAATAAGCATTTTTCCGGGACACTCAATCATTTAGGCAGAGACCTGAATTTTCGGGTAACATAGGCCTATAGAAATAAACCGTATATGTTCTCTGTACGAGATTTTGTGTCATAAACTTTTTGTAAACAATTAAAGGTCAAAAATGCATATTTTTGCTTACCAGCAAAAACTAAAGAAATTTTTGGACATATTGTAGAGAATTGAAAAACCCACAAATTGGTTTTTTATCGATCTCAATATTTTTATTTGTTGCTGAGAAAAATGCAAAACAAGGTAAAAATTGTTATAATATTCAATTAACAATAACTATTGCTAAATGCAATCTACAACAGTGTTGTTACGTAAAAAATTGGGTCTTTTAGTGCTTATTATGTGGTAAAAATTTCAGATCGATCCATCAAATAGTTTGTGCAAAATTTAATTTGCTTATCACAAGCGAGCGAATTTTGCAATAACATTCTAGCTCCATCGATGAAGGTACACCGATTCTGAGCACATCTCATGAAAGAAGAACTCTTCTTCTATGAGAAGTATTAAATGAAATTGAGGAAAATTAATTTTAAATTTGTTTAAACTTCATTAGAAAACCATTATCATTTTTATCTTGTAAACAAATTAAATAACTTTTTTGTTTTTGCCGATAAAAAAATTCTGTTTTCATATTTTGGAAGCTGGCATTTTTAGATGAATTTAGAAAAAAAACGGCTTAGGTCAATATGTGCCAAAGTTAACATTTTTTTTTAATTCATTCCTATATTGTTAATAACAATTAAGAAACGAAACTAGCGCCATTCGAAAGTTCAAGAGTTTAGGTTTAGGTGTGAGTTGTCCGGAAAACGATAACACAAAAACAAAAGCTTCAGTGAAGTTTAAAAAATTTTATATGTTTAAAAAACGACTCGGCAGGAAGATGAGTTGCTAACAAATCCGCGCGTTCAAAAAATGAAACAGCAGCTTCAAACTGCTACCATTAGCTATATCTCCGAAAGTTGTTGACGGATTTTGATGATTCTTATTTTAATTTGTGGTACCTTTCTGCGTACATTACAAATATGCATACTATTTATTTATTTGTTTATAAATTAAACATTTAATTTGTTTAAACATTTTTTTTCACACAATTTTTTCATCAAAAATCAATAATTTTTGTGTTATTTTTATTGAAAAACATGGTTATAAGTCAGGAAAATGAATAATTTAATTATTGTTATAAAACATTAATATTCGTTACATTGCGTGCAAGAAAAAGCTGTATACGTAAGTATTGTTTACTACCGTAATATATACATGTTATAGCAATATATGATACATTGAAATATTACTATGTTTTTAAGATTTTCATAGTTAAACATAGTAATAGGTTTTGAAAGTGAATTATTTTCAAAATACCAGCTTCCCAAATATGAAAACAGAATTTTTTTATCGGCAAAAACAACAAAGTTATTTAATTTGTTTACAAGGTAAAAATGATAGTGGTTTTCTAATGAAGTTTAAACAAATTTAAAATTAATTTTCCTCAATTCCATGTAATACTTCTCATAGAAGAAGAATTCCTCTTTCATGAGATGAGCTTAGAATCGATGTACCTTCATCGATGGAGCTAGAATGTTATTGCAAAATTCGCTCACCTGTGATAAACAAATTAAATTTTGTACAAACTATTTGATGAATCGATCTGAAATTTTTACCACATATTAAACACTAAAAGACCCAACTTTTTACGTAACAACAAAATCGTAGATTGCATTTAGCAATAGTTATTGTTAATTGAATATTATAACAATTTTGGCCTTGTTTTGCATTTTTCTCAGCAACAAATAAAAATATCGGGATCGGTAAAAAACCAATTTGTAGGTTTTTCAATTCTCTACAAGATGGCCATTTTGTCCAAAAATTTTAGTTTTTGCTGGTAAGCAAAAAAGTGCAAAAAATGCATTGTTCGACCTTTAATAGTTAACAAAAAGTTTATCACATAAAATCTCGTGCAGAGAACATATACGTTTTATTTCTATAGGCCTATATTACCCGAAAATCTGGATCTCTGCCTGGATGAAAGAGTGTTCCCAATTAGGTCTTTTTTTCGCTTATTTGACTGGAGTAAATATCACTACGTAACCGGATAAGGAACGAAGAGGAGAGAGGAAGAGGGAGAGAGGAAGTGAGAGACATGTTTTTTTAATAATGTCCTAGGTAATATCTATTTGAAACTACTCATTGACTAGATCTTATATCTTATATCATTGGAAAACCTATTCGTTCCGGATCAATACAGACTATAATATTTCATTACACTAACTTCAAATTAAAAGAAAATCCGTACAAATAACTGTAATCGTGCGCCACAGCTGGATTCTATTAAACTTCGATTTTAGGAAATTATATATTTTTAGCTTCAATGAATTCCTATCTAATATCTACGGAAAAATCCGTTCCTGGAAAAACAGTAACTCCAAAATGGTCTCGACTCTTAAAACTTCTTAAAAATAAAAAAATAAATATATTTTCTTCTGAAGCATGTATTGACAGAAATACAATTCATGTTGTTGCTTTCTATAAGCGAACGTATTTATAAATAATGTAAAAGCAAACATTAAGCGGAACTTAATGTTGGTCATTACCATTAGTACGGTTTGTATTTGTTAGTATCGGAGCCATAATAAAATTATTAAACTAAACATGTCACTTAGTAGCAATAATCGAGGCGACACGATTCGAGTTTAAAAATTGATTTGAAAATGTTATTATGGATAATACATATATTGTTATAAACATCATTACTAAGCAAGGTTATAATGCTGTGCTAAGAAAATAAATTGTCTCACATGAATATTAAGATAATAATCAAATAATGTTAAGTAATAATAAAAGACAGCGCAACGGCTTATTATTGTAAAATTATATTTCTTCCATTAATATTTCATTTCAAGTTATATAATTATCAACTAGAAATAAAGTTCAGTTGAATATTACTAGAATTTTCCACATAAAAGGATTTAAAAATTGTTTCTTTTGAAAAAGAATTATGAATACGTTTAAAGTTCCCACTGCTTTTAAATTGACATAAATAACATTTTCATCTCCCAATGATACAGAAGAAATACCACTTTAATACAGAATGTCCAGTAAGTACCCCCTAATTTCTAGTAGCATACAGAAGAGGTCAAAATAACCCTACTTTGTCATAGAAAAAAAATTCTAAAATGTCCCTTAACGGAAATACAGACATTTTATAGATGCCATAAAGACTTACTAAACCATACTACTGTAGATGTTTTAGATCGCCAGAGAAGTCAGGAACGGACTTGCAGCCACACTCGTTGGGTCTAATGTCTGACAGGTGTCATTTTACATAGTTGAAAACTGATTTCTTAAATACTTTGGTCCTTCCTCTTCAAAAAATGTACTTAATTTATTTCGATGGCTTTCGAGATAAATTGGCTTTTACGCAAAAAACTCAAAAGTTAATAATGCTAAATACAAACAGGTAAAAATCAAATACGCAGGTTGTGCTGATGTGTTTTAATTTATGGCGAAACGCTGTCTCACTCTTCGAAGGCAAGAAGATGTTGAAAGATTTCCAGCTCAGACATTGTCAAGTCCAGAAACCTTTCAAAGGGTTGATCGGAGCTCAAACGTAATAACGTTATTTTGAAAAATGTTCAATATTGGCTCTACGTACTTCAATACTTTTGCTTATTCTTCGAATATTTTCCCGTTGCACTGCAAATAATATTTCGGTATTATTACGAACTTCGTTAGAATGCTGTGCTATTCTCGCTAGCAGTATTTACTGACATTAAATAAACTAGTTCTTTTAGATGTCACCAGAAGTAAAAGGGATCTAGGTCTGGAGACCTTGGTGGCAATAAAACAGGCCCACTTCGACCTATCCATCTAGCGCCAAGAACGTTAGTTAAGTGTTAATGTACTATACGGTTAAAATGAGGTGGAGCACCATCAAGCATGTTCCACATTTGCATTCTCTTATCAAGAGATGCGTCTTGCAATAAATTATTTAAATTTTACTTAAAAAATTGTAAATAAATCTCATCATTGAGTCTTCTTTCCAAAACAAATGGACCTACAAGGTTATTTCTAATGATGCCAGCCCACACATTTACACTAAACCTTTGTTGGTGTTTGTTTTGAATTCTGGTGTGCGGGTTTTCATCTGCCATTATGCCATCTGTTGTAAAATCAGCCTGATTGATAAACAAAATAAGGTTAGAAAAATTTTGATTTAGATAATTCGTTAACTCAAATAATTATTTTGTAATCATCTTTTACTTGTTTCTCTTAGGCTTCGATCAACCGTATGAAAGGTTTTTGGACTTGACAATGTTCGAGCTGGACATCTTTCAGAATAAAGTATTCTCGCCTTCGAATAATTTGACAGCGCTTCACCATAAATTAAATGCATATCAGCATACTCTGCAGAAGGATATTCTTCCATTTCTTAAAATTATTTTTACTTAAAGTTCCGTCAATAGTAATTCATTATATGGATATTAACAATAACAACCTGATTTTTACCTGTTTATGTTTACCATCAGTAACTTTTGAGTGTTTCGCATAAAAACCTATTTATCTCGAAAACCGCCAGTTTTATCGAAATAAATTAGTACCTTTTTTGAAGAGAAATGCCTAAAGTATTTACAAAATCAGTTTTCAGATTTGTCAAAAATTAGGCCAAATAGTATAATCTATTCCTGACTTCTTTGATAATCTAAAACATCTACTCTAGTATGGTTTAATGAGTCTTCATAGTCTCAGTAAAATATTAAAATTTCATTAAATTATACAAGTCGATTCAAAACTTAGAGCCAATAAGGTAAATCGCTGGGTACCCCTTTAGAGCTCTGTATCTCCGTTAAGGGGCACTTTAGGATTTTTTTTTCTATGACAAAGTAGGGTTATTTTGACCTCCTTTATATGATCCCGAGAAATTAAGAGGTGTTTACTGGACACCCTGTATATTTACTGACTAAATATTTGCATCTTACCTCAAAACTTTCCTTCTGTTTTAACAACGCATCCAAATCCTTGAAATAATTAGTTTTATCATTTACACTAAAGAACCCCCCAGTCTTCCTATTCCTACTCATAATCGCGATTTCATCATACCCCACACACTTCACTTTTTTACTCCTAAAACTCATTCTCAAGTTATTTCTTGGTGGTACCTTAGGAGCCTGATGACCGTTCTGGTGTAACTGATTGCCATTTTTGATTCCATTTTCAAACTTGCCACTGCGACGAATCGAACCATTTCTTGATCTTGCAAATGGAGTGTCGGGCTCATCAGTTGAACTATTTTTGTCCCCATTTAATAAAGCCTTTTTCTTTTGAAGACTGGCGTTGGTGTCATCAGAAGCCTTTCTGAGTGCACCCATCCAACCAGATTCGTCCATATCAAAAATATCTAGATGCCTCATCTTTGAAGTTTTGGCTTCAGAAGCTTTGGTTCCACTATTAAACAACCTTGCACTGATATCGATTTGTTTTTTCGTTACTTCTTCTGAGCATTTGGTTGTTTTAGTATCGGTGGAGTCTATGGAATCAGTTTCGCTGAAGTTTTCTGAACTAATGCTCGTAGTTTTGGGTTTTGGTGAGGGTACTGGAGGCTTTTTTATTATTTTACCCCGCGAAGTTCTAAGCGAAGATGTTCTTTGAAACGGGCTTAATTTTGAGGTTTTTTGAGCGGATTCGAAAACATCAGATTCGGAGACATGCTCGGAACTATTCGTTTTTCCATTTTTAAGTTCACCATTTTTATTATTTGGTGATGGACTAGGGTTAACTTTAATCGATGGTGTTCTTTGAAAGGGACAAGGTTCTGCGGGAGATTCAGAAGGGTTATAGTTCCCATGACCATGTGCTGTTCCTTTGCATCCGGTGTGTTGGATATTACGCTTTTTTGGTGTTGGAGATAAAGTGTCACTGTTTCTTAGGGAATTGACGAAAGTAGATGCCAAATTTATCATGGTTACATATACTGTTGATAATCGAGAGCTGTTAAAATGACGATATAATTAATGGATTATTGGGAATATTTTACATATTTTGGAGATTTTGTTTTGATTTTTGCTAGACTTAAATGGAAAACACAAGTTTTCTATCCAATTTTATTCTAAATTCGTAAAAGAATGGAATAGTATTTGCAGAGGAGATAATTCGTTAACGCTAGAAATCTAATCAATATTTAGAAATATCGTTCTAAAAATATGTGTTATTTTGGGCAACCGCTGTAAACTTAGTAACTAAATTATTCTTACCCAGTGACATAGTGAATTCGCCCCGAGCCGTACTTTGTTAAGAGCGGCAAATTTTGAAAAAAAAAGTTTTCTACAATCTCTATTAATTTTGTTGTTAATAGGGGGCATCCCCTATCGGTAGGTGAATGATCAACTTGTTCTTATACAACTTTGAACGTCTTATTATAAATTAGGAGTATTGCCATATTCGCTCAGTGCGAAGTCATGCATAATCTACGGAAAATTCAATATTTTGTACTTTTGAAGTACACGTGTCAAGTTTAATTTTTTTAAATAATTAAAAACAATATAAAGAACTTGAAGTTTCTGTTTTGTAAATAATAAAAAGGCTAGCAAAAAAAAACAGTGTAAATTTTATAAATTTCCGGTAGCCAAATGGAAATTAGATCAAAGAAATAAATGTATAAGGTTAAGAACGTTAGTATATTACGTATTAGAAGTTCGAAAGTCGTATTATAAGTATTAAAATACATAGTTCGATAGTTCTATTTATTTTAATGGCCATCCAGGGTAAGTACACAGCAATATATAATAATTTTTATTCTAAGTTCTGTCTTCATTTTGATTGATTTATAATAATGCAGAAAGTGAATTTACTCAAATTATATTGATTGACTATTTGTGAAGAAATTTCCAAAATCGAGTACTGCCAATTACGATTGTCAGATCTTGATAAAGGTTATTAACTTTTTTTTATTTTGACATTACTTAATCTAAACTTTAATAAGTTTTGATTAATTATTTTTTTATAAACTCATATATTTTTATTAAAACCAGAAAAGATAATTTTAAATTGCCAATTTCAATTATATTATACAGTCATTATGTGCAAATTTCGTCTTTAGTTCATGTATTAGTTGGCGCTGCTGTCATGCACGAACCCAATCAATATACCAATATGTCCGTATCCGTATTTGTACGAATTTTCAAAACCTAATACGGATAATGAATCAATACGGATTTTCATAAGCATTGTAGATTTACATTAGACACGTTAATTTTTAAAGTCTACAATTATTAATTTTTACAAAATGTGGAAAATTCTTAATAGAATTCCGGAATCTCTTATCTGTATATATGATCGAAGGGTTGCTACAGATCTTTTTTATGAATAACGCTCTTTTGTTTTATTTTTCTACCGAAAAGATAATTTTTAAAGTTCATGTTAAAAATTAATTTTTGAATGAAAAAAATACTTATTATATTTTCGATAAACAATAACTTTTTAAAGTAATAATGTCGCTTTTAAATTGATTAATACAAGTATAAGAAATCAAAACATGTAGTTACAATCTTAAATTTGTTTTTTTAGATTTTAGGAATTTGAAATTTTTGGGAAAAAGTCTTTTAATTGAAAGTTCTCAAATTTACAGCTCAAATTTTTTCTAGAAAATTTTGCATTATAATAATCATATTATCTCTTATTGGGCGACAGTAACCTACGCTACGCAACTGATCTTACCTTTATTAAAAGTTTATTTTTTAAATCTAATTTGTGTTTATAATAATTATTCAATAAATTAGAGTATTTAGTACTATTTTATGACAGTATTTTGTGTACACGAAAACATTTGTAGGCTTATTTTGATAGTTGTATTTGCAACTTTCATAGTCGCTGGTGTCAAATAATGGCTTTTCCTAATGAAAAAAATCGAACCCGTCCTGTAAGGATCTCGAAAGTTGACTTTAAAATAAATTCAAGGTCAAACTTAGATATCCAAAATCTACCACTTGTATCCACAATATTTTTACTAAAATCGGTTTACCAGATCACATTTTCTTCTTGAATCCGTACATAAATCTTTATTTCCCATATTTTGACTAGATGTATTTTCAAAAATATTGAATTTTGGGTCTTGAGGCTGTAGAGACTTTTAATCAGGACTTTAGGAACTGAGATACTGCATTTTTAACCTGCTTGACTGAGATGTGTTGCTCGAGGACGTTCAATTTCTAATACTTTGTGATTGACGACTATTGAAATATCAAAAATGGCGTCACATCGATGGTTTCCTTTCAATTTTCTAAGAAAATCGCAAAATGTTAATGAAAACAATGACACAGGTATCGAATAATTTAAAACACTGTTAAGCAAAGTATGATTTTAATATTCCTTGAGGAGATTTCTTATTTTTGTATGTGGTTTTAAAGAAATACTGCTTCTCATTTAACATGTGTCCATTGTGAAAAATAGGTTATGGTCACCATAAAAACATCGAAGACGTGATTCACGTCAAACATGTTTAAAAAGTTCCTTATTTGGAAAACTTAAATCAACAACTTGAAGGCATTTTACGATTCGCTTAATAATAATACAAGTACAAACAGTTGTATTTTTGAACAATGCAATTATACATCATTTAAATTGCGCCTCTCTCTCTCCAGACACAAAATTCTTACTTAATAATTTGTTTTAGTAGTTTTTTAACCTATTGATTTAATAGTCCACTTAAAGACCCCCGATTTATTATCCTTAAGTAGATAATTATACTTAAGTAGGTAACTGAGAAGTCGGTTTACAGACATAAATTAATAAAATGTTGCAAAACCAATAAACCGGCCATTAAATTACCTGCTTTACCTCCGCTATCAACATTACACCTTCTCGATAATAATTTAGACCATATGTTCCAAAGTTAAGTCATACAAATAATAACCTTGACCAGTTGTGCAACTTATTACTCGCGACGATCGAAGCCCCAGTTCTTTTTTTGTCTTCATTTTGATTGATTTAAAATAATGCAGAAAGTGAATTTACTCGAATTATATTGATTATTTGCGCAGAACTTTCCAAAGTCGAGTACTGCCAATTACAATTATTAAATCTTGATAGAAACCCTCAGTTCGAAAATCCTACAGAAAAATTTTATAAATACTAAAAGAAGACTTCCATAATTGTTCTGGTCTTCCTTAAGTAATATTCCGCATAGATGATGGCCAGTTTGTTTTACCAGAGCACATGTATCTCAATTACACATATACAGGGTGTCCGGGAAAATGTGGGAAATCTCTCGGATCTGAAAAAAACGCGTGAAGGGAATATTACAAGTTCATTAAAACTTTTTTTCGTATAGGCCTCCCCTTCAGAGAGATAGGCTCCCAAAGAGCTGAAATGGAATCAAGATTTTTACACACAATTATTGAATTGCCAGGTATATTTCAATTTTTTTTAATGATATATACCAGGTAAGACCCTTCAAACTACTATCCAAGAAAGTGTTGTGAATTACTCACAGCTGCAGGGACCCTGTAGGATAAAAACGGTGGACAACGTTTTTTACATACTTTTAAATATTGACTAAAAATTAAGTAATCTTAATTCATGTCGCTATGCCAAATCAATTTCGAAAAAACGTCATTTTATTTACACAGTTAGTCCCCTAACTTCTGTAGGGTTGAATATGAAAAAGAGGAATTTTCTCCTGTCGTCATAGTTTCAATAAAAAGATAAAGTAACTGTTTGCTTAAAAATTCGTAAGAAGGTTCAACGTAGGCTCCGATAAAGTTTAATACACTCAGGGGTACGACGAATTGAGGACTGCTGTATCCGCCACATTAACTCAGCGTTGTTCCTTATTTGGTCACATTGAAACGTGATTCTTCGTAGCAGTTCCTACCTACTATCGACAGGAATAGAATACATCAAGGTTTTGAGGTGTCACCACAGGTAAAAATCCAGCGGCGTTAGAACGGGAGGTCGAGGAGGCTAGACAATAGATCCTCCTCTACCTATCCAACGGTTTGGATAGCCGTTATTATGTGCTTCCGCACAGCAAAGCTGAAATGAGGTGGTACCCCATTGTGAATGTAGTACATGTGTCAGCGGATTTCAAGTGATAAATGCTTTATTAAATCATAGAAAGCGTCCTGGAGGAACTCCAAATAAAGTTCTCCATTCAGTCGTGCCGGCAATACGAATAATCCAATCAAAAAATTGCCAATGATTTCTGCCCAGACATAATTGATTGGAACTGATCTTGATGATGCGAAACAATAGTTACATGAGGATTTTCATCATACGAGTTGTGTAAATTTATGATACTATTTATGGTAAACTCTGCTTCATCTGTGAAGAAAATAGTGCTAGTGACCTTTCCATTATTTCGTTGCTGATCCAATGGCCAGTTTGCAAATTGCATTCTCAGGAAAAAATCTTTAGGAATCAGTTCATGCACTTTTTTCAAATGATATGGATATAAAAGCCGTCCTTGAAGAACTTCATGTACTATGTTTTCGATCTGTTAAACTGAGTTGGTAATTTTCGAGTGGTCGTTGAAAGAGTGTCATATACGTTCTTGTCTTCCCCCTACCATCATCAGTATTTCTTTTTCCAAAATTTCCCAAAACTATGAAGAAATTTAATAATATTACCTTACTAAATGGAATCGCATACCATTCTCCCTTAGACGTTGGTTAACTCGTTGAAATGTTTTCTGATCTGGAAGAGGACGATTAGGATATCTGTCATGATATAACCTCCTGGCTTCCAGAGCATTGCAAGATGCAAGACCATATAACAGATGCATATGTACATACTCAATGAACGTGTATTCCATATTTCGAATTCATTTCACGACGAAATTTAAAAACCAGTAAATTAATATCCAAGTACAGAACCAATATGTCAAAGATGTGAAAGTTGACAAGTTCTAAAATGCAGGATATTGATTTCTTTCGTACCTAGCAACGTTTGCAACAATACTTTATTTTTGGTGCAGATAAAATAAAACGCACATTTTTTGCGAACCTAGGTCGAACTGCAATTCACAGAATTAGACGTTTTTAACTAAAACTCTGATTTTGAATCGAATTTTTTTATCATAAGGTTGGAAGTTGAACATTTGATAGGAACAAAGATGTATCTATTATTGAATTACGCTAAATACATGATGTAAATAAAATGACTTTTTTCGAAAACGGTTAGGATTAGCGACATGAATAAAGAGTACTTAATTTTTAGTCAATAGTTAAATGTATGTAAAAAACATTGTCTAAAGTTCTTATCATACAGGGCGTAAAAAAATGGGGTCATGAGTGTCACAGCTAGTCCATCCCTGCGGCTGCGAGTAATTCACAACACTTTCTGGGATATTAATTTGAAAGGTCTTACCTAGTATACACCATATTTAAAAAAAATGAAATATACCTAGTGGTTCAATAATTATGTGTAAAAAACTTGATTCAATTCCAGCACTTCAGCAGTACACAAGGACTGTAAGTGACTTTGGTTACGGTTACAGTTTGCAATTAAGCAGAGAGTACAAGAAATAACAAAAAATAAACTTGAACGTTTATGTTTACATAGTAAGCTAGGTATTGACATCTAAGGTAATATTAACTTTTAGGTTAATTCATGTATTATCTGGTAGATAGCTATAATCAAAAGTATATTAAGGCTCCTCACCATTTTTTAGCATCGAGCAATATGACTGACATCAAGATCAATGACTTGAGACTTGGATTGTAGATTCTCATAGAGAGTTGGATACCAAGCCTCTTTGCGAATTCTGTCCCTTTCCTGGGAGGCAAAAAAGTAACATTAGCTCACAGAACAGATGTTCCGCATTTTCTGCTACGTTATTTTACAAAAAAGAGTATATATTCTCATTATCAGCTTTGCTCTTTTTTTGAAATAATATCTAGGAGAATAGTGACCCATGAGAAGATTTGTTACCAATGGAAGGTCCTTTCCAGTACTCGACGCGTGCTGCTCCGCGTTTAACTGATTTTATTCCCTGAGCAAAGCTTGCCACTTATACGATTTCTTGGTAGTCCGCGGGAAAGTGCTGCTTGTACCTGGTTTTGCATAGTTCCAGCCTCCTCATTTCTTTATACCCTGGCATCTGCATCAAACTTAACTTCTAATTGTTTGCCAGTTGCTTGCTCTTTTCAATCCCAAGTCGATTAGAGCTTCGCTTACACGACGGTTGTTTCACTGCTGGATGGCCTACTTGATTTGTCCGCTGGATCCCCAATGGGCTGTAATGCTAGACATTGTGATGGATCATCTGCACTATTGGCTTCACACGTATGAATGTACTTCGAGGCTTGTAGATGGTTTCGATGCTTGCAAAATGAGAGTTGGAAAAATAAGACTCGATTGTAGCGAATTTTCTATCAAAATTTACTTGCAGTTTCAGAGTTTTATAACAATTAATTATCAGTTTTATAAATTTGCACGTATCATTGTTAATTCATTAAAAATTGTCTTGAAATAATCATAAACAAGCATAAACAAGGTGCCATTACTTGTCGGGAACTATTGTAATTAATCAATCATCGGCAGTCGCTGTAAAATCATGCCCATATGACAAGACTCCACTTTTTTTTTTATTAGAGCTTAAATTTATCAAAAAAACAAACACATGATCTCTCACGAAATTAATGCATGAACTCACACGACAGAGCATGCACCGCCATCATTTTACATCAGTGCGGCAAGCTTAGTAGCATTACAGCGCCCAGCACGCAGTCCGGCATCGAAACAAGCATCGGATGAGTTAAGCTTTAGCCAATAGAGCATTTGGCGTTTATTGGTTGCAAGCAATCGTATCAGTTTTGGCCATTCGGGTGTTAATAATAAGACACTTGGGCGCGGATATATATAATCGTATATTTCTGCTTGAAATATAGTTGAGACATTACCGAAATATTTAAAAAACCTGAAACGCGAGCCTGTTATTTCTAGTCGAATCCCCTCTTTCATCTCGACCACAGTACTTTTCATTTACTCTAATATAAATTTCAGCCCATGAGCATCCAAAGAAACTTTTCAGTATATAAATTTCTCACATGGTGAGCCTCTTGAGGATAAAATTATTGACGCTCAAATTCATCAAAAATACCAGTAATACAACAATTTTTATTCGGTAATGAATTTGGCAATACGTGACTTTCATAAATAAATATTATTTGTTTTATACATGGATGGTGGCATTCAATTTAACAGAATATTTGTAGTTTTAAATTTATAGAATGTTCCAAAGTTAAGGCGTATCATTAACGACCTTGACAAATTGTGCAATTCATTATTTGCGACGTTTGAAGCGCCATTTTCCTTTAGATCGATTGATTAATATGATTAATAATTAGACAGCTGGCGGCTCAAGTCTCTCTCTCATACACGAATAATTTTATTATACGCAATTCTATCCTTCGGTCACAACTGCTTCCTTGATTTAAGAAAAAAAGTTTATAATTATATGTTCATACTTGAATTATGTTCTACTGTGCCTTATTGATAATAAAGTTGTTTTAACATACAAGAATTTTTCACGTTTCATTTTTCAATTTCCTTCATTTAACCTCCCATGTCCAATTAGTAGGAATTAAAGTGGATCCAATACTAAAATATTTTCATTAAATTTTAATAACGACAATTACAGTGGGCATAAACACAATACCGAATCATTCGCTAACGATAGACTCTCGGAGAAAATAAAAGCTAATACAATCATAGAAAATGATGGAGTGGAGAAAGCCTGGGAAAAACTGAAAAGAAATATACAAGAGAGCGCCAGGGAGGCGATCGGAACACGAACAAGCGAAGCAATACAAAACCATGGTTCACAGAAGAGGTGAAAATACTAGCAAAAGAAAAACGACACGCATTTACAAAATACCGACAACACAAGACCACAAACCATTTCGAAGAGTACAAAACGGTGAGAAACAGAATCAACAGTCAAATAGCTCAACTGAAGAAAGAATACTGGGAAAAGTATTCAAAAGACATGGAACACGACCTATATGGCGGACAAAAGAAAATATGGAACATGCTGAGGGACAGAAAAAAATCCATCAATGAATACGTTCAACTAAGTCCAATCGACAGCCAACAATGGGTCAGCCATTTTAAGGACTTACTCCAGGCACCAGCTACAGAAAACAACGTAGACGAAAACCAATAAGAAAGCGCAGAACTAACAGATGTTAACATCAGTGAAGCAGAGATGCACCTGACAATTAAGAAATTAAAAAACAGAAAATCACCTGGTACCGATCAAATTACGAATGAGATGCTAAAGTACGGAGGCCCCAGCCTTGTTACAGAGCTCACTGTTCTATTTCAAAAAATACTCCGTACAACGCCAGTATCCAACGAATGGCGGAAAAGCATCACAATTCCGATCCACAAAAGAGGATGAAAGAAACAACCCGAAAACTACAGGGGAATCAGCATACTAAACAGTTCAGCCAAATTATTAACCAAAATACTGTCACAACGGATTGTAGACAAGTTAAGGGCGTGCGAAGAACAGCAGGGCTTCCGGAATAACCGCTCTACTATCGACGGTATATTTGTTATCAGACAGCAGGTCGACAAATCTATCGAATACGATAAACCGCTGTTCATTTGTTTTGTGGACTTTACACAAGCGTTCGACCGAGTCAAACTGGAACACATAACAGAACTCCTGCGAAGAAAACAAGTAGACGAAGCAATCATACGCACAATATACGAACTGAATTTCAAAAACACCATGGTAATTAAAACAAATAACACTCCAACAGAGGAAATCCCACTATCCATAGGAATAAGACAGGGTGATAGCCTAAGTCCAACACTTTTCAATGTAATCATGGACGAAATCATTGATGAGGTAAAAAGCACAAATATTGGGTACCCAATGGGACACAACACCGTTCAGATTATATGCTTTGCAGACGATGTTGCCGTGACAGCAGATAGCGAGGACAACTTACAAAGAATGCTTTTCCATCTCAATCGAACAGCCAAACAGTATAATATGAAAATATCTGTGGAGGAAACCAAAGCAATGGTAATAGCAAAAGAACCGGTAAGATGCAAACTAACGGTTGATGACAAACATATCGAACAGGTTGGGAAGTTTAAATACCTGGGAGCACATATAACAAGTAACAGGGCAGCAACGGAAGAAATACGCACACAAGCCAACAAAGCGGCCATGATATCAGGCCAACTAAGAGACATAATCTGGAACAATAAACATATGACGGTTGAGAGCAAAGCAAGAATTTACAAGGTCTGTGTAAGACCGATACTGACCTACGGCGCAGAAACAAGAAATGAAACAACAAAGACAAAACAAATTATGAGAACCGCAGAAATGAAAACGCTGAGATAGAATAAGAAACGCAAAAATACGCGAGGACAGCGGAGGGGGGGATGTTGTGAAGTGGGTTCGAAACCGTCGTAGGCAGTGGAGAGATCACGTGGAACGAATGGACGATGACAAACTAGCAAAAATCGTGATGAGAGAGAAACCAAACACCAAACGGCCGCCTGGACGGCCCCCCAAAAGATGGAGAGACAGCTGGATTTCGACTTCAAATGAGGATCGATGAGGCATTGTGTAGATAACAGAACTTGGTTCTACCTAGAAGAAAAAGAAGAAGATAAACGAGTCGGGATGACAGAAAGTGTGAATCTAACCCATTAAAAAAATAATTAGTGTTTGACAAAAAAAAATTGTAAGCATTTTATTACCTTAAAAGTATCTGGACATAAACTAGCAAATGACAAATCAAAAATTAAACGAATGATTTTTTTGGTTCGTAAAAACGCTCAATATATTAATGGCTATGCCATATGTGTGAGATTATGAGATAAAGCGAAATTAATGCGTGGGAACTTTGTTAGATATATTTTTTTAATCTTTCCAAAAGTGTTTCCAGATTATATAGGACATTAAATCTACGATTTAATTTGAAGTAAAGTGTGGCGATTTATTCAGTTCCTGGTGATTATCAGGAAGTAAAATGGTCGTACCAGGGGCCCTATCCTCGAACTGGGGAACGTGAAGTGAACGGTGAAAAGGTGGCGAACGCGTATTCTTGAAATGTTCATCACTCATATTCTCGTTCGCCCGGTGGAAGGTAAGCGAACGGTGAAACATGCACAAATAAAATGTCAGCAGCTAAATGACATATTTACCGCACGGATTTCAAAAAATAAAATTAAATTAAAAATTTTTATTTTATTTTTGGTTCTCCAAAATAACTCGTCATTAAAACAAAATAATATGTTGACGAACCGTTTCTTTAAGACGTTTTATTTTTTGAATAAACAGTTGAAACGTTAATTAGGTGGAATCCCGATATTTCTAATATTTTAAAATTTTTTAATAAAATATCCTTGGAAAATTGAATATGTCTCGCAAATATTAAGTGAATTTAAGATTACAGATATATACAATTATTACAGGAAATTCTGTTCATAACTCAATTGTATGAGCGTGCTATTTAAAAATATTTTTCTAGGGCCAGTTCTGCTTATGGATTTAACATAAATACTTGTGTCCATAACAGCCGAGTATTTTAGTTTTAAACAGTTAAATCTAACATAATTCTTTTCACGACACAACTTATAATAAATTTAAGAAATCACAATTTGTAAGCTATCTGAAACTTTTATTTAAATAAGTAACAATTTTATATTTAAATTATGTTAACTACAGCACTTAACTTAATTATACTGTGTTAAACACTATACGACACTACAATTAAATAAATATTATAATTATAATTTATCGGGACATATAAATATGAAGCCTACAGACCAACGAATAAGGTCCTTCAGCATAAAAACCTTATTTATGGTACATTTGATCTTCAAGTCTCTACAAATCTTTATAAAATAAAAAATAATATATTTAAAGTTGAATGTGAGATCCGTCAGTATTTTTAATGGACGTCTTCTGTCTGGCCTTTGGTTTCACTTTCACTATCATTGTTCAAGTTTCAGGTTTTCTTTCAAATTTAGTTGTCAGAACAGAACATCTTGCAGTAAAAGGCTGGACACTTTGTGAATTCATACAATAAATAACTAATTGGATAGTTTCCGTAGTGCATTTGGATGATGGCTTTTAGTCATACTACGTAGAGTTGTAATTTCCACCGTTTCAAGGTTTATCAGTGCTGACTTCCTGCAATTACTGTCAGTATATTACTTTGTATATATGATTGCTGTTTTTCTTGATATCCCTTTTTCTTTATATATTAGAATCTTAAAGTACTGGGCTCTTTGTATGCATTTTTGTTTAACAGTTCTAGAGTGTCAATTTAAGATAAATTTAATCCAGGCAAAGTACAAATATTGTAATGACAATCAGTAACTTCACAAAAATAACAACAGCACTATTTTTTTTTTACTTTTGACGATTAATTTAAAGTACCAAGAATACTTTTTGTCTAAAATGACAACAAAATATACTACGGACATTTTCGGTCTGACAGCTCAATTCAATCTGTCAACCATTTTATTTTTTGAAATTCTCGGGTTTTAGCTCGTTCATATCTGGCAACATTGGCTTTTCAAGAATACGGCTTTTACTGTCAAAAAGTTCACATCGCCATTCTCATCGCCATTCACATCACCTTTCACATCACACTTTCGAGGATAGGGGCCCTGACGTTATGCTAATTCTACAGGGGTCTGTTCAAAGCATTTAACTCAATATTTGTCCGAAATAAACGTTTTTGTTTATGGAGATGTGATTTCAGGTGCGCGATTTAACGATAATAAACAATCGTACACCACATATAATATAAATTTCCAATTTTTTTTGAACCACCCTATTATGATGGTCTTAAAAATATTAGCTTTCATGTGGACCAGCTGGATATAAATGTATAAATGCAACTAACAATTTGATATTTATCCATAAATGGACAACATAATAAATTCATAATTATTCTTTCCCACGGGAATCTACAAGCCCTAAACAATGGAGTAGTAGGCAAACAAAATTAATTACTTATTAACTTTTAGGTGTGCAGTAAACTGCAATATACATAAGCGAGATCCCACATTGTTATATTAATAAGCAAAGAAGTCATTAATTATTGAAATTTTATTAATGAACTAAGCAAAAAATCACAACCTACATGTTTCATTCTTAATGTAAAGTAAGGTCGACAACTTGGTAATAATAAAAAAGCGATTCAAACTAAAATGGGCGAGTTTGATTCAGGTCTATAATAATTGCAGTGTTCAAGCGCGCTTAGGGTACAGTAACATCCAAAAAACTGCTAGAACCATTCCACAAGCGCCAAGTTACGAACAAAATTATATAATTTTTTTTTGATTTTTATAGTTTTCGATATGGCAATACATCCATCACCAACTTACTTACTTACTCCATGGCTTACAACCCTGGGTGGGTCTTTGCCGACTTCACAATACTCCTCCATGGCTGCCTGTCTACCATGGCATCTAGCGGATTATCAATATTCATTGCCTTTAGATCTTTGGCAATATTGCCTTTCCATCGGAGGCGAGGGCGTCCCAGTGGTCTTTTCCCTACCGGTGCTTCCTCCCAAGCGAGTTTGACTGTGCAACTATCTGGTAGTCTTCTTACGTATTCCGCCCACTGCAGTCGCTTAGATTTTATTTCTCGTACAATATTAGTGTCTCCATATAGATCCTCCAGTTCTTTATTGGTACGGATTCTGTATCGACCTGTTGTTGCATCCACTATTGGGCCATATATTTTTCTAAGAATTCTTCTTTCGAAGACTCGGAGCCGTTCTTCATTTGTTACCGTTAATGTCCAAGTTTCGCACCCGTACATCACTACAGGTCTTATTATTGTTTTGTATATGTTTATCTTGGTACGTCTTGTTGTTAACTTGGATTTTAGGAAGTCTTGTACTGCGTATAGGCACCTATTACCTGCTTGGATTCTACAGTTAATTTCTGTCGTTCCGTCAGTGTTTTCAGTAAGCATCGTTCCCAGATATTCGAACTCTTTGACGCGTTCAAAGTTATATTCCCCCATTGTGATGTTTTGGCCTAGTCTGTCTCTGTGTTGGTTGTTTCTAGTAGAATACAGATATTTAGTTTTCTCTTCGTTAATTTTAAGCCCTATGCTACTCACACTTTTTTCGAAATTACTGAAGGTCTTCTTGATATCCAGCGTGCTGTTTCCCACAATGCCTATATCATCTGCAAAAGCCAAAAGTAAGTTGGAAACGTTGATAAAACATCGCTGTTGGCGGTTGGATTTTCGCCTTTCTGCTGACGTATTTTAGAACTACATTAAAAAGCAACGGAGAGAGCGTCACCCTGTTTGAGACCGTCATTTATATTGAATACCTCTGAAAGGTCTTGTCCAATTCTCACTTTGCTCTTTGAGCCTCCAACACACATCTGGGTTAGTCTGATTAATTTCTTTGGGAAGCCAAATTCCTCCATTGCTTGCCACAATTTAACCCTGTGGATGGTGTCGTACGCCTATCTAAAGTCCACAAATAGTTGATGCAGGTGTCGATTGAATTCCCAGCATTTTTCCATTAACTGTTTAATAGTAAATATTTGATCTACGGTGGAGCGACCGCCGCTAAAACCACATTGACAGTTCCCTATAGTTTCCTCTGCATAGGGTTTAAGTTTCCAACTTGGGAACCACCATATACCATTATTTTTATTTATTTTTTTTTAATTTTAACATAGGCTTATCATGGACTAAAATTATTCCCTTATGGCTAACAAAAATCCATTCCGAATTATTGCCTCTTAAGTAATGACTACCATTACTACTAATACAATTTTTTAAAAATAAATACAAAACAGCCTACGTACTCCATTTCTGATATAAGGTCAACAACTCTATTAATAACATCATAAAAGAAGTTGTTCCTTCCAAATTGGGTTGAGTTAATTTTGGTTCATAATGAGGTAGTCAAATGGGTAATGATTAATAAAATCAAAATTTAATCGAGATCAGATAAGAAAGATACATTATATTTAATATAGCTCGTGAATAATGATGGGAAAAACTTGTTGTTCCCATGTGACAAAATAGATCTATAAGATGGGGAGAACTAGATAAATTATTTACCTATAAGCTAATGTGACATATATAGGAATCTTTATCATTATTATGCAGGTACCTTCTATTTGAAGTTAATTCTCCGCGGACAATAACGAAGAGACATATCGTGCAAATATCTTAACTACATATAAAAATAGTTTTATACTTATAACTTTATAAAGGGTGTTTTTTATAGAGGTATAAAACTTTTAAGTTGGCAACAATTTTTTAACTGGCGGCCATTTTGTGAGCTGTCAAGTGATTTATGTTTAGTTTGGTTTGGCATTTCAACATGAATAGACTGACGCCTGAACAACGCTTCCAAATTGTGCAAATTTATTTTGAAAATCATGGTTCTGTTCGAAATACGTATCGCGCACTACGTCCATTTTACGGTCAACATAATCGTCCATCAGAGCAATTAATTCGATTAACTATGGAACGTTTTCGCACCACGTTTACTCTAAATGATAATACGCATCTACAGAGACGTCGTACAGTGCGTACAGAAGAAGTCATTGCTGCTGTAGAGCGTAGCGTAGAGGAAGACCCGAATCAGTCTATCCGCCATCGTGCACAGGAATTGGATATGTGTCCATTCACTTTATGGAAGATTTTGCGAAAAGATTTGGTTTGCGTGCTTACAAAATCCAACTCGTGCAAGAATTGAAGCCACACGATTACCTAGCAAGGCGTAGATTCGGTGAATGGGCCCAAAACAAGATTGCCGTTGATCCCGATTTTCATAAGCGAATTTTGTTTAGCGATGAAGCTCACTTTTGTTTGAATGGATACATCAATAAACAAAACTGCCGTATTTGGAGTGATGATAATCCTCAAGTGTATGTTGAGACACCATTACATCCAGAAAAACTGACTGTTTGATGTGCTTTATGGGCCGGTGGAATCATTGGTCCGTACTTCTTTAAAAACGATGCTGGGCTGAACGTTACAGTCAATGGTGACCGCTATAGAGCCATGATTACTGACTTTTTCGTTCATCAATTGAACAACCATGATGTGCAGTGGCTGTGGTTTCAACAAGACGGCGCAATATATCACACAGCTCGTGTCACAATTGATTTATTGAAGGAAACGTTTGGCAACCAAATAGTTTCACGTTTCGGACCCGTGAATTGGCCTCCAAGATCGTGCGACTTAACCCCGCTAGACTATTTTCTGTGGGGATATGTGAAGTCGCTAGTCTACGCCGATAAGCCCGAAACGATTGATCACTTGGAGGACAACATTCGCCGCGTTATTGCCGATATACGGCCACAAATGTTGGAAAAAGTCATCGAAAATTGGTCCTCCAGATTAGAATACGTCCCAGCCAGCCGTGGCGGTCATATGTCAGAAGATTCAGCATATCATAGACCTTACTAACAATAAAGCGTAACTTAAGCACTCACTTTAGTTTCATCAGCTGTTTTAAGAGCCAATGTACCTTTACAACTATGATTTGCTCTAAAATCTAACTGTTTTATAGTAAAACATCATTTTGAACTTAAAAATACTCTTACTTGTTGTCCATAACCTTATCAAATATTACAGAGCAAGAAATATGCTTACGCAAAAATGAGGTCATAATTGATCCATCATGTCAGCATTTTTGAGATATTTGAGGTCATATATTCGGAAAATTCGTTTTTTGGCTTTTGAGGTTATGTACAGGATGCGCAAACTTTTATGGTCTTCTTTTCTAGTTGCATCATTTAGTACTTCTCTTATCCTTTAAAATAAGCTATATTTAAATTATAATGCCAGAAGGTTATCTTTTGAATAAAGTAAATTTCATGTCAATTTAAAAAACTCATCTTTGTTTTATTTTATTTAAAAGTTCTATACCTCTATAAAAAACACCCAATACTTAATTCGAGTGTAAGTCATAGGTAAAAATTAAGGCTATTTTTCGCGTAAATTTCAAGATGGATAAGACCTATCCAGGAGTGTTGGGAGCAATGTAAGAACAAACCCTACATAAAATATAACAGCAAAAAATAAGTAAGGGCCAAGAGGGGGTCAAAGTTGGCTAAAACAAGCTTTTTGAATCTACAAGCCAAGGAACGCATTTGGAAAAAAAGTTTCAAATAAAAATTATAGAGATTTTAAAAACCTACAATATCAGCTTGTGCGATCTTTTTCGTCAGTTTGTTATTGCAAAAAGGCTAAAAAATCCTCAAAATCGGCATTTTTTTGCAAATTCAAACTTTTTTTTACACTTTTTTAATTTTAAAATTATATTTTATAATAGTAAATAAGATAATTTGTTGCTGAGACATTTCTATTTGTTTATCCCAGATGCAAAATGTTGATTGCTGTAATTTTGCCTTTTTGCAACAACAAATTAACCAAAATAATCGCACAAAATTTCAAATTTTAGGTTTTTAAAATCTCTACAACTTTTATTTGGAACTTTTTTTCACAAAATGTGGCTTCTAGATTCAAAAAAACCTATTCTAGTCAACTTTGACCCGCCCTTCTTGGCCCCAATTTATTTTTTGCTGTTATATTTTATGTAGGGTTTATTCTTACATTGCCCCTTAGGTAAGTCTCATCCATCTCAGAATTTACGTCACTATATTTATCTATGGCTTGAACTATATACGTCAAAAAAAGATTTCATTGTATTTTATTAAATTAAGTATATGTCTACTCAGTAAAAAAAGATTGTTAGAAGACACTAACTACCAAGTCAATTCTTGAATAGAATTTTAAAAACTGGTACGGAAAGAAAAATGTACAGTCGGATTAATAATTAAATTTGCATTATTATTAATTTATTTACTTTTCGAGCTACTTCATCGACCAAATTATCAAATGTATGTATTTTTACACTAAATGCGAATCCATAATCTGAAAAATAAGTATCGGGTTTTGAAGATGTATAAAACGTACCTTCTTTACATGACTGTCTATTATTTGCAGAAAATAATCTATGCAAATTTTAAACAAAAACTGTCACGCCCACCAAATTTTAAAAATCTAAATCAATAAAATATTTGAACATTTTTTATTTCGATATAATTCTTCATGTAAGTGACAGCCACGCTTAAAACAAAATTAAGAGTATATTCATGAACTCTGGTGTTATAAAGACCATTTTATTAGTTTTGACGTGGAAAGCCTATACACCAACGTTCCAGTTAAGGAATGACTAAAATTTATAAGAAAGAAACTTGAAGACCAGACCTTAGCAGAAAGAACATCTTTACCGCCGCACGCCATTATGGACGTGTTGGAAAGTTGTTTGACCAATTCCTATTTCAAGAAAAGGAAAAATTCTACATCCAGGATGATGGACTACCGATGGGATTTTCACTATCACCGGTGGTCGCAAATATTTTCATGGAATGGTTCGAGACGTTTGCAATTGAATCCACACCTAAGAAACCAAAGTTATGGCTCAGATACGTAGACGATACCTTTATTATTTGGAGTGGAAGAACTTCGAAACTTCCTTTTTCATCTCAACAATATCAGCCCAACTATTAAACTCACAATGGAGAAAGAAGTAGAAAATAAATTACCATTCTTAGATGTCTTGGTTGAAAGAAATGGCAGACAAATTCGAACTTTGGATTACAGAAAAGCCATGCACACAGGACAATACCTTAATTATTCATCTAATCACTCCAACAACACCAAACAAGGAATTATAAGAAATCTCGTAGATAGAGCAACTCCAACGAGAACTTGATGAAACAGATAGATTACATTGAAAATGATCTGACAGCCAACGGATAGCCAGCATATCTAGTGGATAAATTTCTAGAACAACGCAGAAATAGGACACTATCGACAACGAATGAAGAACTAAAACCAGTTTTGAACATCCCCTATGTTAAAGGCATTTCAGAAAAAGTTAGAAGGATAGGAAAACGATATAAAATCAACGCTGTTTTCAATTCAAATAACTCTCTGAGAAGTCGGCTCACTAGGGCCAAACCAACAACTCAAAGGGACATGAAGCACTGTGTATATCAGATACCATGTGAATGTGGCAATTCCTACGTTGGCGAAACAAAGAGACCTCTTGACGTAAGGATCAAAGAACACCAAAAATGCACATCTCGAGGAGAAACAAAAAAAATCTGGTGCCGCCAACCATGCCTGGAGTCATGGACACCACATAAAATGGTCTGAAGCTAAAATACTACACCAAGAACAACATTGGAGGAAAAGGAAATGCAAAGAACCCGAGTTGTTTTAGTAAACCATCTTGAGATATAAGGGAAGTGTGGAAACCACTTCTTAATAATTGTAAACTAAAAATAAATCCAACATAAACAAAAAAATGAGATTTTGCCATAGCAGGCATGACTGCACCCATCTCAGTCACACTCCACTGCATTTACTTTCAGTATAAATAGTCATGTAGCTAAGGGATTTATTTAGTTTCACTTGAAAACGGCTAGAGATAACTACTAGCCGAAACGTCGTGATATTCAACAAAAAATAAGGATAAGGGAAGTCCAACAGATATCTACTACTTCGCAAGTCTTATAAACCTTGTATTTCCTTTTAAGACACAAAAATCCAAACCCACATAGGGTGGCATTCAGGAACTGTAAAATGGTGTACATTTATTGACTCATGGTAAACGTTTTTTAATAAAACATACATAGACAAAGAAGTTACCTACACCAACAAGTGAAATTATTAATGAAATACATAATACCTTTGATAAAAACAATTAACCCACGTAGTTCATTTTTGCCTTAAGGTCAACAACTTCGTAATAAAAAGAACAACATTATTTAATTTGTAATCTGGAATGGGTGAATTTGATTCATATTAATAATAAGGTAATAAAGTTGATAGTGATTTATAATAATTAAAATTTAATCGAGATCAGATAAAAGAATAAATTATTCATAATATGTTTGGTGAATATAAATGACATAATCAAAGTTTGTATGTCGTTATAAGTAAGTAAGTCAATAAAATTCAGAAATATTAACGTCAGATAATCTCTACATTTAAATATTTTCTTTAAATTATTAAATTCTACATTCATAAATAAATAATTTTTAAAAATAAATATAAATAAATTATTTGTTAAAGAATTGGATATTGACCTATTGTTCAATATTTTATGAAATTTTCATTAATTATTCAACAGTTTTATAAACTAATCAATAACTTTTGTTTAAACCAGGAATATCAAAACATTTTACCCAAAGGACCACACTCCACGACCTAGCTAACTGATACTATAATTTTGACTTAAGCGCCCATTTTTTATGATTTACTTCCATTGTAAATTTTACATTGTAATCAAAATGAACTATGGCGGGCCGGATTGGTGGTGCTCAAGGAAGTTAGACGGGGGAAAAGGAAGAAGAATACCGTAAAATAAATTCGGTCGAGCATGTAAAGCTGTACTCCTCTTAAAGAGGCTATTCTGTAGTTGCGCAGTAGGTCAGGAGGCAGGACTAGACTTGAGCAACCTTTTGTTATGTTATTATATTGTAAAATTACAATTTAGAGTTCATTATTAAATGATTAATAAAATAAAAACTGATATAAAATAGATTTAAACATAATTCTTTGGGCAAAAATTTGCATTATGGAAAATCTAGGGAAACTAGGTTTTTTGAAAAAAATTCGGTATTTCCTCCTATTTCAAGGTAGTAGAACACCATTCTGACCTCCGTTTTCCATAATTTTTCATCACTTTTGAGGAAAACAGTGGAAAACAATTTTCATTTTAGGTTCAACTTTTTGAACCAATCATTAAAATTTGTTACAACCACATTTTTATTGGAAAAATCAAAAAACAAATCAAAACAAATAAGAACAAAGTGGTTTCCGACAATAAATAGTGGTGTGACTTGTTCCTAAAACCCGAAAAAATAGCGCTATTGCCAAATTGCGAATAAGATTTCTATGAAATTCGCGTATATTCCTTTCTTTCACAGACTGTCTCGCCTTTACGTGGTCTCTGCTGAACAATAACATTTTTAATTAATAAATTTAGGTGAGTGTTCAGGTTCATTTCATTTTTTCAAACTAACCAAAACTAATCTAAACCTAAATTAACCAAAAATTTTGGATGGTTAAGATTAATTTTACCCTTTCTTATATATTACAACTAACTAACTAAAACTAACTAACTAAAAATGTAATTAATTCTTCCCTGACTGTATAAAACATTACAAAAATTAAACTATGTTGTTGACTGAGATGGACAAATGTTATAATTTATACCACGAAAATATTTTATATCTGGCAACGTGTCGAACGAATATTAGCCTTTCCGGAATCTATTTTCGGTTTTTTGTTGAAAATACAAGTTTTTCTAAATTTATTCACTAGTATGCAAAAATAGTTGAAATATATTACATAAATGATATTTGAACGAGTATCATTAAAAATAAATATGTAAGTTCAGTGTTTTTTTCAGAATTAAAAGTGCTTGGTGAAGTGACGCTTGTCATTTTTAATTTTCCCGGGAAACTAAGGAAAAATGGAGAAAAAACAATGTCGAGATCGTGTTCTACGACTTCGAAATAGGTTGTAGCATCATTTTTTCCCAAGAAACGTCTTTTTCCTAGATTTACAATAAAGTAAACAATTACCAAAATACCAAAAACATATTTACCGAAAATAATGAAGAACGGGATTTACAAAACAATACCATATATTGATGCACTGTTATAAATAAAAAGTCTGTACAAATGTCTTGATAACATACTCAAATATAAATTCCTTAATTTGACTAATGTCACTGCAGGACACAACAAGAAAATCAAGAGAATTTTAAGCGTCGAAGACGAAGGGAAATGACTACATTAAATATAAAGAATACGCCGGGACGTCGATCGTCAAATTTGCAAAACCTGCTCTGCTTTTGTGGTTTTCATAGTGCCAACCTCATACAACAAATTTACTATCAAATTTCATTTTTCGCTTACTGCATGTTAGGATAATTTTAACTTCCTTGGTGGTGCTCAAGGGCTGGAGATTCCCGCGGGCCATAGTTTGGAAACTCCTGGTTTAAACAATTAATATATTTAAGGGCTTAAAAGAAGATTTATCTGATAACCCAAGATTCATCTCAAAAAATTTAGTTAAAGTCATTACATTAGTCGAAAAAACTGGCGAAGTTCATACCGAACATGCGTTAGATCAAAAATTCGACCGGATAGGTTATGGCCACTGTTTTTGGGATTCTCAAGACATAATATTTGTTGACTATTTAAAAAATGTCAAACAATCACACGGGGTCACTATGCAACACTTCTTAACCATTTGAATGAAGAACTGAAAAAAAACTTCTACGACTGCAACGCGAAAATAATCTTTTACATCAAGACAATGCTTGAGTTCACACTTGTATAGTTGCAATGTCAAAATTATGAATGAAAATGAATTACGGTTTAAATTAGTACCCCATCCACCTTATTTACCAGATTTAACATCTAGTAACGTTTTCCTCTTTCCCAACCTACAAAAATGGCTCGAAGGACAAAGATTATCATCATCAGAAGCGGTTATTAGGGCTGTAGAATACTATTTTGAAAATATGGATACTTCCTACTTTTCAGAAGACATAAAGAAGTTGGAATACCGTTGGACCAAGTGTACAGAACTCCAAGGAGACTTGAAAAACAAAAACGTTATTTTTATTCTTTTTTACCTTACTTATTGAACTACCCTCGTATAACATTAAATTTTGTACAGAAAAAGAAACTTAAAAATTTAGAAAGAACGCCAGGTCCGTACTTAAGAAAACGAAGTTGACAATGGTCTATAAAATTGCAATTTTGCATTTTTTAATCGTAATCATTAAACAGGTTGGTCCGCAAATTGCGAGTCATATTCTTTTTTTCCTGCTAAATGATAACTAATCTATAAATTTCACTTACAAGACAATTCCTAGCAAAAGGTGATTTACTGTGTAACTTATTAACTCGAGGATTTTATATTCCATTGTTGGCATAAATGTTTTTAAAAATTTTGCAATATTGAAACGATTGGAACATGGTGGTCATAATATTGGTTTTGAATCATTTATTATGCCAATTTCGCATCATTATATTGAAGGACGAAATTACCAGCAAGACAAAACATTCTATTCTACAATGGAATATTTTAGATATTTCTTTACTGCTGTTATCTAACTTTCGACGTTGCAAATTTGATGGATTAAGGCCAAGTTAGAAAAAGTAGGTAATTTTTGATTAATTATGCCATCATCGAAGCTAGAATAATTTCAAACATTACAGAAGAATAACTTAATCATGTAAATGCTTAACATGACCATAAATTGTATAATCAAACATGAATACACTTATTATTATTATAATTATTTTTACGCAACAAACTGAACAATAGAATAACGATTCGAGTAATAGTTTTTTCATCTCATGTATCTCAATCTTCTTTATATTAATGAATGAACTAGTAGGAAGAGTTCCTACACACAAGGTTGTAACATGTATTTAAAAAAAACGATTACAATGCTCTTCTTAAAACAGAATTAGAACTATTATTAGGTAAACGTTGTTAACACCTTTTACTTGGAATAATTATTATTAAAAAATATAGGATGTGTCAACTTTCATTGCTGAAGTTATAATTCGATAAAGGTAATAACAAGAAGTAGTTTAAATAGTATTCTCATCGATAACATAATTTTAATTTGGAGATACTAGTTCAAAAATTACGTCTTTACGCTTTGGCATTGATTGTTTTCAACTTTATCCAGGTAAAAACTTGGAGTGCAAGTCACTCGTGGCTGATTGTATCTACTGCTTCAAGATGGATCAAGTATAGAGGTTTGTTGTGGTTAACCGCCGCAGCCTCCTTGATAGATGATGATTCCCAGATTCCTAAGAGTTAGTATCCAACATGAAGTATATTCCCGCGTACCGAGTGCGAAGCAATCAAAAATAATTTCATTGTTTTTTTGTCTTTTTCATCTAGATTGTACCCGGGTTACTCTGTAGATTTTCATGATGTGCTTACAGGGAACCGTCTCGGATTAAGGAACCAATTACTTTTCTAATTTGGCTTTATCTCAAAATATGTGACCAGCATTCTTTTTTAATCCAGCAAGATAGCAATGAACTCAAGTTTTTGGAATGCTGAATGCAGTCTCTGCCCACAAATGGAGTACCAGGCCCTTTTTATCCAGAGAGTTCACATAGTGGATGACAATATAACCTATAATGCGACTCTATCCCAGATTATAGGCACAATATCCAGCACATGTTATTTAGGATACTCTTGAATGAATAAAACAAAGGATGATGATACCAGATCATCGATGTCTAGACCTCTATTGGGCCCTTTACATCCCACAATAGCTGCGAATAATTCGAGGTCGATCGCCTTTGCGAATCCAACTTACCTAACTGTTTCCGGTAACAAAATTGTATCTCCGAAATATCTTTGTTTCAGTCCGTTGAGTGCTAGGCACTTTATGAGGACATGGTCAACAGTTCATACTCCTTCAAACACCATCTGCACGTCGGGTCATCTTCTAAATCGATCTTATGAAGATGACCCTTCAGGTGACAATGTCCTGTCAACAATCCCACCATAATTCGTAGCTCTTTCCTTCCTAAGGAGAAAAGTTCCTTAGTACGCCGTGTGCTAGGTCCAGGTATAAGTTCCTTAGCACACCTCATTCCAGGAGCTCCCCACCATGATTCAATAAATTTGCTTTCCAGCAACGATTTTAATTCCCTTTGGACAACAGCAATTTGGACAGATAGAATTGGTTGGTTCAGGTTACTCTGCCAGATGGTCTGCTTCCTCATTCCCGCGTATGCCCGAGTGGCCCGGGGCCTACACGAGTCTGCTTGTGCAACTGTTCCTTGACATATTATTTAGTACGTCCTTGCACTCAGACACCAGTCGCGAAGTTAGGACACTGGACGTGAGTGTCATTATCGCAACTGTCTGAACATATATTTATTACCCTATTCCTGTTTATATTCCTCTCACAGAGATGGGCACACTGCAGAATAACATAAATTTCCGTTGCAAAGATCGTCGCACGTTGTTCGAGAGGGTAGTACTTTCTGACTCCCATGCTCCTGCCGAACACTCCGGCTTCAGCTCTTTCATTTTGTCTAGATCCATTTGTATACCACCAGGATCCATTTCTCAGCAGATTTTGCTCTCCCTCTCAATCCTCTCTACTAGAAATATCCCCAGAGAGAGGTTGGGTTTTAAAAGCGGCGTCATGTAATATGTATGCAAGGGGACTAATGAACACCTCTCCACAGCGTTTTCCCATACACCTGAGTAGCTGCCCGTTCCAATTCCAAGATGTCCCAGGCAACTGAGACGATAAACAGTCTTCAGAGCCTCGTTCTTTATGTATAAATGAAGATGAGGCAGGTTCACTGAAAGCCCTAGTGAAAGCAGTCCTCATTGCACTCAATATTATCACACAAGCCATTCTTTGAACTTTGACAAGTTGAAGGCTGTGTTTACGCTTTGTTGTACTAAGTTACCATACAATACAGACATACGTTATCATGGGGCGGATTACCATAGTGTATATCCAAAATAGCACTCAAGGTGTCAGCCCCCATGTGCACCCAAAGGCTCGTTTACAAGCCCAGAAAACGCATATGGCATTCTTAGTACGAGTCTCAATATCGTCATTCCAGCTCAGTCGTGAGCCCAGAATTACTCCCAGGTATTTAACTGTTCCCATGCACTGAAGATTTCTTCCTGCGGATATATAATTCTAAATTATCTGACTGCTTGTGGAAATGAATTTTACGACGTCACATATAAGTTTATATAAACGGAATACACAAGTAGTTCAACTTCTACACATAATCCAGTGATAAAATGTTTCCATATTTTACCTATTCTGCCCTTAGTTGCTTTAGAGTGCATATACATTTTCAATAAGATTAGAATTAAACGAAGAAGCAGGCCATAATCGTATAAAGACTATTTACTTAAAACTAAAAACATCAGTCGCATGGTTAATTAGACTTGAGACACCCTGTATAAAAGTTAGTTTGTTTAATGTGAAACCCAGGTAGTTCGGTATAAATTATCCTGAGTAGAAACAAGTATTATTTGGTTTCTAGTTAAATAAAGATATTGCCTAAGTAAATTTCACTTATTAAGTAATCAGTCAATTGAAGATATTCTGTATGGTCGTCTTCTTGCTAATTAAAATCAATACGATTTATTGACACAGCTTATATTTCCTCAGGTAAAAAAGTAGATAGATAAATAAAATCTTTCTATTTCCAATAGATTTTGATTTTGGTAGTTGTTTTTAATGTTTTATTTTTGGAAGATAAATAAAATCCTATCATAAATTTATAATTAACCAAGTTTATTTCCATGATTTTAAGCTAGCTTGAATTTAGAAGTTATTTAAAAATTGCTTTTAAAAAAAAGTAAGTAAATAAACGCATTAAAATGAAACTTGAATAATTTAAGTAAGGCCTGAAATTTCAAAATTTAATACTTGCCATTTCTGATCGGTGAAAACATATGATTTTTCTGAAGGATTTTAGATATTTCATGTAAGATACCAATCAGTACGTTTATATCGACAGTTCCGAGCGCGCTTGAAGTCAAGCGCCTTCTACAAGCGACTTAGAAATAACAAATTAAACGGGCGAGATTATACTTGAAGCCAGCTTGGATTTGTTAAGTCAAGCCCGAAACGATTTAGGGTTGACTTGATCCAAGCGCGCTTCGAGTGTGAAATAAACACCTCAAGCGCGCTTGAAATCAGCTGTTGACTTCTGAACGATTACGTCATGCGTCAAATGGGCGTTAGTATACTATTTCGAATTATTTTTAATTTTTAAGAACAGTCAAGTTAAAGGCTAAATGCATGAGGTTAGGTACAGACAAGACATCAAGCTTTTGCGAAAATGACTTGAAGGCAAGGTCAAGTCATGTTTAAGTTTGTGAAATAAAGGCCTAGATTTTAAGTAAGATATGAGGCAGCTTCGGTTTGAAGCTGGCTAGAAAAACGTCGATTTAAACGAAGTCAATATTTACTTTCATGAATATTATGAAAGACAAGAAAGTTCTCTTTATTACTTCAAATCCAATAAGTTTACAAAATATTCTTTGATGAAATTAGCTACACATTTTGTTTGAATTTGATTTAAAATTCGGTTTAAAGTTTTTCACTTTTAAGCCGACTTGAAACTATCAATATAAACTTATTCATTAAATTTTTAAAATTCGAGATGGCTAATAATAATCTCGTTTACTTTTTGGGGATTTTTGTGTTTAAAAATGTGGAAGATTTAATACAATGTACTAAAGACTTTCAAAAAATTTTCCAGCATCTGAGATTACAATATTGTAACAAAATTACGAAAAAATATGTGACAATAACAAAGCAATATACTAATTTTTCGTTATGAAAATACTTATATCGTATTTTTTAGCTTCCGTGCATGTTTATAGAGGGCCGGTTTTATTTTTTTTTTGGGGGGGAGGGGAAGAGAGCAACTTTGACCTTAATTCTGCTTATAACACACATACAACCCTTTTTTGTACATATCTGTATTATTTTCCTTAATTATGAGTTTCTTCTTATAAATTTTTACCATAAAATATACAGAAAAACCTTTATATTGTGGTTACTACCACTGGATGATTTTTTTAAATTAAGTGATAATTTAGTTTTGTTAATTTGCTACGTAATACATTACTAATAAGGTTAATTATCTAATGTCTACACAAGTACAACTATCGCCGATCGAAAACATAACTAGTCACTTTTAAGTATATCAATAAATTATTAATAGACTTTAAACATAGCAGTTTATGGATCATTAAAAACAAACTGGTTATTTTAGGTAGTTTTTCTATAATCAATTTGTTGCAGTTATTATAAAAATATACTACATATAGCATAGAAGAAATTGCAAATGTACCATGTGTGGTTTATTAGAATATAAAAAATTATGTATATCTCCGAAAAATATGGATGAGTGCACTAATTCTATTTCTTATTTGAATTAATAAAAAAATCGTTACGATTCCTGTCTCATTTGAAACAAATGAAAATTTTTGAAACTAATGCGAACGAGTTTAGTACACCCCACTGCATATGTATATGTTACATACAATAAACAAATATTGTTTAATTTTCATAAATCTACCATGAAGTTAATCATCAAGCTTAGATTTCAATATTATACATAGTAAAATTACGGTATATATAAACAAATTATGTAAAATGTTTATATAACAAGTAGTGCCTAATTTTGACATGTTCCAGACGCCATGTTCGTCTTCTGTTTCACACTAAAATTGAGGTTCGTGTTTAGTAATGTTTAGTAAATCATCGCGGAAAGATATACAATCACACAAGATACAAAAATTAGTAAAATTTATTACCAAAAAAATTTCTGTTTTTTCTACGGTTTATGATTTACGCAAAGTTTTTGGTCAACATAATCAACCCTTAAAGCGTGTTCTTCTTAATTCAATTAATAAATTCGACAACTGATTTGAAGTGACAAGACGTCTCTACCATTTGGACGTCGTGACGTCTCACAGTGGGCCTGAAGTAGTTTTGTTATTTAAAAATCCATTTCCAAATCAATCCTTTATCGATTTGAAAGAATATTGGCTGAAATTACCTTTAAATATCAGTATTTGTGTGCGCGACTGCAACATTATGGAGAATAGCATAACCTTCAAAAATCAGTTCAAAGTGTAATATAAAATTAGGCTTTGGAAAGCTGAAAACGGTCAGTTCTTATATAGAATTCTGGACTAACGCTTCCAAATTTTTCGACTAAACTTGAAATTTATAAACGAGAATGATGTCGCTGAATGGAAAACTGGTAGTTCAAATATGTCGAGGCCATATACCGTCAGAATACTGTTTGATTTTAAAATTCTCCTGCAGCTCTCTCAAAACCTCAATTTTTTTAATGATTCGTATTACGCTTTTTAATGATTGAACTACAAATATCTTATTTATTTGGCTGTTTGCACCAAAAAAATTATTCCATACGGCATCACCAATTGAAAATTTGCATGATATAATATTTTTACACTTTTTTCATTCATGTATTTTGCAACGACTCTAATTCCATAGCATATTCAATTGAGTTTTTGTATTAAAATAGAGATATGGTGTGATCTGTTAAGAAATTCATCTAAATGAACTCCAAGAAACTTACCGGTCAAAACATTAGTGTCATCGGCATAGCAAGTTACGTATTCGTTTTGAGGGTTTACGATATGACCCAAGTCATTGAGAAATATTATGAACGGTATAGGCTCTGCTATACTTCCCTGAGCAATACCTACTTTAGCTGTCAATAAACTTGAGAAATGTTCCCGTCCATTCTTAACTATTTTGACTTTTTGTTGTCTGTTTGTTAAATATGAGGTAAATAATTGCAATGCATTTCCCCTGATGCCATGTGCTTGCAACTTCTTTAGTAAAATCTCCGGATCAACACAGTCGTATGCCTTTGACAGATCAAAGCAGATACCCATTGCTTGATCTTCTCTTTCTAATATTTATAATATATTCCTAGTGAACTTAAAGATCGCCGATTGCGTAGATCGCCCAGGCACATACCCATTCTGATTACAGTTCAGCAAATTACATTTCTTTAGGAAATTTATTAACTGTTCACATATACACAGCTCAAAGATTTTTAAAAAAGCTGGCAACAACCTAATGAGCTATTTTTACTTGATCCGGAAAGATACCATATTTCAGTGAGTTATTTATTACGACGCAAAGAATTTCTTTAATTACAGGGACTGCTACTGTTACAGATTTAGGAAAATAGAAACTAAATGTTCATTTTATTTATCCGCAATTATTTCCGGGTCATCCTCAATTGTCATATCATGCGATATACTGTTTTATCCAGTTATTTCTTTACAAATACTCCACATTCTTCAGATCTCACTGCACTTAATAAATTATCATATTGTTTTTTGGTTTCCTTGTAGATTTTGGAAAAATTATCATTTAACCTCGATAATGGTAAGAGTATATCTAACCTTTTTTTGCATTCACTAAGGATTAACATTCCTTTTTTTATGTTTAAAATGTATACTCATTAATTTTAATGCAAAACATTGATTAAAAATTCTAATAAAATCATTAAAAAACATGGTGCATTGCATGTTCAAGTTATGTTTTGGTGTTCCAACTGTAAGTTCAGTTTTGTTTTCCCAGAATTTTCAAAAACTGAGTTTTATTTTCATCTGAGAATGTTCTCTTATATTCTAATTTGTTATCAATGAATTTCTGTGATTTAAAAGTGGTTTTTTGTGCAGTATGACTTGAAATCTAAAGATGAGTGTTTATTCGTTAAAGAGCAACTGAAATAAAAATTTGATTCCACAGAAACCTTTGTAGGAACTGAATACTTTCATTGTGCAAAACATTTGGGGGAAACTAAGGGTCCCGAATTGAAACAATTTTCTGCATCAGTTTTACAGCCTTAGATAAAAAAAAAGTTGCAAAGAAATATGCAACAACAAGTAACTCTAAGAAGCCACAAAAAGTTGCATAAAAATCTGCAATACCAGGTAACTCAAATAAATATCTATTTGTAAATATTCAATATATTCTAGAATGTATGTAAAAAAATTAATTGTCTATATAATCCACGCCATAGGTAAAAATGAGTGCTGTTTTTGACGTAAGTTCCGAAATGGATGAAACCTATCCAGCGGTATTGGGGGAAATGTAAAAACAAATCCTATATAAAATGTAACAGCAAAAAAATAGGTTGGAGCTAGGAGGTAGGGGGGGGGGGTCAGAGTTGGCTAAAACGCATTTTGGAAAAAAAGTTTCAAATAAAAGTTGTAGAGATTTTAATAACCTATCACTTTCGTTAATTTGTAATTGCAAATATGTCAAAAAACTCTTAAAATCTGCCATTTTTTGCATCTTAATTATTTATTGCAAAATTAACTTTTTTTTATTTTAAAGAGAAGCCCTCGTCATTTTGAACATTTTATAATAGTAAATCAGATAATTTGTGGCTGAGATATTGCTATTTGTTTATCCCAAGAGGCAAAATGTTGATTGCTATAACTTTTTTTTGGAGGAACATTTTTACCTCCACAAAGGTTCAATCTCATCGTGAAGGCCTAAATTTTCATATCTTGTTAGGGGCAAATGAAAAAATTTATTTTCAACCCCTTAAATATCGTTCTAAAAAAGGGGGTGTGCCATATTCATAATTTTTCGAGCTACTCCAGATTTAAAAAAAAAACACCGAAATTGGTTTGTTCGTTTCTGAAATACGGCGAATTTTTTCGAGAGCTGCTGATTTGAAGTTGCGAGTTAAGTTTACTCGCGCGCCCCAAAGCTCTATTTCTTTAAAAACAAAAAAAAACACCCCCTTGTTTAAATCGATATTTAAGGGGTTGCTAACTAATTTTTTCAATTGCCCCTAACAAGATATGAAAGTTTGGGTCTTCACGAAGACATTGAAGCTTTGTGGAGGTCAAAATGTTTATTGAAAAAAAAGTTATAGCAATCAACATTTTGCGCCTTGAGATAAACAATTAACAATATCTCAGCAACAAATTATCCGATTTACTGTTATAAAATATTCTTATGTTTAGAAAGACGAGGGCTTCCATTTAAAAGCAAAAAAAGTTAATTTTGCAATAAATAATTTATAAGAAAATAAAATTTTTATTAAAAATAATTGAACTGACTTCTAAAAGTGCCCTAAAAAGTAAAAAATAACTATGAATTTCTATATGAAATTGAAATTTTTGAAGTCGGCGCTAAACTCATACCTGTCAAAATGTGATTCGCATAAACAGATTAACAATACCTTATTTGTATTTGGTTTCTTACCATAATTTGTATATATTAGTAGTTATTGTTTCATTGAGGAATAACTTGGCGCCGACTTCACAAATTTCGATTTCATATAGAAATGCATAGTTATTTTTCATTTTTTAGGGTAGTTTTAGAACTCGGTTCAATTTTTTTATAAAAATTTTATTTTTCTATTTTTAGTTTTAGAATTCATTATGATATCTATAAATTATTTGAAGTAAGTACTAATCAAGATTAGTGCACCTCGCAATGACTCCAAGGTGGCAAAAAATTACCCATTTTATCCAAAGTTATAATCAGTCTAAAATGAACCACTAAAAATTCTCTGATTCTTAGAATTCTTCAAATACCAGTGAAATTGTATCAAACAAATATTTAATTTATCATAATAAATCCACTATCTTGAATTTTAAATTAATTTTAGATTGGTAATATAGGCCCCAAAACCTTCCAATATCAATATTTAAAAAATTTGAGACGTAAATATCTGGGCTCGATATATTTTATTCTGCATATTGAGTTTGTATACGCTCCAAGAAGCCCGCATTATCAATTTTATGCAAAATCGGAAAACGTAAAATTTTCAGTTCTTCATACTGTATTTTTTCAACCTAATAGTTGTAAAAAATTAACTTCATATTCGTAATACACGACCCCGCAAAACACCCTTACACCAAATTTGACGAATAAGGTAAAATTTTCAACTCACTATATTGGATCTGTCATACTGAGTTTCAAAAAAATAATTTTAACGTCTTAATGTAATCTGAATCTAAACCCTTCAAAGCCTCATAGTACCAATTTTAGATGAAATCCAGAAATTTAAAATATCTAGACCGTGATTGCCTCCGACATATTAGATTTTCTTAAAATAATTTTATATTCGCTATTTACATCCTTAAAAACGATTCAGTCCCACATTTGAACAAAATCGAAAAATTTAAAATTTTTAGTCAGCCATATTGAGTCCTGAAAAAAATACTGTTTCAATTCGTAACTTACACCCTCAATAATCCCCTATATCAGTTTTGGAGAAAATCGAAAAATGTAAAATTTTTAGAATGCCATGTTGAATCCGCCAGATTGAGTTCTTCAAAAAATATTTTATATTCGTAATTAACACTAACAAATATCGTCCAATACTGATTTTAGACAAAATCGAGAGATGTGGAACCTTTAATCCGCCATCTCGCTCATATCAATTTTGAAAAAAATCGGACAAAATTATTTTTTATCCTCCATATTGGATCCGGCATATTGAATTTTTTAAAAATATTTTGGATTCGTTATGTGCGACCCCGGAAACTCCCCCACACCAATTTTGGAGAAAATCGGAAAAAATTTAATTTTCTTGTCCGCCATATTAGATTCGCCATATTGAATTTTTTTAAAATAATTTTAGATTCGTTGGGAACAACCCCGAAAATTTCCCCATACCAATTTTGGAGAAGGCCGGACAAAAATTAATTTTTTTGGTCGCCATATTGTCAGCGGCATCTTGGATTTTACTGCACCAATTTCGTCCAAAAAAATCTGGGACCACCGCAGCAACTTCCTGAACATAACGAAAAAAATTTCATTCAAATCGGTGCCGCCGTTCCGGAGTAATTGGTGTAAATAGATAAAAAAAAAACATACATAGTCGACGAATTGAGAACCTCCTTCTTTTAGAAGTCGGTTAAAAAAGGCCGATTTTGAGGGTTTTTTGACGTTTTTGCTATAACAAATTAACAAAAATAATCGCACAAAAGCTGAAATTGTAGCTTTTTAAAATATCTAAAACAAGATAAGGAAATTTAAGTCTTCGTGAAGAGATTGAGCTTTTGTGGAGGTTAAAATGTTCACCCAAAAAAAGTTATAGCAATCAACATTTTGCGTCTTGGGATAAACAAATAGCAATATCTCACCAACAAATTATCCGATTTATTATTATAAAATGGTCGAAATGACGAGGGCTTCTCTTTAAAATAAAAAAAAATGCAAAAAAGTTCATTTTGCAATAAATAATTTACATGCAAAAAATGGCAGATTTTAAGAGTTTTTTTACATTTTTGCAATAACAAATTAACGAAACTGGTTTTTAAAATCTCTACAACTTTTCTTTGAAACTTTTTTTTCCAAAATGTGTTTCTTGGTTTGTAGAGTCGAAAAACCTGTTTTTGCCAACTTTGACCCCCCCTCTTGGCCGCAACCTATTTTATACCGTACCATTTCATATAGGGTTTGTTCTTACATTGCCCCCAACACTCCTGGGTAGGTTTCATCCATCTCGGAATTTATATCCCTATATTTACCTATAGTTTGGACCAGGGGCGGGTCCAGCCTCTCTCTTTGGGGAGGGCGGTGATGTACAGTATGGCAAGAAAAACAAGTTGTCACCGGGGGGGGGGGGGGGGGGAGGAGTGTAAGCAGCATACTGATTCCTAATATAAAAGACAGAATGGGTTCTATTTTCCTGAACTTAAAGCTTTTTTTTTTTGGGGGGGGGGGGGCGATCGCAAGCATACACATTCTTATACTCTATTCAAGAATTAGAGAAAGTAATAAAACTGTTACCGAAACCTCCAACGTACCTGCTCCAGTGCCGCAGGTAACTGAGAACTGCCGTAAATCTAATTATATTTCATTATATTTAAATATATTTTATAAATTTACTGCAACATAGAATTTCTGATAGTTTAATTTAATTTCTGTCAGTGAGCAAAACTTACAGTTTGTTCTTAGTGATTTATCTTGTTTGCGCTTGTTTTTATATATTACTTGAGATTAGTGAGATACCCAAAAGATATGGCTTTCACCTCTATACTTATTCCAAAATCGTTAAACCAGGGCATTTTTTCCTCAACGAAAAACTTATTACGATGAATGTTTATGATGCCTTAAGATATCAATATCTAGATAATAATGTTAAAAGCTCTGTTGAGATGTATTTCAACATGACAGGAGTTGGAAAATCTACTATGTACAGAATACTGAAGGAGAAAAGACGATTGGAATTGTTAATACTCCCACGCCACATTCGATCACAGGCAGACGAAAAACCTCATTGGAAGAAGAGATGAAAACTGCAATTAAAAGGGTTGTATATATATTTTATTATGAGAAGCAGATCCCAAAATCAATGAAGATCGCGATTTACCTGATATTAAAAGAACTGATCTCTGGAAATTGCTCAGAGAACTTAATTTTTGTTGGGAAAAACCAGATAGAAAATCTGTTCCAATAGATCGTCCGGAAACTGTCCGTTGGAGAAGAAAATATCTCTCTCAAGTAAAAGATAGAGTTGCTAGAAGTAACACAATTAACACAATTAGTAATTTAACTAAACTTTTGAAAGATTTTTTTGAATAAAGTTACTGCGGAAAATTGGGAAAAATCCATATAATAAATGAATAAAACAAAATATGAGAATTCGATCTCATGATCGGTGAGATAGAGGAACCAATTATAATTAATTTGAGCGAAGATAGTTTCACTGAGTTTGATTAGGAATTAAATAGGTAATGTTTACTAGTGTAATCACAATTTATTATTTAAATTTTTGTTTTTGTTGTATTTTATTGTTTAATGTTGTTTATATGTTTTTTAATTTTTTTATATATTTTTATTTTAGTGTGTCCCACTCTTTAATTTTATATATATTTAATTCTAATTAGCCGTATGTTTCTTATTATTTTATTATTGTATTTGTGTCTTTTTCTTAAGCGTGTAGAAATATCATGTTTATCGTATTTTTTTGGGGCTATCATATTTCCATATAATAAAGTAAATTAAATTAAGATATCAGTACAATAGAAATAAAAATAAGTAGGTCTAATTTTAATTACAACAAATAAAAAGTAATTACATTTGAATCCCTTTTTAGTGTTTAATTGTAATTCTGCAGATGGTTTAAGAAATAAATAAACTGAAACGTTAAATACCCTAAAAATGTTTTTAATTAATAATAAAATGACCGATAGCCCCAAAAATATTTTAATATTATATGGACGAATTTATTTTTTTATATATGTTTAACTTTTTGTATTTTTGACAATGGATATTTTGTAAGTATTTAAACAATAACTTCGAATTTTTTGAGAGAATAAGGCTCCGTTTTAGTCTACTATTATAGACCGGTATTTTTGATTATAAAATTTTTAACCCATTTCTATGAAAAATATATGTGTCTAACAGATTTCGCTAAAGACACCGGACTAAAGAACACAGGTAGTTTGCGAAGAGAAAAAAGGGAAAAAATGATTTATTACTCTCTCTCTCTAGTTCTTAAATAAACTGTAGTATAAGAGGAAAAATCGGGTCTATTTTCCTAAACTCGGAGCTCTGGGGGGGGGGGGGGCGATCGCCCCCCCCCCTTGGATCCGCGCCTGGTTTGGACTGATAAGGCCTTACTCAACCTTAGCCGTGTAACATCGTTTTATATGCAAATGCTTTCGCAAAACTATATAAATATCTTTATATTTAACTAATAAATTAAACATTGTTCCAAAAATGTGACTGGATAGGTTATTTTATTAAATACTTTGTATAATCAAACAATAAACTTGAACTGAAGGTCGACTAGCAATTTAATTGACAGATTCAGGAAATCGCACCTATTAAAAAATTTGTTAGAAAACGATTTTTTTAAAATAACGAAAATGCCATTACATTAGCTTATTTAACGCTCTTATTTCTGACTCTCCTATTACTTACAGAACCGGTAATATATTTATTCTATCAAGCGATTTTTTGTCCTTAATTTCCTTTAAGAAAATATTGCAAAAAGAAGCAAAATCAATCTCTTTTATAATTGAATGTAAAATCTCCAAAATATGTAAATAAATAAACAATCCGCGCAGAAGCATCGTATTCATCATCAATTAATACTGAAATCATCACCTCAAGTTGAAAACGACAATAACTTTTTTCCTTCAACGGTATTAATTCACCAAATCGTAGCACTAAATTTTTTAAACTGTCAATTTTACAAAAACTTCACAATTTTAGTCGCCCTTCTGAACTCATCAAACGAAAATTAAAGTATTTATCGTAACAGTTCTAACATCATTACATTTTAATGTTTTCTGCAAAATCAAAACAAAATGTACCACGAATTGGTACTAAAAGCTGTCAAATTTCACGCCCCGCGACCACTCGAACTTTACCGGGCCAAAACAGCGAAGAAACGTCGTCGAAAGCAAGCACACGCTAACGCACGTGAGGACTGAACTGTCAAGCTATTCAAGTGACGAAAAGCCAATGAGAAACGGATCTATGGGTCGGAATAACTAAGTGGGATCGTGCTCTCTTAGAATTATAATTCCTTATAGTTTTAGCAGTACTAATAGGTTAGATTCATGTAAAACGGGTACTAGTATTTGCAGGAAAATGTAAAAGAACATAATTTCTATTCGTATCGCGCTTGTTTTATATTTACGGGGTTATTTGGGAGTTAAAGCTTAGTACCTACCTGGAAATGTAATTAGCCAATATTCTGTTATTCAATAACCACTTTTTTTTTAATTTTGTTTTGTAGCTTAAGATTTGTACGCACAGGAAATCAGTATTTCCCAACCAGAACTGTAACAAATGGTTTTTAAAATGGCAGGCATGATATACAATAATAGATCTCGATGATTTCTATTTTTGTGTATAAAGCTTAAGACTACGCACAGGAAAACAGTATTAGCCAAGCAGAACTGTAACAAATGGTTTTTAAAATTGCAATCCTGTTCTGCAATACCAGAACTCGCAGTGTCTCATTTTTGTGTATGTGAATTATTTTCCGAAGTTTCACCTACAATGCCACTAGGCATCTTCAGGGATCTTTACTCCACGAGATTAAAACATTGAATGACTACTGAGGAGCAACAGTCCGGTATTTATACCCTACTGGAGCGCAGCGAACCGTGGTCCAGCATTACAATTGATTTGCACATGTGATGTAGACTGTAACCTGCATATTTACAAATTTTGATTGATTCTCTAAATTCATGTTCAAAGAAACTAGATACTAATGCTAGTACCTTAGTTTCTTTTACATTAAAAGTGTGGCCTAAGCAATGTTGGTGTTCAGCTAGTGCAGATTGTATAATTTGATTATTTTCTATACATCTTTCATGTTCCTTAAGCCTAGTGGATATAGACCGTCCTGTTTCACCTACATATACTTTACCACAAGAACAAAGTATCTTGTAAACACCTTCTGTTTGCAACGGGGAGTGCAAGCAGCATACACATTCCCAATATAAAAGGCAGAATGGGTTCTATTTTCCTGAACTCAAAGCTCTTGAGACGGGGGGAGCGATCGCAAGTATACACATTCCTATACTCTATTCAAGAACTAGAGAGAGTAATAAAACTGTTACCGAAACCTCCAACGTACCTGCTCCAGCGCCGCTGGAAACTGAGAACTGCCGTAAATCTAATTATATTTCATTATATTTAAATATATTTTATAAATTTACTGCAACATAAAAATTCTGATAGTTTAATTTAATTTCTGTCAGTGAGCGAAGTACACCTTACAGTTTGTTCTTAGTGATTTATCTTGTTTACGCTTGTTTTTATATATTATTTGAGATTAGTGAGATACCCAAAAGATATGGCTTTCACCTCTATATTTATTCCAAAATCGTTAAACCAGGGCATTTTTCCTCAACGAAAAAAAAAAAAAGATGAAGTTTATGATGCCTTAAGACATCAATATCTAGATAATAATGTTAAAAGTTCTGTTGAGATGTGTTCCAACATGACAGGAGTTGGAAAAGCTACTATGTACCGAATACTGAAGGAGAAAAACAACTGGAATTGTTAGTACTCCCAAGCCACATTCCAACACAGGCAGATGAAAAAGCTCGTTGGAAGAAGAAATGAAAACTGCAATTAAAGGGGTTGTATATACATTTTATTATGAGAAGCAGATCCCAACTGTCTACAAAATTCTAACTAAAATCAATGAAGATCGCGATTTACCTGAAATTAAGGAACTGATCTCTGGAAATTGCTCAGAGAACTTAACTTTTGCTAAGAAAAACCAGACAGAAAATCTGTTCCTATAGATCGTTCGGAAACTGTCCGTTGGAAAAGTAAATATCTCTCTCAAGTAAAAGGTAGAGTTGCTAGAAATAACACAATTAACAAAATTAGTAATTTAAACAAAATTAGTAATTTAAACAAAATTAGTAATTTAACTAAACTTTTGAAAGATTTTTTGAATAAAGTTACCGCGGAAAATTAGGAAAAATAATAAAAGAATAAAACAAAGTGTGAGAACCCGATCTCATGATCGGTGAGATAGAGGAACCAATTATAATTAATTTGAGTGAAGATAGTTTCACTGACTTTGATTAGCAATTAGATACGTAATGTTTACTAGTGTAAACACAATTTATTATTTAAATTTTTGGTTTTTGTTGTATTTTATTGTTTAATGTTGTTTATATGTTTTTTTTATATATTTTTATTTTAGTATGTCCCACTCTTTAATTTTATATATATTCAATTTTAATTAGCTGTAAGTTTTTTATTATTTTATTATTGTATTTGTGTCTTTTTCTTAAGCGTGCAGAATTAAAATGTTTATCTTATTTCTTTGGGGCTATCGTATTTTCATATAATAAAGTAAATTAAATTAAGATATCAGTACAATAGAAATAAAAATAAGTAGGTCTAATATTAATTACAACATAAAAAAAGTAATTACATTTGAATCCCTTTTTAGTGTTTAATTGTAATTCTGCAGATGGTTTAAGAAATAAATAAACCGAAACGTCAAATACCCTAAAAATATTTTTAATTAATAATAAAATGACCGATAGACCCAAAAATATTTTAATAATATATGGAAGAATTTATTTTTTTATATATGTTTACCTTTTTGTATTTTTGACAATGGATATTTTGTAAGTATTTATATTATAACTTCGAATTTTTGTGAGAATAAGCCTACGTTTTAGTCCATTATTACAGACCGGTAATTTTAATTATAAAATTTCTAACCATTCCTATGAAAAATATATGTGTCTAACAGATTTTGCGAAAGACACCGGACTAAAGAACACAAGTAGTTTGCGAAGAGAAATAGGGTAAAAAATTATTTATTACTCTCTCTAGTTCTTAAATAAACTGTGGTATAAGAGGAAAAATCGGGTTCATTTTCCTAAACTCAAAGCGATCGCCCTTACCGCCCCCCCTTGGATCCGCGCCTGCTCTCAGAGCATTATTCAGTTTTTCTATTTCTAATATCAGTGATTGTTAGTCACATATTGAAAGGGCTCTATGTACCAAAAAGTTTATGACGGATTGTTTTTGAAAAGGATTATGGTGTGATGTTGCATTTAGATATCGATTTGTATGTGTTGGTTTTCTGTACACAAAATGTACTAATTTGCGATTATCTTTCCTTTGTACTAGTATATTAAGAATAGGAAGGGCAATTTCTATAATATTGGATATTTTACGAAATTACAACATGGACTCCACCCTACTAGAATTAATTAAAGCATATCTGGTTTCCATTTATCTTACTTTTCAAGGAATTTTCTACGAGCAGAATTCGGGAGCGGCCATGGGACCTCCGCTATCACCTGTGGTAGCTAACATCTTCATGGAAGCTTTCGAAGAACACGCTATGTCTTCTGCTCCTCTAAAACCTAAATTTTGGTGCATATATGTAGATGATACGTTCGTAGTTTGGCTGCATCGCGTAGATAACTTCGATATCAGGAACTTCTAAACTAACAACACCCAAGCATAAAATTCACTATGGAAACTGAATCAAAGGATGTCCTTCCCTTTCTTAATGTACTAGGACAAAGGAAAGATAATGACAAATTAGTGTGCAGAAAACCAACACATACAAATAGATATCTCCATGCAACGTCACATCATCATCCTTCTCATAAACAATCCATCATAAACTCTTTGGTAGGCAACGGATATAAGACATTCTATTAATAAATATAAAAACCGAACTTCTCAACAAAATATCATAAATGTACCTCCTATGTCTTACCTTACATGCACGGAACCACCGATAAGATTGCCAGATTGCTCCGAAAATCAAATAATCGGACAATTTTCAACACATGTAAGAAAATTGGACAATGTTTTAAATCTCGAAAGGACGCAATACCATTTCAAACAGAAGGAGTTTACAAGATACCTTGCTCTTGTGGTAATGTAGGTGAAACAGGACGGTCTATATCCAGTAGGATTAAGGAAGAAAGATATATAAAAAAAAAAAAACTGTACAATCTGCACTAGCTGAACACCAGCATTGCTCAGGTCACATTTTTAATGTAAAAGAAACTAAGATGCTAAGATCAGTGCCTGGTTCCTTTCAACGTAAAATTAGGTAATCAATCGAAATTTGTAAATATCCAAATAATATTAATAGAGATACAGGTACAGTCTACATTACACGTGGAAATTGATTGTAACGCTGGATCACGGTTCGCTGAGCAACAGTCGGGTATAAATATAGCGCTGTTGCTCCTAGATAGTCATTCGGCGTTCTAATCTTGTAGAGAAAAGATCCTTGAATATACCTAGCGCAATCATAGGCGAAACGTCGGAAAATAATTCCAATTTGACACGGTCTAATTCCAAGAACCATGATTTTCAATCTTCATGTTACTTAATTCGAACCTCTAGTGAAGGTTTGGTTTCACCAATATACAGCAATTTCCGATTAAATTTTAATCAATCCACGCTGTCTACAGTAATTTCAATGAGATTTATATTGAAGATAGATTTAAATCACCAGAGCCCCTATCCTCGAAAGTGTGATGTAAAAGGTGATGTGAATGGCGATGTGAACTTTTTGACAGTAAAAGCCGTATTCTTGAAAAGCCAATGTTGCCAGAAATGAACAAGCTAAAACCCGATGATTGCAAAAAATAAAATGGATGACAGATTCAATTGAACTGTCGGACCGAAAATGTTCATAGTATATTTTGTTGCCATTTTAGGTAAAAAGTAGTTTTGGTACTTACAATTAATCGTCAAAAGTAAACCAAAAATAGTGCTGTTGTTATTTTTGTGAAGTTATTGATTGGCATTACAATATTTGTACTTTGCCTGGATTAAATTTATCTTAAACTGACACTCTAGAACTGTTAAAAAATGCATACAAAGAGCCAAGTACTTGAAGATTCTAATATATAAAGAGAAAGAGATATCAAGAAAAGCAGCAATTATATATACAAAGTAATATACTGTCAGTAATTGCAGGAATTCAGCACTGATAAACCTTGAAACGGTGGAAATTACAAGTCTACGTAGTATGACTAAAAGCCATCATCCCAATCCACTACGGAAACTATCCAATCATTTATTTATTGTATGAATTCACAGTGTCCAGCCTCTTACTGCAAGATGTTCTGTCCTGACAAGTAAATTTAAAAAAAACCTGAAACTTGAAGAATGATAGTGAAACTGTTTATGGCCAGGGACCGAAACCAAAGGCCAGACAGAAGACGTCCATTAAAGATACTGGCGGATCACACATTCAATTTTAAATATATATATTTTTTATTTTATGTACCATAAATAAGGTTTTTATGCTAAAGCACCTCATTCGTTGGTCTGTAGGGTTCATACTTATATGTGTCGATAAATTATAATCATAATATTTATTTAATTGTAGTGTCGTATAGTGTTTAACACAGTCTAATTAAGTTAAGTGCTGTAGTTAACATAATTTAAATATAAAATTTGTTACTTATTTAAATAAAAGTTTCAGATAGCTTACAAATTGTGATTTCTCAAATTTATTATAAGTTGTGTCGTGAAAAGAATTATGTTTGACTTAACTGTTTAAAACTAAGATATTCGGACACAAGTATTTATGTTAAATCCATAAGCAGAACTGGCCGTAGAAAAACATTTTTAAATAGCACGCTCATACAATTAGGTTATGAACAAAATCTCCTGTAATAATTTTATATGTCTGTACAATTTGCTTAATATTTGCGAGACATATTCAACTTTCTAAGGATATTTTATTAAAAAATTTGAAAATATTGAAAATATCGGGGTACCACCTAATTAACGTTTCAACTGTTTATTCAGAAAATAAAACGTTTTAAAGAAACGGTTCGTCAACATATTATTATTTTGAAGAACCAAAAATAAAATAAAAATTTTTAATTCTATTTTATTTTTTGAAATCCGTGCGTTAAATATGTCATTTAGCGGCTGACATTTCATTTGCGCATGTTTCACCGTTCGCTTGCCTTCCACCGGGGAACGAGGATATGAGTGATGAACATTTCAAGAATACGCGTTCGCCACCTTTTCACCTATCACTTCACGTTCCCCAGTTCGAGGATAGGGCCCCAGCTACGCTGGAAAAGTGGAAGCAGATTGCTAATATAGAAAGTAGAGATTCTGAAACTGTGATATTGTTTTTAACGTAGCATTTTCAGTTATATTCACTTCAAATTCACGTAGAAACGGTTCTGATTAAAGGTTAGATTGCACACATTTCCACGTACATCGGATGAAAAATTATACATTAAAATCGGCGACACTTGGCGAATGGATCACGTAATTTGTTCTTTATGTACAGGAACAAAAAGAAATCAGTGAATGGCAAATAAGAGCTGTACGGGCAAGTGATCTTCCAATTTCACGTTTTGAGTGTTCAAAAAGTCACTTGTTTGAATGATGTGCGAAAGCTCGCAGTGTCATGGTTAAGAATGATCCGTTGTCTCTGGTTTGTTTTCCTCAATTCACCGAAGACTTCCAGCAAACAAATGGTTGTGTACCATTCAAAATTGACCGTTCCATGATTCTCAAAAAACACGGTTGCGACATGGTTAGTTTTTACCAAAAAACGGGGGACCGTTTGCTTCGAAGTGCTTTGAGCGCGAGTAAGAACTACCCTCGAATTATACTCTTAAAAATCCATATCTGTCGAGAGGAAGACATTTTCAGTAAGACTTTCCAGTAAATATTGGGAATCGTATCATGGGCAATTATTTGATAGACCCATCTGAACCTACACAAAGATTTGATGGTAATATTTATTTATAATTCTTCGAAAATGACTTATTTAATCTGATGAATTATGTACCTTTAAACATATGGTATATGTTCTTTATGAAAAAGGAATCATCTCAGGCAACACTTTCTTCATGCGCGCGAATTCCTTTGGCCTCCTCGCAGCCCAGAGATTAAACCGCTTGTTTTTTTATTTGCGGGGCAAGATGAAGTCGATAATTTATAAATGAAATAAAAAAACAATCAAGAAACTTTCCCGACAGTAAGACTTCACTGTACAAATCTATTAACTCAATGGAAAAAAATTCACCGGAACTACCTAACTCTGGTGAACCCAAACGGTCACGGCACAATAAATAAATAAAATTTATTGCTTCAGTTTTATCAACTTATTTTTTAGTGTTTCGTAATACCACCAATGACTGTACGAATTTATAGATTTCAATATTTTACAGAAAAACAATGTAGCCCAAAATTACCTAACATTGGTGAACTTAAACAGATTTTGCCAGCATAGGTCTAGTTTCAAAACGTGTTGTTACCGAAAGGTTAGGGATAAACGCTTTGGTTATTATTTAAAATCTCGTAACTGATCGTTGAAGTTTCACCGTAAATTTATCATAAGTTAAGTTTACCAAAGGACGATCTTATAACTTCAATCATTATTACTTTTATTGTACTTTTTGTTTATCCATGGTCTATTTTAAATGTGTTATTTAACTTCTGTGTCTATTAGAATATAAAACTGTAAAACTAAAATTTAAAAACCCAAATTTTTAATACAAGTTGTCATTGAATTGATTTGGCAAAAAACTTTTAAAATGCTTATTTTTGTCAGGAAGAGTTATTAGGACAGGTAACTTTATGTAGCCTCATAAACTATTTGACTTTAAAAATTGAATTTAAACGCAGTATAAACTATTTGCTAGGAAGCAGTTTTTGCATTTATTTTAAAATATTTTTCCCTAATTCACTATCATGGTCTAATTTTAAAACCTGTGTAAGTTGACATTAGAGGGTTTATATTGACAGGAGGAACAATAGCTTCAATATGTAAATTTAATCTTGAAAATACCATAATTTTCTTTTATAACTAAACTGGCAAAAATTAAAATTTTACTCATTTTCGGGACACAACTCTTACCAATTTTAAGGCTTTATTACTAGGTTTGTATACTTAAATGAGTAGAGTATACGGAAAACTGCTTAGAAACTTCGTAGAAACAGAATATGGCCCCACGAAATTGAAGAATAAGCAGGTTTTAGAGCTGGCCGATCGTGGGTAGATCATATATTTAGTTTAACCCAACTTAATGAAAAAAAGGTGGCAAGAAATAGAGAGGTTCATCTGCTTTTTGTTGACCTCACAAAAGCATATGATACGGTGCCAATCCAAAAATTATGGCACGTGATGAAGAAGTCTCCAATTAACAATACAGCGATCCAAGCCATCAAACAGCTATACGACCAAGCATTTTCCAGAATTAGGAATGGCAATAACTTATCAGAAAGCTTTCATGTGACCAAAGGCCTTCGCCAGGGATGTTGTCTATCACCAACTCTCTTTAAAATCTACCTCAATGAAGCTTTAAAGAATTGGAGAAGATCATGCAGTAGAATGGAAATAGAATTAAATAATGACACCCATTTATATATGCTTCATTTTACAGATGACCAAGTGGTAGTGATCCAAGATAAAGAAGACCTCGAATTTATGACGAGGAAACTATTTAAAGAATACGCAGAATGGAGATTAACCTTCAACTGCAGTAAAACTAAATATATGTGAATCGGTGGAGAAGAAACAGATTTGGCAGTGGATGACAATATCATAGTAAAATCTTGTTCTGATTATACTTACCTTGGAACAAAGATCAATAAAAGTGGACGAACTGAAGAAGAAATATTGGAGCGAATAACTAAAGGGAAAAAAGCTATCGGATGCCTTAACTCACTATTATGGTTAACAAACATCTCCAAGGAAAGAAAACAACTTTTATACAATGCAATATTTAAAAGCGTTGTATTGTATGGATGTGAAACATGGTAGATAAATAAAACTTTAGAACGTAAACCGCTGGCTCTTGAAATGGACTTTTGGCGAAGATCTGCCGAAAAGTCAAGGATCGAACGGATAACCAACGAGAGAATTAGAGAGATTATGGGCGTAAAGAAAACTATTCTCGATGAAATCGAACAATGTCAGCTGGTATGGTATGGACATGTGGAGAGAATGACGGACGAACGTCTACCAAAGCAAATCCTAAAATGGACACCAAATGAAAAAATAAAAAAAGGAAGACCAAAAATGTTACCTGGATTAAGGGCATTAACCGAGCCATGTCCGAAAGAAACTTACTTCCAGGGGATTGGGAAGACCGAAAACAATGGAGACTGGGAAGCGAAAGGCGTAGAATGCTATGAAACCGGATATATATATATATATATATATATATATATATATATATATATATATATATATATATATATATATATGTATATATATATATATATATATATATATATATATATATATATATATGTATATATATATATGTATATATATATATATGTATATATATATATATATATATATATATATATATATATATATATATGTTATATCGTAGATTTTCACGGATGGTAGAATGAATAGTTTGGTTATTCCGGGTTTCAATCCGTTCGTTCAAAAAATCGTTTTCACGACGTTTCGCCAAAATCTCATTTGGCATTTTCAAGTGCGGTTCGTCTCGTTACTCGCTGAGAAACTGATATATATATATATATATATATATATATATATATATATATATATATATATATATATATATGTATGTATACTTAAAATTTCTATTCTCCTTTGTTTGTTGACATATACAATATACGTTTTAACAATATCATAAGCAAAATAAAACTGGTCAACTAGAAGATCGAACTTCCACGGCAACTAGATGTGGTCTAAGTCTTAAAACCTTTTTAGTTAATCTATCTGTTAATCTTTAGTTCTAAAACGAAAAATAATTTACAATTCAGTTTAAACTAAATTTCTAAGATCAATTTTTTTTATAAGCTAATTAACTTTCTTGTACTGGGTGAGCTAACCTAAACTAGCTTTCTTGTTCTGAGTTTATAAGTACAAAAACCTCAATTGCACAAACCTGTGTATTATAAAAATAACAAGATATAATTAAATTTAGTTTTCAAAAATACTGGCGAAAAAGTATTTTTTAACTACTGGTTTGAATAGCTGCGGCGACTGAGGCGATTTAACCAGTTTCCCTTTCACTAGCCCTGTGCTTATACTTTCTTTGTCCGGGAACCCATAAAGAAAATTTGCACGTTAAACGGGTTTGGGGGACCATTTTCTAAGAAAAAAACTCAGGAGGATTTCTCATGTAAGGGAGCTTGGATACTTCCATCATCCAGTCAGGATTTTTGTTCACGTATGTGACTGACTATAACAAGAAAATCATTTATCACATGTGTTGCTAAAATTAACAAATTTCCGACCAATTCCTTTGCTTAAACTGCCGGATGCAGAGAGAACCACCCGCCACAGATAGAGCCAATCACTTTCCCTGCAAAAGCGAATGATTTGTGAAACGAAAATCGTCCCGCTCTACGTAGAGCACTTTAGGTCTCATCCCACATTGAGCATTCCCCCCTTACACCGTACATTCAGCCCAGACCTCCGCCTTCGTCTTCAGAAAACTAAACCTCGTTCTTTTCTTTATTTTGCAAAAGCGCACCAGCATACGTTTTGACAGCTTAATGACCAAAACAGAACTCCAAAATAAAGATTAGCTGTGAAAGGCAATAGTGATTGTTGTAATAACCTATTTCCATAAAATTGAAGTAAGTACCAACTTTGACAATTAAAATGAAACCTATGATTTCGTAACCAACATTCAATTTTTGTTTGTGAAACACCTAGTCTCGATTAACTTGAAAATATTGGTAACTGAACCACTTAATGTTACCATCTATTGAGAAACTGGGTCTTACTGTTCCATGTTTCATTAATACCACTAGATAATGTATAAATTTAAAAGTTCCAGAATTTTCCGGGGACACCCCGTAAATAAGCGGTACAAAACAAACAAATTACATTATATAAGTTCACGGTATATTAAATAAATATCCAAATTAGGTATGCTTTTAACAGTTTCGCTAAAATTATTCAAAATGTTTAGTAAGAAATTAAATGTATGCAAGCGCACGACCTTTTTATGTAATAGTTTTTATGCAAATTTTGTTATGCAGACAATTTTTAGATATATGATACGGCAACAAAACGATATAATTTGCACTAGGTGTAACTTTGCCTTCATTTTTTTAAATGATTGATGACAGAAAGAATTTAATTTTTACACTTAATTAATGTCAGTGAAAATAACACCGTTAGAGCGATGGCAAGTAGAATTAATTATCCTTATTGATTATTTAAAAAAAAATGGGTAATTACGTAAAATATGACAATTTTATTAATGTAAAATAAACTATAAAAAAAACTTTTTCTATCTATTATGGTGTAATATACAGCATACTACCGCCGACTCCCCATGCAAAATAACTTGAAATATGAGTTCCGACGTACAGTAAGCGTCGCGTGTGTGTCTGGGAAGGTACCAACTGAATCCCACTGAAGAGTTGGTACCGGGACGAAACACCCAAACTTTTGATAATTTTCCCGACAGAGACGTTTAATTCTCGATTTTGACATATCAGCGTAGGCAGCGCAAGAAATAAGAAGGATCTTCCGGTCATATTTTCAATTAATGTATGATTATGATTTATAAATCTGTCGTAATAAACGCACACAGGGACTTACAAGCGATATTACGAAATGGCATCCCTGGTGGGGACCAAATTGCAGGTCTGTTGGTCTCCCTGCATAAGAACATTGGTTATAATGCTGAAGTCACCATGATAACGGGGTGTTAGTCCCCACAGTTCTCCAGATACATCCCAACTTGCTGTATGTTCGAAGATAAAGATACAGATCTTCAACGAGCACCAAGTGGGCTGTCGAAAGGGGGCGGGTGTTGTAATATACAGCATCCTACCGCCGAATCACGATGCAAAATAACTTGAAATATGAGTTCCGACGTACAGTAAGTGCGACAACGGATGTCTGGGACGGTACCAACTGAATCCCACTGAAGCGTCCTATAGTTGGTACCGGGACGAAACATCCAAACTTTTAATAATTTTCCCGACAAAGACGTTTAATTCTCGATTTTGACATATCAGCGTAGGCAGCGTAATTAATAAGAAGAATCTTCGGGTCATATTTTCGATTAAGGTATGATTATGATTTAGAAATCTGCCGTAATAATCGCACACAGGGACTTACAAGCGATATTACGAAATGGCATCCCTGGTGGGGACCAAATTTTCAGGTTTGTTGGTTTCCCTGCATAAGAGCATTGATTATAATGCTGAACTCACGATGATAACGGGGTGTTAGTCCCCACAGTTCTCCAGATACATCCTAACTTGCTGTACGTTCGAACATAAACATACAGATCTTCAACGAGCATCAAGTGGGCTGTCTAAAGGGGGGGGTCGTAATATACAGCATCTTACCGCCGACTCCCGGTGCAAAATAACTTGAAATATGAGTATCTGGGAAGGTACCAACTGAATCCCACTGAAGAGTCCTATAGTTGGTACCGGGACGAGACACCCAAACTTTTAATAATTTTCCCGACAGAGACGTTTAATTCTCTATTTTGACATATCAGCGTAGACAGCGCAAGAAATAAGAAAGATATTCCGGTCATATTTTCGATTAAGGTATGACGATGATTTATAAATCTGCCGTAATAATCGCACACAGGGATTTACAAGCGATATTACGAAAATTAATAAACAGAAATAGATTAGCTACCCCGAAAGAAACTTTCATTTTGTATCGACCGCATTAAATTTCTGAAATATAATATAATATACAGCGTTCTTACACAAATCTTGTAATATGGAAAACCGTTTTCTTATCGATTTGTTAGATATATATTTTTAAAAGCTGTTGCATGTTGTTAAATTATCTAAGAAATCAGTAGTTAATATAAATGTTTTCCACATATTGACGCCTTTTGTATTCATGATAAAATAATATTGCGTTCATGGGAAACTGCCATTATAAAAGAGCATGGTTAAATTTTTAATCGGCCATATTGGATCTAACATTTCGAATTTTAAAAACAAGGTTATAAAGTCTTAACTACACAGTTCATTCAAAAAGTTCCGGGATTAATTTTGTATAAGATTTACAACTAGTGCTGTCTGTCACCCTGACGGCAGAACTATGTAATATTATGCCTTAGTTATCCACCGTGATGTGAGCGTTGTAACTTCATTTATTGGTCAACTGCGTTTGTTTGAAGTAGGCGTGTTTTTGCCACTGCGGCATCATTTTCGCTATGAAACAACGTGCCGCAATCAAAATTTCGAATTGAGAAAAAGTGATTCGGGAATATTCGAATTATTGAAAACCGCGTATGGTAAGGATTGTTTAAGCCGCAGCAAGGTTTTCGAGTGGTATGCGTGATTGAAGAACGGTTGACAGTCGCTGAAAGGGGCGCCATTTAACCTCGACTGCCGATGATAATATCGAAGGTATGCGTGTCGCACTGTCTCGTAATCGGTGGATTACGGTTGAAATGTTGTCAGAGGATGTCAACATCAGTGTAGGAAGCGTACACCACATTTTGCACAATGTTCTCGAAAAAAAAAGGTGTGTGCGAAGTTCTTTCGGCACTTGTTAACGGGAGAGCTGTGTGGAAACTTTACGCCATTTTGGTTCAATCGGCAGACACACATGAAAATGTGGTGTTTTAAATACAACCTATGGACCAAACGTCAAACCGCTGAGTGGCGACGCAACGGCGAAGGGCGACTTACCAAAGTTCGAGCGACAAAGTTGAAAATCACAACGAAGCTCATTTAATTTTTCGATTCTCCCGGGATCATCCATAGCGAATTCGTACCCCCGAGCCAAATAGTGAAAGTACAATTCTACAAAAGTGTTCTGAATTGACTTTTAAAGCGGATTCGTCGCGTGAGACCGGAGTTGTACCCCATCTGGGTCCGGCAGATTATTTTAATTCCCTAAATTGAAAATGACGAGGAAGGAAGAACGTTTGTAGGACGTTGAGGTGATTCAAAGGATTATGACCAGGGCTCTAAAAGCTATTCCAGAAAATAAGTTTTCCAGGTCGTTCCAGCGACTATACGAGCACAGCAAAATTTGTGTAGAACGAGGAGCGGGTTATATTAAAAACCAAATAAAATCTTTTTTCTAAACTCTTGTTTTCATTCGTAAAAGAAATGAGTCCCGGAACTATATGAATGAATTGTATATTCTTGGTTCAAATTGAGAAAAACAATTATTAGTTCGCCATGTTGCATTACATGGGGTAGTTATGTGAAATGAATTACTACGAGATCACTAATAATAGTGTGCTGAGATTGAAGAGCGATTAGTCGCGTCAACTTTACGTGAACTTACTTACACCAATATTAGGTTTTCATAATCGCCCTACTCGAAAGGCAATTGAACGATTTGTGGAAAAAATTTAAGTAATTATTTTAACTGCATAATGTTCCTGTTCAATGGAGTTGAAGAACCACAAAAAGCGACGTCATTATTGCTGCTGAACGAAAGTGTGTCAGTAAATATCGAAATTCATCGATTCCTCATCAATCTCAGGAACGAAGATGTTCTCAAAAGATTATGTGACGAATTTTACGGAAAAATCTTGTGACTATGAGATTTGTTGTGACTCAATAACTAGAATCAAATGATCATTTGTTGTTTGGCATATTCAGTTACTGGGATTTGGCACAGTTTCATAGAAAAATCATTTTCAAAAATGAAGTTCACTTCTGGCCTAATGCTTTCGTCAACAATCCGAATTGCCGTATCTGGTGGAAAATGATTTACAATAAATAGAAGAACGATCCCTGCATCCTCCTAATTTGACTATTTGGAGAGCATTTCATGCTGGAGAAGTCACTGAACCTTACTTTCTCTTTGATAATGCTGGAAACTCTATTACCGATAATGGAAATCCTGATCTCTCGATGTTAACTAATTTTTTCTGGGCCTAAGTAAATGCTCGCGACTTGGAAGACATGTGGTTTCAGCAAGATTGGACCACTTGCCAGACTGCATATGAAACAATTACTTTATTGATAGAAAAGTTAAGTGAGCAAAATATTTCATGAAATGGAGCTGTCAATTGGCCTCCTCATTCGTCCGATTTCACACCCTTAGATTTATTTTTATGAAGCTATGTTAAGTCGGTGGCTTACAACAATAAACCATAAACACTTAAAAACTAAGATCGAACGCTTGATTACTGACACTCAAGCCGGTTGAGTTATATATATATATATATATATATATATATATATATATATATATATATATATATATAATATATATATATATATATATATATATATATATATATATATATAATTACACGAAAATCAGAGACTACAAAGGAAATTTTGCTATAATGCCTCTTATTGAGGAAAGATCTAAAAGTAGTGCAAGTGTAAATTGGCAATAATATCTTACTTGACAAATACCATAAAGGCTTCCAATGTCACATTGGTTTTGTATTCATCATGTGGGTAATAATAAGTAATAAATATCTTATCTATAAACATACGCAATACTTAATCTAAACATAAAATAGTAATATTTTATTGGTGTCCATATACGATCATTCTCAAGCCATAAGCCGTGCCTTGCCCTAAAACAATAAACCGCTGAAGTGGCACAAATGACACAACAATTAATATTTATCAATTTTTCTAAACGAAGGCTGTTCGGTATTTATCTATGCACATTGTATGCAAAATAAAGAGAAGCAAAAAAGTACGGTCAGAAGTATGCGTTCCTTGAAAACGGTTAATAAATTCTATGCGATGAATTTTATAATCGTATTACATTCGTGGTAATTGTATTTGCAAATATTTTCTTTTTGTTACGTTAGATTTTATACAGAGTGGCTCCAAAAATAAATACGCTCACTCATCAAGTTTTGAATTTTATGGCGATTTAAGAAACAAAAACTGAGAAACTTAGATTTGTAACAGTTGTTGACCATTACAAGTTACAGTGCATATGGTAGCTCATCATTCTGCCGAGTTCTTACGTCATTGCGTCATTGTGCTGCTTTCTCCTTTCAAAAAGCACCGTAATGCAAGGGCGAGCAGCTACTCTAACTTCAATCGCCTTTAGAGTTGCGAGCTCTAGAGCTTGCCTCTTTCTACTTTTTAAACGACCGAAAAGGTCTAGTACTCGCGAACCTATAAACAAATAAAGTATAAAAAATCTAAATGGTAATTACGTTTATTTCAACTTTAAATCACTGTCAAATCTCGAGACTTAAGAGTTTTTTAGACGTTTAAAAAAAGGAATTACGCATTTTAAAAATACGCAGAATTAATTTTTTTGAACGTCTAAAAAGCTCTCAATCTCGAGATTTGACAAACATTTGAATTTGAAATAAACTCAAATTTTCAGTTTTTCGCAACTTTATTTGCTGTTGAGGACCGAGTTTTGCAGCTTTCTGAACGGTTAAAAACCAGAAACAGTGACTTCAAAAGACGTGAAATTCCTTTTTTTCAGTATCCAAAAAGCTCCAAAATTCGCAGAGCTGCAACAATTGAATTCTGAGTAATCGCTTTCATTTCATTTACAATGTTTTTTAAATTGGAAAAATTTTACCCCGCTTTTTAAATGGAGAAAACATCAAACATATATATCTCGGATAAACGAACAACTACGATTTCAAACTAGAAAGTTTTGAGCACTACCAATTATTACCCAAGTTTCTGCTCAGACTGATTTGGTGGACATTTTACTTTGAATTAACGTTGCTTTCTGCACGCCGCACTAACGAGCATTTGGCCTCAAAAACCAGACAAAAAGGAGAAATGCAAACTATACAAGTAATCATCGAAATTATTTTTTTTGTATACCTGAGGAACCGTACTATCATAAAAATATGATAAAGTGGCCCCTCCACGCAGCTACGCTCCACACAGTTAATTGCAATCTAAGCTTCGTTCAATACGCACGCATTCGTTCTTGATAGATTTTTTTTAGACTTGTGTTTGGTGTTTGGTATTTTGTAAAGTGAATATTAAAAAAAAATTTTGTGATGGAATCTGAAGAACAAGGTATGTATTTAATTTTAATATATATTATTTAAAAATATAATGACTGTTTAGTATTCTTATGGACCTAAAACCATATGCAAGAAAATTTTCTATTTTTTTGTTTTTCTTTTTAACTAATTAGTGTTTTTGAAAATATTCCGAGCTAGGTCGGGCTATAATTCTTTTATTATAATAAATTATAGACCTTAGCCATATCATAACAGTCAAAACATTTTCCACATGTTTCCACCTCTTAAAAAAACCGCTTTGAGTTCCAAGGTTTTTTTTACAATAATTTTGGTTATTTTTTACTTACATACATATTTTTTTTCCCATAGGTACAAATTTGACATCAAATGTTATTGAAGTATAGCGTAAAAAGATATACATGCTTTTTAAACAAAGCACATCCAGCACACTTGAAGATAAGGTATCATTTTTGGAACATAAGCTTTGCGAAATAATGAAATGTCTCCAAAACGAGTACCATCCCTTAAATCACAATTTAAAAGATTTTAATAGTGATTTGAAGAAAAGATGAATATCATCTAACTATATTGAAGAAAGATTTTTGGAAAAAAACGAGAAATGGCTTAATACATCAATACCAGTACATAACTGGGCCACGAATTCTACGGACGCCCAAGGAAGCATTTCCAAGAATTACATGATCGTAGTAAGCGACGAAATATAAGAAAACTCCGCGAACAGGTACCTGTTGAGGAACTTTCCTATGCAGCCAGCGTAAGTCAACGAATGTCTGGAAATGCCGCGGCCTCTAAACTTAGATGCAACTTGAACACCAACAAGAGCCAAACTTTACAGAAAGGTAATAAATACTGCTCAGAAATCGAAAGTAAAAAATTACACACCTGAACAAGCTTTGTAAATCTTTGTTGAAAGTGACTTTACAAGGAGGCAGTGGGAGTTGTTACACGATTCCAATAAGGGTATATTTCCTTGGTATACTCTAATTAGAGAAGCAAAGAAACTCTACTATCCAAAACAAGAGTCAATCCCAATTACGGAGACGAGTGTTGAACTTGTGCTTCAGGACCTACTTGATCGTACAGTAAAGAAACTTTATTTTTATCTTGAGATAGATTTTTTATGGGAAAACTTACAATTACCCTAAGTCAACATATTAAACGATACCCATTACGTTTTTTTAATATTACTCCCCTCCCCCTCTCTACCCTAAGTCAGCGCCCCTTTACCCGATTGGTAAAGTAATGCCAGAAATGAAATTGGAGCACCTAAAAACATATAAAATGATAACCATTACGTTTTTTTAATATTACTCCCCTCCCCCTCCCTACCTTAAGTCAGCCCCCCTTCATCCAATTAGTAAAATAATGCCAGAAATCAACTTAGCGCCCTCAAAAATCCCCGGATACTGATTTTGACACGTCTAAAGTCAAAAACAATGACGTTATTAATTTTGTCCGGTTTTTGAGGCCAAATGCTCGTTAGTGCGCCGTGAGTATAGATACTAATACAGACTGTCACAAAGGCCTTGCGTTCAATGGGTTTAATTAGTCTTAAAGTGATTTCTTAATATACCTATGTCCATTTACAATAAATAATTACTGCGTTAAAAGGATTGTAAGCAAGTTTATTGGAGATTGAATAAATTGAATTCTAAAGATTTTTTGGGTGAGCGGCCACTCCCCCTCCCCCGCGCCGCGGGCCCTGCGGAGTATTTGCTACGCCATTGCACGTTATATTGCATAAGGCAGCTTATCATTTTGCGGAGGCTAAAAGGTCGTGAGTATAGAAAAAATAATCCAAATTATCTGTTCTGTTCACAAAGAGAGCGACACTCAGTTTTTTAAGATGAAAACTTTACCGAATTGTCATATGTTGAAAGTTTCAATAAAACACAGGAATTACTCCTATGTAACTAAAACTATATTGATTCGGGAAATTTTTGCTGTGATGTTAAATGTTTTTTACTACTTTTTGATGTTAAAACAATTTATACAAGCCTGTCCATCGGTAGGGCTTGATTCTGGACCGTTGTGTTTTTCAAACCTGTTATTACCCGAGCTTTACTCCCGATCCACTATAAACATTCTGCTTACTCAGGCAGTTCATCTATAAAAACAGGTACTAAAACTGAGGGATCCCTCCAAAGTAAGACCATCAAAATTTATTTTAAAAATACCAACTAAACCCAACTGAATATGGGGAAAAATATAAATCGAAAAACCAAAAAATGAGAAGGCAGAAAATAGTAAAGGGTGTTTTTTATAGAGGTATGGAACTTTTAAATGGAATAAAACAAAGATAAATTTTTTAAATTGACAAGAAATTTACTTTATTCGAAAGGTAACATTCTGGCATTATAATTTAAATATGACTTCTGGCATATGACAGACACGGCTGGCTCGGACGTAGTCTAATCTGGAGGTCCAATTTTTGATGACTTTTTCCAACATTTTTGGCCGTATATCGGCAATAACGCGGCGAATGTTGTCCTCCAAGTGATCAATCGTTTCGGGCTTATCGGCGTAGATTAGCGAGTTCACATATCCCCACAGAAAATAGTCTAGCGGCGTTAAGTCGCACGATCTTGGAGGCCAATTCACGGGTCCGAAACGTGAAACTATGCGGTTACCAAACGTTTCCTTCAATAAATCAATTGTGGCACGAGCTGTGTGACATGTTGCGCCGTCTTGTTGAAACCACAGCTCCTGCACATCATGGTTGTTCAACTGATGAACGAAAAAGTCAGTAATCATGGTTCTATAGCAGTCACCATTGACTGTAACGTTCTGACCAGCATCGTTTTTAAAGAAGTACGGACCAATGATTCCACCAGCCCATAAAGTACACCAAACAGTCAGTTTTTCTGGATGTAACGGTGTTTCAACATACACTTGAGGATTATCATCACTCCAAATACGGCAGTTTTGTTTATTGACGTATCCATTCAAACAAAAGTGAGCTTCATCGCTAAACAAAATTCGCTTATGAAAATCGGGATCAACGGCAATCTTGTTTTGGGCCCATTCACCGAATCTACGCCTTGCTAGGTGATCGTGTGGCTTCAATTCTTGCACGAGTTGGATTTTGTAAGCACGCAAACCAAGATCTTTCCGCAAAATCTTCCATAAAGTGAATGGACACATCCAATTCCTGTGCACGATGGCGGATAGACTGATTCGGGTCTTCCTCTACGCTACGCTCTACAGCAGCAATGACTTCTTCTGTACGCTCTGTGGATTCGTATTATCATTTAGAGTAAACGTGGTGCGAAAACGTTCCATAGTTAATCGAATTAATTGCTCTGATGGACGATTATGTTGACCGTAAAATGGACGTAGTGCGCGATAGGTATTTCGAACAGAACCATGATTTTCCAAATAAATTTGAACAATTTGGAAGCGTTGTTCAGGCGTCAGTCTATTCATGTTGAAATGCCAAACCAAACTAAACATAAATCACTTGACAGCTGACAAAATGTCCGCCAGTTAAAAAAGTGTTGCCAACTTAAAGTTTTATACCTCTATAAAAAACACCTTTTATAAGGAAAATGCATTACTTTTAAATAAAAAGCCACTTCCAACAGGAAATCTTAACGGGATATCTAAACATTCTTTCTGTTTTAAAAGGGATATTAAAAGAGGCGAATTATTGATTTTTAGCAACCTCTGCACCGGCGACAACTTTGACAGTTTCAGATGACGATGTCACTTTTCACGGTCTTTCAAACTTTTCTTATTAACTAAGTGTCTGCCTGTTCAGAGTACTGCAATAAAGTAGCGTTCAAACTTTCGCGACTGAACTAATTTGATGAACTATGAGTTGCAACTATTTATACAAAAAGTAAAAATAAATGTTTCTTCTAATATTTTACTAGTAAGATTATCGTTAGTTCTCCCTTTCTTGGCGGTAAACAATGTTAATAAATCTTTCAACTTTGAATAAAACTATCCAGAATATACAGTGACCGGCAGAGAAACCTGGTATCAATCTTATTAAAAAATCAAATTATATCCAAAATGTTGACATATTTTAAAACCAGAGATACATAGAGAAAGGGAAAGAAATAAACTTTAAACTTTGTTAAAACATGTTTTTCATTATACATTTCTAATTATCCATAATTTTTAAGTGATATTTGGTTCACTCCGAATTATTTGAATAACTTTTATAAGTTATCCAATGACAGCATCTTAAAATAAGATACAGGTAAATAGGAAGTTGATACCCCTTTTCTTTCTAATGAGTTTAATTATAGAATCGATATTATTTTTACTTATCCCTCGAGTTATTTTAAAAATAGAGTCCCATTAGACTAAGAAAAACCTTATTTTTAATCGGTTGTTTTTAGAATAGTCTTTTTAGGTTCATTTTTTAGTGTTTAGTCACCAGATCTTTTACTTAATACAAAATGAAAGACGGATCGGTTTTATTAGATTTTTCAGCTGTTAGATGTATTTATGTCTAGTGGTTTCAAATAATTTATGTAGTTAAAAACGAAGTGTTTGGACCATATATCTTCTAAGAGTTGATGAAGATATGGGTTTTTGTAGCTTTTACAGAATTAATGGAATAAAATTAATACAGAGATTATAATATTTAAGAGATAATTCTTCTTGGCAAAATAAGAAAAAAATTTATCGCTTCCTTACAAAACAGCCAAATAAATGTATTATTGACAATTATGGAATCATTAGTAAAAGACCTTTCACAAAGGAACGAATAACTTTGGCAGTGTAGCAATTTCTAGTTAAATCCATTAAATTTTAAAAAAAAGAGCATCATTAATTCCGTTGGTGTATTCTACAAAAATTTTGAATTTTCACAAATCAAAGCAGAAATTTGGATATTTTTTCGGAATTTTAGTTTTCATAATGAGCATGAAATATACCTTTACCTAAAGTATGAAAAGCGTTCTTACTGAGCCTCCCCCCTTCAAATTACACCGAAAAGAGAAGAACGGATTTACATGAACTGTTATGCTTCAAATTATCTGAAGAATAACTTCCTAAAATTATTCGCCGTTATTTGGAAACACACTGTATTTAGATATCTCTTTTTCTGGAAACTGTTTCCAAAAAATATGTTTTGGCAGTTTATTTGATTGATACCCGTTATTTAAAAAATGAAGCAGGCTGAAACAATTTGCGATATGGAATTTTCAAATTATATATATATATATATATATATATATATATATATATATATATATATATATATATATATATATATTCATAACGCACTGTATTATAAACCAATAAAAATAAGAACGTTGGACATGTAAATCAATTTTCGTACCTCTCTTATAGTCATTACCAGAAAGGAAAAGGAATAGTTTTTAGACAAAAGTAACATTTTCGACCGCTGCAGGAAATATTACACTGCAGCTATATATCCTTTATCCAGTGAACAAATTATTTTAGAGTATTTAATGATAAAAATAATTATATTTTGAAAAAACTATTAATATGGGGTATGGAATGAAAACTAAAATTATCAATCAAATTTTATACCTTTTTAAATTTATTTAGGTGTCAGGTACATTAGCATTTTCACAATTTTATACCCATACATTATTTGCAGAACATGGAACAACTGAGTCCCAACTTCCTGCAACTAAAATTCCCTTGGAATCCTTTGGTACATTCTTAGGCTATTCTTTCAAGGAAAGTTGGCGGTGCAGGAGGTTTATTTGTAAAAAACCCAGTCGAGAGGATTTAAAATTTTCTTTTTCCAACGATGCATTTGCAAGTATGTTCTTAAGCCATGCTGTTTAGCAGCATCAATGCTTAGAAGCAATTGCAATAAAATAAATCTCGCACTTGTTGAATGTTTCTTGAATGGCTAATAGCGACATGTGCTCTGGTTCTCAATTTTCAAGCTGTATAATAAAGTTACGATGTATTCAGATGCAGAACCGACGTCTTTAGGACTTCTCCAAGAGTAAAATATTTTTGACTAAAATGTGGTTGTCGGACTGGCATTGTCTTTATTTTTATTAATTGTTACAACGTTTCGATTAGTTTATATCTCTAATTGTTATCAAGTATAAACTAAATGTTCTGTCTTAAAGTTACGAGCTTGTATAGGGACTGTGTCAATTGAAGCGCAAAATTTCGCTTCACTGTACACGCCTCAATGATTTGAGGTTACAAAGTTGTGGTTGCCAAAGATTAGGTATCTCAACACTGGGTTTACTGAAGATTCCATTATTATTTTTAATGCAAGTTGCTTCTACAAATTTTCTTTTTTTCATGTTGGGTTCCATATATATTGCCGCGGCTTCAGACCATATGGTGTTGTTTATCCCAGGCGTGTTCTGCAATACCTGATCTCGACGTTTCCCCTTTTTGCATATGAGTGTTATGTTCCTTAATTCTAACTTCTGGTAGTCGTTTGATTCCTTTAATAAACATTTCACCACACTCACATGAAACTTTGTACACACATTCTTTCTTATCGGTAGTTTTTAGTTTTATTTGATGAGCTCTAAAGGTACTTCCTGATTTAAAGGCTGTTTTTATGTTATAACTGCCGGCAATTCGTCTTATTTTCTCCGAGGTCCCTTAGTGTGCGAAATTGTGAAGAAGGGATGTGTCTTGCTGTCCAGTGGTTGTTGTTCTAAAGTTGTCTTGTACTTGAAAGTGAGCACTATGCACAATATTCCAAAATATCCATCATTCCGTCCAGTGTAACGTCGTTCGATCTTATAATATTGTATCAATTGAAAGTCTGGTTTTGATTATGTCTAGTGATTCCCCAAATGGAACATTAGTATACAGACTTTCCACATCAAAACTTATTAGTCTTTCTCTGGCTCTAGATTAATGCTACTAATAATGTTTACGAAATGCGTGGAATTTTTAGCAAGTCTGTTGGTCTTACCTTGTAAAGGTTGTATGATTTTTAAAAGCAACTTCGCCAGTACACTTGTTGGAGATCCTCTGGAGCAGGTTATTGGTCTCAATGTTATGTCAATTTTATGAATTTTCGGTAGTCCGTAAAGATGTGATGTCTTAGTGTATTGTGGTGTGAGCACCGATCGTAGGTTGTCAAGTGTATGGTCTTGGTATTTCCTTAGTGTTCTGTAGATTTTTGACTCCATAGATTTAGTGGCGTCACGAACTAATTGTCTATATTTTCTTTTTTCTAGGATATCTACAACTTTTTGATCGTACGTTACGACGGTCATGATCACCATTACATTTTCCTTGTCCGCTGGTAGAATCTTTATGGATTCATCCTTACACAGGTATTTTAGGGCTGAAACTTTTAACTTGAAGAAATTTTGAACTGGGCTTTTCTTGTCTTCCAAGGTTAATTTTGCTTAATAGTTATGCTTCTGTTGCTGAGAGTATTCTTGAAGATAAGTTTATGATGGTTTTTCTTGAAGTTGTTTCAGGCAGAGTGGAATTGTTGTTCTGATTTTAGTTTTTTCAGTTGTTCAGTTTCAGTTTTCAGTTGTCATATTTGTTGCATATTTTGTCTATTTTATGGAAGATTGGCTCATGATCATCTGACCTAAAGTTTCGGTTTTGATTTCTTCGTAACGTTGTGTAGCTTCATCCAGAAGAAGGGCTTTTCGTCATCAGTGATAATTTATTTGTGTTCTTAGTAGTGCATTATTAACGGTGTACAGAATACAGCGCGCTCTGTTACCTGGTATTGGTGATTTTAATCTGAAACCAATAGGAATAACGTTGCTGTCTCGAGCTTGTAGTAAAAATGAAAAAAAAATACAAAATAAAAAAACATTCAGTTTATACTTGACAACGATTAAAGATCGAAACGTCGTAAAAATAAATAAAAATAAAGACAATGGAAGTCCGACAACCACATTTTAGTTAATCTTCAACATTGTCTATAACCTTAAAACAAATGTTAAAATATTTTTATCATCACTCTAACAGCACCTTAGAATAACTTCTTCATTGAATAAAGAAAAATTTTGGCGTAAAAAGAGTTAAAAAGTTAAAAATTATGAGAGGCCAGTTCTCAGCTAATTTTCATGATACCGACTTCGGCTAGAAACCATTTTAACGGGCATATCAGCTATCTTTTGAATTCGCTTAGAAAAAAGTAGTGCGAGGAATTTTGGAAAAAAAAAAGCAAAAATTTGCTAATATCGAGAAAACTAACAAGGTTTTGAGAGGCCACATCTCGGTTATTTTACATCGTACAAACTTCTGCAGGAACTCTTCTTTTTTATGAAGCAATGCCTATAGCTAACTTCACTTGGAAAAAGGTTATGGGGCAGAAATAAAAAAGAATTACATGTTCTTGCATTTTTATATTTTATTTTTGGAATTTTTGGACTTCTTGAGGTACCATTTCGATGGAAAATTTCATTACCTACAACTTTTCTGTAAAGATGCACTTACGAACAATAAATAGTTTTGGACTAAAACTTAAAAAACTAAAAAGTGGGCAAATCTACCTTAATCTCAAAAACGCACCCCTTAATTTGATAGCACTTTATGATTTTATCATATCTGGAAGAACTGAACGTACGAAATAATGAAAAGACTTTAATGTTTTAGCTCGTTTTACCCCTCTTTTTCGACATAGTCAATAGCCTATATTTTATTCTGGCAAAACACAATGGAGTCTACCTAGAGACAAATAGAGTTTCAATTTCAATATACAGTGCATCCATAAAATCAAGCACAAATTCGAATAAAATTTGGAATATACATTAAAAAAATGCTCGTTTGGGATGACTGATACCACTTCCAGTTTACCAGTGGCCAGGAAGACCATTCAATACATATATATATATATATATATATATATATATATATATATATATATATATATATATATATGTTATGTAATATTATCTTTTGCTTAGCAGTTCCACTGCTTTTACTTACCAACCAACAAACAATATTAATTAAATCTCTTAAGACTATAGATTCAAAAAATTTATTACAGAAATTACCTAACCAAAACAAAATGGTAAACAGGTTTTCTCTATGCCTGCTAAGTTAATGTATTTCATCCTTATAAGGAACAATTTATAAACCAAACGTTTTAATCAATAAATATAATAAACTAAATGATAAATTAAAGTCTAATGAACTCCGATTTTTATTAATTGACATTTTACATTGGAAAAAAAATATTAACTAAATTATGTTAAACTAAAAATAAATGTTAATAAAACTTGTCGTGCCTACGCTTTAACTTTATGAGTCCTTGCCGGTGGCATTTTTTCCTATTTTACATACATTGCTAAATGTGGAAGAGTTGTTCTTTTACTTTGAAATTAAGGACGTTTTTATCTACCTGAAGTAAATGAGGACGCAAAATAAACATGGCTTTTGATCTTTAGAAGATTACTTAAATTCTGAATATATTATCAATATTGAGGAATCGATTACACAGAACGACGTGAAATTTGTACATTGAATAAGAACAGTCATTTCTTGTAGATTCTGGGTAGTTGAATCAGGCTTCAGAATGACTCCATCACATCAGGTTTTTTAAATATCTTAACCTAAAAGAGAAAAAATACAATTTTGACCTATATTTGAGGTTATGTAACATCGCGATTATTTTTTTCTAATAATTATATATATATATATATATATATATATATATATATATATATATATATATATATATGAATAGTTTGGTTATTCCGGGTTTCAATCCGTTCGTTCAAAAAACGAGGAAACTCAACAACACCCTGGGCTTTAGCGTATATCGGAAACCCACGCACACTGACCTATATCTCAATGCAGCGTCACATCATCATCCCTCTCAAAAGCAGGCAGTAGTCAACACATTAGTATCAAGATCTCTCCGCCTAACAGAACTTGACACAAAACAAGACGAAATAAGACACATTTCAACAGCTCTAGAACAGAATAGTTTCTCACAATTAGATATAAAGAAAGCCATAAAAAGACAAGAGAAGACTACAACAAAGATCAAGATCAAACAAGGAACAAAGCCACAATACCATACATAAAAGGAATAACAGACAGAATCGGAAGAATCTTCAGAAAACACAACATACAGCCCATATTTAAACCACAAAAAACAATAGCCAACATCCTGGGAAATCCCAAAGACAAGACCACCCTTGAAAATCATTGCGTGTATTTTTTCTATTGTAAACGTTTTGTTTAAAAATTTGTGCAGTGGCAGCAAAAAAAAAGGTGGTTGACTTGAAGCAAAATGACTCTTATAGGGTAGTATGAAAACCATCCGATCTCATTGAAGTTGCAAGATATTCATTACAAAATGAAATGCTATAAAAACAGAATTACTGAAGCTGCGTATATGCTATAAGCAATCTCTGAATAAAAATGTGAGAAATAAAATTCATACATTGAGATTCCAGTTTAATGGATAAAAATAAAGCGGCTTTTTTAAAAACAGGCATGGGGACAGCAGAAGTATATAAATCCACACTGTGGTGTTTAGGAATTTGATGTTTTTAAAGGAGTAATTTCTGAGTACCATTACTGTCGAGACAATTTGATTTAGTATTGTTAAATAAAGATACTTAAAAAATATTTAAATTACATATTGTTTTAATGAAAACTATAATAAGAATATTGAATTTTGTAGGAAGATATTGATATAACCCAAACAATTGAAGGCCAAAACTCTAATTCAGAAATACTTTTTGATGCCTCAATGGAAGAACTGAATATGGAATACAACCAGTCTGACATGTTCCACTGCCTTTACGATAAAATCAAGGTGTAATATTCTGCACAAATAGTAATAAGCCATGCAACTAAAATCTTCTAAGGAAATCGTAGAAGAGATGACCTCTATAGAATTTCAAGATACAGTTATATTTATATTTATTTCAATGCTGAGTAGTTACCAACATTTAAAGTTTTTATATCCTTAAATTAACTAATTGCTGTGCTTCTTATGACTGTTATGTCATTTCTAACTGTGTATTTTTAATATAGAATATAACAATTTTTAGTCTAAATTTCTGTGGACATATAAACTCTGATCTTTGTAAAAAGACTTTTCGTAAAACTGAGAGATAAAAATTATCAATCTGTGCAACCATTAGTTACGTTACACTTTCGTCTGTGGTTAAAGCAATATACCTTTATAAAATATGCTTTTACCGTCATAAAATATGAATATATTTTTATTTCATATGCACAGTTAATTTGGTAATTTAAAATATTTTTGATCTGATCGAAACTGAACGTTCAAAAATTAAAAATAAAAATGGGCCAAGAAAACTGAAATGAATAATGATGAATT